>BNST01000570.1:0-212261 GCA_019650275.1 Xylocarpus granatum | reverse complement strand
GAGAGAGGGGGAAAGAGGGGGAGGAGAGGGGGAAGGGAAATAGGAGGGATAGGGGGAAGGGGAGGGTAAGGTGGTAGGAGAGGGGAGAGAAAGGGGAGGGGGGTTAGGGGGAGAGGGGAAGGGGAAAGGAGGAAAGAAGGTGGTGAGAGGGGAAAAGACAGATGGGAGGGAAAGGGTGAGTGGGGGGGAGGGGGAGGGGAGAAAGTGGGGGGGTGAGAAAGGAAAAGAGAGGGACAAGGGGGGGATGCATATAATGAGGGGAGGGTGGGGGGAAAGATGAAAGGAGAGGGATAGTAGAAGATGAGGAGGAGGAAAGAGGGGAGGGAGGAGAAGAGAAGAAGAAAAGGGGGGGGAGGGAGGGTGGGGGGGGAGAAGGTGGGAAGTAGTAGTGGAGGTTTGTGTGATGGGGGGGGGGGGGGAAAGGTGGAGGGGTGATAGGAGGAATAGCAAAGTGGGGTTGAAAATGTAGTGAGTGGAAAAAAAAATGTATATTTTGAAAATGCATGGTTGAAAATGGTGAATTTGCTGTTGGTAATGCTTGTTAATGTTTGCATGCTATGTTAAAACATATATGTTAGCTGATATATTTGGTTATTGAGCTTCCTGTGTGAGTTTCTAGTTGTGGTGTGTTGCCAGATGATACATGAAAAATGCTGGCATCATAAAATGGAAGTTGACTCAAATCCAATTATGACCTGATGTGTTTCTGATGTTACTGTATGTTTGGATCATACAAGTTCTATTGGACGTTATTATCATCAACATATTGGTAGGCCATCACCTGAATATACTTTTTCTGCATTACTTGTGTACTTAGATCATCAACATACCTGGAAATCCAAATGCGATTGGTGAATGCATGGAGGCTTTATTGCCTGCACTTAAGCATGCATTAAAGCAGATAAAGGGAGACAAGAGAGAGAAACATCCTCGGCATGTCCCTCATGCCCATGCAGCCCCTGTCGATACTTGGGAGCGCAGTTACAAGATGGCCTATGATGGCAGCGCAGAAGCTACCTGTTCTTGTTCCCACTAAAAGTTCCCCCGGGGAGAAGAGATTATGCAAGTTTTATGTGTAATTTTGGAGAATAAAATTTCTGCATCGATATTTGACCTTCCAACAGTTCTCTCTTCGATAATGGCTGCACTGTGAGTGAGCACAGCATGATCATGTACAGTATAGAAATGATAATAACAGAGGGTGTTTTTGAAAATGGAGGATTTTTTCAGATTTGTGAACGTGTGGTGATATATTTTCAGAAAAAATAATGCAAAAATTGAATACAGTGAGTGTTTTATTTTATTTTATTGCAAATGGTAGGAAAAGAGAAGTGTTATCATAACCATGGTTTAGGACAAGGAAGAATCCCTTTAGGGAATGTAGAGATCGAAGTGAATGCAAGTTGAGGTTGATAGCCTGAAACCGAATGTCCTGCTCCTCTCACAGTTATTAATGTCTATCCTTGCCATGCCATTGCATAACCACCAACTCGATATATGCAAGCATGCATATATGTATGATTCTGATACCCGCAACGACTACATTCTTGACACGATTTGCATGAAGAGCTGATTGTACCGCTGCTTATTCAGATAAGAGTCCGCGTATTAGTTTGAGCAGGGATCAAATTCCTTGATCTGCTTGACATAGAGATTGGAGCAAGGAGTCAAAATATGCAAGAAAAGCACGGCTCTTTTGAATGGCCATAGACCTATAGTTTTTTTCTTTCTGGGTCATTTGAGATGTCACTGTAGACCTATAGTTTATTATTATTATTATTATTATTGTAATTGGGTGAATTCGCTAATACACTGCATATATGCATAAAATATTCATTACGCTCTTTATCTTTTTTTATAAATAAGATTGTACGATTCATTTGAAAAAAAATTTAAAAAATTTTAAAAATCATATGAAATTTCTCTCAAAGAAAGTTCCATTTCTTCTTTATTTTCTTCTATAAATTTAATGGTTTAGTTTTATTTGTAACATGTTATTAGTATAATTTAGTTATGCAAAGTATTTATGTTTGTTTTACCGAATTCTTCTATATTATATTATTTTTGTACAATTATATATATATATATATATATTATTTTTTATTTTATGTAATTATTTTTCGAGTAAACTCAAAAAATAAGAATAAGATATTGTATATATTTTATTGATATTATTGTTGAAATTTAAATTTACTAAAGAAATGAGGTGGTTAGAACTTAAAATTCTAATTAATTATTTTCATTTTTTGCTTTTTCATATATCAATTATATCCTTCCATTTTTTAAGATTCATTTTTTATATTTTATTTTAGTTCTTATACTTTAATTTAATTACTATTAAGTTAAAAGTGTTTGAAATTATTATAAAATTCAAAACTTGAAATTTAGAAATTTAGTTTCTAGTCAAAATATAAAGCCTCTCATGTTTTAGGCTTTAAACCCTTCTTATCATATACTCGTTTGGGATTACTAGTTTCATTTTGATGCTCTTTTTGGTTTGTTAATTTATTTTTTTACTTTGGTTTTTTCTTTTAGGCTTTTTTTATGTTCACTCTTAAGCTTTCTTAAGCCGTTTGGATTATTTTTTCTCGCTTGACAATCTCAAGAAATGCCTCTCAAATTTTCTTCCCTCACATACATTTAGATTTTTATGTTTACAAACTCAAACTTTACTTTGAGCTTTTTGGCTACCACACCATCCTAAGTTTGAGGAGAAGTGTCTTACTATTATTATGTCTAGTTTTATTAGGACAAGTTATGATTCTTTCTTGTCTATAAAATTCACAAATGATCTATTTGTTTGATTAAAACTTCAACTATCAACACCAATTAGAATTTTGAGTACTTCACAGATGAATTTTGTAAAGAGAGAAAGTAAAAAAATCTCTCAAATGAAGACACCAAGGTAAATTTCATTCACTAAGATGGGATTTATGTTTTCATTCAAGAGGAATGATCAACAAGGCTCTTAAGATACCAAGAATAAATTATCTTTACTCATAAAAACTCTAAAAACCCTAAAAATTGTTCTTAAAAACTCGAAAATGTTAAAGACATTTTATATGTCCAATGTTTTCTTAGGCTTGTGTTTGTGTTGGGGTCCCGATTTTTTCCCCAACTTTTCTACACTTACCTGATCATTGAATAAGCGTCGATTCCTTTCTAAGGTCACAATTCTTCCAAAGTCCTCTTTAGTTTGCTGTTGTAGTGAGGGTGAATGCTGCCTTGATGACATGGTAACCTCGATGCCTTGCAATTGACTAATGTCTGTGCTGCTGTCTCTACTAGAGCACCAATTTGTAGAGGTGTTTGTGCTGATTTCTCAACTGGTGGTTATGCTGATTTCTCAACGAGAGCACCAATTTGTTGGGGTCCCGATTTTTTCCCCAACTTTTCTACACCTTAGGGGTCAGCACTCTTACTGGAATCTTTCCTAACTTGCTGTCCCGTTTGATTCTTGAGTTCTTTTCTTATTTTATATCCCCTAAGCTGTCCTTCGGGTTAACTAATATATATAAAGATATGTTGGATAGGCAAGACA
Source organism: Xylocarpus granatum (assembly GCA_019650275.1). Lineage (NCBI taxonomy): Eukaryota > Viridiplantae > Streptophyta > Magnoliopsida > Sapindales > Meliaceae > Xylocarpus > Xylocarpus granatum. The sequence continues at coordinate 208,720 of BNST01000570.1, read as the reverse complement.
ACTCTTAAACCTATCACAACTTGCCTTGGTTGAAGAAGACAACTCTTAACTTCAACCTTAGCTCTTAAGCAAGGAAGACAACTCTTAACCTTGACTTAAGCCCAAGTTATCTCAAGACAACTCTTAAAAGATAACCGAAATATAAACAAGAATAGAAGCAAGAATGCTTACCTTTGATTCTTGATTAATGAATGAGAAAATAACAAAATTCGTAGCTTATCAGCTCCTCACAAATAATGGGCTGTATTTATAGTCCTAAGACAGCCTTATCCTAATTTAACTAGTACTTAGGTTCCTTATTTATTATTTTATATTTTTTTAAAAAAAAACATTTTTTTTAAAAAAAAAAAAAATACATTTATAATTTATTTTTATTTTTATATTATAATATTTAATTTTTTGTTGCTATATATTTATATATTTATATTATTTTTCATATTTTATTAATTTTATTATTTATTTTTTAATTATTTTATATTTTATATTTATTATTGTTTAATTATATTATTTTATAATATTTATATTTTTTTATTTATTTTTATTTTTTTTTTTTATTTATTATATTTTGTTTTATTATTTTTTATTTGTTATTTTTTTATTTTATTATATTTTATTTTATTTTTTATTTCTTATTATTTTTTTATATTTTTATTTTTATTTAATTATTATATTTTATATATTTATATATTATTTTATTATTTTATATTTTTTTTCTATATTTTATATTTTATATTTTATTTTTATATTCTATTATTTTATTTTTTATTTAGTTATTTTTATTATTTTATATTTATATTATATATTATTATATTTATATATTTTTATATATTATATATATTTTTATTTATTTTCTCTTATATCTATTATTTTTATATATATATTTTTTATTTTATTTTTATATTATATTATTTTTATTATTTTTATCTTTAATATATTTCTTTTTTATATTTTTTATTATTATTATTTTATATCTATTTATTTTTTATATATATTTTATTTATTTTATATTATTTATATATATATCTATTTTTTATTTATTTATAATTATATATCTTTATATTTATGTATTTTTATATCTATTATATATTTTTCTATATTTATTTTTTATATCTTATTTTATTTTTATTAAATAATTAATTTATATCTTATTTTATTATTTTTATTTATTTTATTATTTTATTTTTATTTATTTATATATTAATATATTTTATACTATATTTTTATTTTGTATTAATATTTATATATATATATCTTTATTATTTAATAATATTTATATTTTTTTATTTTTATTATATATCTATATTTTTTATTATATTTTTATATATCTATTTTATTTTTATATTTTATTATTTTTTTATTTATTTTTATTTTATTTTTATTTTTATATTATATATTTATCTTATTATTATCTATATCTTCTATATATTCTTTTATTTTATATTTATTTTTTATGTTTTTATATTTTTATTTCTTTTTTATTTTTTAATTATTTCTTTTATATCTATATTTTTATTATTTTATTTAATTTTGTCTATATCATATTATTTTTATTTTATTTTTTTTCTTTTTTATATATATTTTTTATCTTGTATTTTTACTTTTATATATTACTATCTATTTTATATATTTTTTCTTTATTTTATTATTTTTATATTTTTTATATATATATATATTATTTTATATTTTTATTTTTCTTTTTTTTATTATTTTTTTCTATTTATTTTATTTTTTATATATATATATCTATATTTTTCTATTTTCATTATAATATATTTTTATTTTTTATTTTTATTTTTTTATTTTTATATTTTTTCATATATCTATCTTTTTATATTATTTATATATATTTTTTATTAATTATTTATTTTATTATGTTATTATTTCTCTTTTTATATTATATTTCTATTATATTTATTTTTGTTTTCATATATTTATTTATTTTATTTTTTTATTTTTATATTTTTTATTATTTTTTATTTTTATTATTTTTTTTATTTTATTATATTTTTATATATATATATCTATATTTTTTTATTATTTTTTATCTTATATCTATATTATATTATATTATTTATTTTTTATTTATTTATATTTTTTTTATCTTTATGTATTTTTTATATATTTTTTCTTATCTATATTATTTATTATATTATATATTTTTTTTATTTATTTTATCTTAATTTTTATTATTTTTTATTTATATATTTTTTTATTTTTTATATTATATTATTTTATTTTTTATTTTTATTTTTTTTATTATTTTTATTTTTTTTATTTTTTTTATTTATTTATTTTTTCTTATATGTATTTTTTATATATATATATTTACTGTTTTTTATATTTTTATTTTTATTTTTATATTTTTCTATTTTATTTTTTATTTATACTTATATATTTTTTATCTATATATATTTTTTATTTTATTTTAATTTTTTTATATATATTTTTTTATATATATTTTATATATTTTATGTACTTTTTTATTTTTTTCTTTTATTTTTTTTTTATATTTATATATTTTTTATATTTTTATTTTATTTTTTTATTTTATTATATCTTTTTTTATTTTTTTATATTATTATTTTATTTATATATTTATTATTTTATTTTTAATTTTTTTATCTTTTTATATTATTTATATATTTCATTTTTTTATATATATATATATTTTATTTTTTATTATTATTTTTTATTTTTCTAATATTTTATTTCTTTTATCTATTTTTTATATATATTATTTTATATATTATTTTTATTATATATTTATTTATATTTTTTTATATTTTATTTTAATCTTTTTTTATATCTTATTTATATTTATTATCATATTTTATCTTTATTATCTATTTTTATATTATAATCTATATATCTATTATATATTTTATTTTTTTTAATGTATATATATATATTATTTTATAAATTATTTTATTTTATATATTTTTTGTTTTTATTATCTTATTTTTTATTTATTTTATCTTTATATTTATTTTATTTTTTATTTTTATTTTTTTTTTTTTATTTTTATTATTTTTATTTTTTTTTTTTTATTAATTTTTTATTTTTTTTTTATTTTTTTTATCTTTTTTTTTTAATTTTTATTTTATATTATTATTTTTTTTTTTAATTTTTTATTTTCATTTTTTTTATTTATTTTTTATTTTATTTTTTTTATATTTTTTTATTTTTTAATTTTTTTTTTTTATTTTTATTTATTTTTATTTTACTTTATTTTTTTTTTTTTCTTTATTTTAATTTTATTTTTTTATTTTTTTTTTTTATTTTCTTTTATTTTTTTTTTTTTTTTTTTTTTTTTTTTATTTTTTTATTTTTTTTTTATTTATTTTTATTTTTTTTTTTTTATTTTTATAATTTTTTTTTTTTTTTTTTTATTTTTTTTAATTTTTTTTTTTTTTTTTTTTTTTTTTATTTCTATTAATATATATTTATTCTTTGTTTTATCTTCTTTCCCACTTAGCTTTTTTTCCTAAGTCAACAAGCTTTTCTAAGTCAAATAAAACATTATCAAGATAGACCATATCCTTTGTGTCTTAATCCTACTAGGATTCTTGGTCTTTCTTGAATTCCTACCTAAACTAGAATTCCTACTTTATCTTGTTTTCTACAGCAGCTGGACTTCCTCTTGGCTTATCCTTCTAGGACTAGGACTTTGAATGCATATCTTTCTGCCCTTGGAATTTTTCTTGTCGCGACTATCCTATTGCTACTGGAACTCATCATGAGTGTCCTACATTATATAGGATTAAGTCAAATACTGGGTTGGGCTTCACTACTGGGCTGCATACTTTCTGTTACTACTCTTGTTATGCACATTTTCTGGCCCATGCTCTCCTTTGTCGCCCCATTTTCTGCCCATTGCCTTTCCTTCATACTTAGGTTCTCAACAGTTTGGCATGGGCATCAGGCAAGCATCTGTTTGGGCATGGAATGGGTGTTAGTCTGGCACCAATTCTTTGACCAATGCTGTCTTGGGTGCAAATTAAGCACCGCATTGGCACTAAGTTTCTAGAATATGCTAGCTCGAGCACGACTTAGGCATGAAGGTGGCACCAAGCTTCTGGTCAAAAGTGGTTTGAGCATGACTTGGGCCTGATGTTGGCAAAATTTTCAGATTTCTTCTAATTGTTGGCTGGCTTAAGGGTAAAGTTGGTCAGAGAATGACATCAAGCTTGTGTTTCATGTCTTCGCATCCTTAACTTATATTTTCCTCATGAAACAATATACACAACTTAAACAACCTACATTTTAGTCATGAAATAAACTAACAAACTAATTTCCTAACAATGGCTATAAAAAAAAGATGATTGTTTTTACATTTCACAAAAGTTGACTTGTAATATATGCCTTTAACAATAATTTTCTTTTTTTAATAAAAAATATAAAAGAAAAAAAATGAATGGTATATAATATACCTAAATTTGGACTTTAAAACATTCAAAATAATTCATTTTTAGATTCTTTTCGTTATCGAAGCATTATCCTTAGTCTTCAATATGTCAATAGAACTCTTCCAGAGATTTCTGATGCTGTGAACCGTCTAAGCTAATGACTTTTCTGCTCCCACTGAAAGTCATTGGCTTGCTTGCAAAAGATTTCTTCGATATTTACTGGGCACTTTAGATCTTGGTCTTCAATTTTTTGCTTCTGGTCATCATGAACTTACTGCCTATGTAGTAATCTTGTGTCATGGTCATCTAAGAAGCAAACAGTTGTAGCTCGTTCGAGTACTGGGGCTGAGTGTTGGGCTTTAGCTGCTGCATCTTCTGAGTTAGCTTGGATTCATTCTTTGCTTCGAGAACTCTCTTTACTTCCTGTCTCATCTCCTATATTGTGGTGTGATAATTTGAGCGTCATTTCTCTTTCTCAGAATCCTGTTTTTCATTCTCGTACCAAGCATATCGAGCTTGATCAGTATTTTATTCGGGATCGTATTTTGGCTAAACAGCTTGATGTTCGATATGTTCCAACATCTGACCAATTAGCAGACTTGTGAACTAAGCCCTTGTCTCTTCCTTTGTTTCAATATTTTCGATCCAAGCTAAATGTCCTCCACGACCATTTAGCTTGAGGGGGGATATTAAGGCCATTGATAGAAGGTTGCTTGGAAGTCAGAAGGAGTCGATGCACAAGAGAATTAATGAAGATGATGCGAAGATAGCTGCTGTGTTGGCTGATGCAGAACAATTCCAAACGTGTCCAGATTCAGGGAAGCTGGCAAGTTGACCATCCAGGAAAGGTGGCAAGCTGACCTGGAGCTGATCTGGAGTTAGTTAAAATATGGCTATTATTTCCGAAATTTCAGGGATTAGTTAGAAGGTTTAGTTGGAGGCATATTTTTTATAGATTAAAAAATTGTGAATAACAAGCTTGGTTTCCTCTCGTATTTTCTTTGGAATTTCTTAGTGTCCAAACACTATTTTCAGCTTTTGATCATTTTGACACACAACTGATCAAATCTTTATAAAAAAAGTCTTATTATTATTGAGAAGAAAGCCTTAAGTGAACATGTAATATCTATACATCGATATTATTGGGAGAATAATAAAAATAATTGGACTTAATTAATTCTTGGATTTGCCAATAGACCCAATTGCATTTCTGGCATAAATCCAAGCTGCAAGAACCAGTAAACACGCCACAATCATGTTCACAAATTTTCTCTGTTGCTTCATCGCTGTCACCAAACCACCAAAAGCTTGCTTTAGTTCATCTTTTTCCACAGTGTCAGAAGTGGTTTTCCCTTCTTCAGCCAAATCCTCAGCACTCTTCTTCTCAGAACTTTTCCGGGAAGCAGTTTGAGCAATATCAGCGGAAGCACTTCCCACCCCACTAGCCTTTTTGCTGGGTTGTTCTTCGACGCTACTAGTCTTGGGAGGATGGGCTTCTTGATTTGCTTGTTCTTCTCCAGCTCTTGGAGGATTAACTTCTTGGGCAGGTTGTTCTTGTCCTTTCTTTTGAGCTTCTGAATAAGCATTTAGTGGAGCTTCTGTTTGTGCTTTTGGCTCTGGTCCATGATCAGCAGGCGTGATAATTTTTGGGAGCTTGATGTGAAGTTTGCCACCCTCAAATCTTGCACTGATTTGACTGACGTCACAATTTTCTGGAATCGGGAGGTCCATGCGGAAACGAGTCCATTCATTGCTATCGAGCGGGCATTCTCCGCTGATTATCAGTTTATTTGAAGTGGTGATTTGAACTTTCAGTTGCTCTTTCCTGAAACCTGTAAAATTATGCATATTCAATAATGAATAATTAACATTTACCAACATCTTTCAGAAAGAGATGATGAACTGGAAAATCAGAAAAACCTGGTAGATGTACAATAAGAGTGTCAAATGTAGCCTCTCGTTCCCACGTCGTTCCTGGCTCCAATTCCTCGTAAGTGACATTAGTTTGGCCAGCTCCTGGTTTCCCCGACATTTTCTTTCTTTTATCTCTGGATATTGATTTCTGTTGATAAATAAATATATATTTATCTTTCTCCTTCTGATGTTGATGTTTCCATGTTTCAGTTTGTTGGTATTATATAAAAACAGAAGCTGCATGCTGTCTTGTATTTTGGGTTTTCTTTGATTAATATGGGGTTATTCTGATTCATTCCTTTTCTTTAAATTTTGTTACCGGGTTTGGTCTCTTGTCTTGCCTTTCGGCTAGACTACCTGCACCATCAATATGCTTAATTTGTTCATGTAGAGTTGGCAAAGGCAAACTTCGCCCCATGGGAAACCAAAGGTTCCCTCTTCCGTTCAGACCCACAAAGAAAAAGTTCCCTTCCTTTTCCTTCGTTGCATGGACTAGTATTAGGGGCGATCCACCAAACCCATTCTAGTGCATGTTGCTATTTTCACCCACCTATGATTTAATTACACCATACACGCCGCCACCCCGCCTGCGATGTTCTTCGTACCATAACCTCGACCCCATTTGAGGATTAATATGATAATGATCCAATCTTTTAAGGATCGACATTTAAGTTGAAGGAATTATTGCGTCGAGCCAACAGATGAAATAAATGATGTGTTCATTGGCCCAAGTCAGAGAAGCATGCAAAGCTCTTGATCTGGTGACGCACAGACGCCACGAGCAGAGTGTGCTGGTCATCTGCGCTAGATTTAACAAGGAAAAAAGTATAATTGTAAATTATTATATTAATTAAATAAAATTGATAATTTTATTTATAATAATATTGATTACTTAAAATATAAAATTTTCAAAATGATAATCAGTAAAATTAACTTAAAAATAATTTATAATATTCTATAATTTTAAATATTTTTTATTGTAAAATTATTAATAAATTCAACTTAAATTGCATATGATATATTTATTTATCAGAAAAAGAAAGATAACTAATCTTATAAGTTATTATTACTTAGTCTTAACATATTAATACTTGTTCGAGTATAAATGCATTGAGTTGACTTATTTAAAAACTCGTATAAAATTTAACGACAGATCTATATATTTATGAGATTTTTATAAGTGATTATAGCATAACTTATCCTTAAATTTAAAAATTTTTATGATAATTTATATATCGATTATATATGTTGTAATATTACAATTGAATTGTATATAGTGAGATTGCTTATAAATTAATAATTAGATAATATGAAGAGTATATAAAAATTATTAGGGATTAATAAATAAAGAATTTATTACTTTGGATAATATAAAATTATTATCCGAAGAAACTCAATTTTGATATAAGTGATAATATAAATTTATGTTCGTAACAAGTTTTAAAAGTAATTTCAAACGTTCTAAAATTATATTAATATTTTTAGATAATATAAGAAAAAATCTAATAAGTTACATGTTTTAAAGTACGGATAAATTAAATAAAATTAAATTTATGAATTCATTGTTGAAGCTCTTAAAATTTAGAATAAATTATTAATGTTAGAATTTATGAAAAAATAAAAATTTTTGAAAAATTTTAGTTTTAATCTCTAAATTTAAAAATATTAATATTGTTTTATAAATTCTAAAAATATAGGTGTTATTTTATAATTTTTAAAAATTTAGAGGCTAGAATATAACTAAATAAATTAATTGATTTCAATTATATTTTAAAATTTATGATAATAATAAATTAATTTAATTAATTATTTAATGTAGAGTTAAAATTAACAAAAAAATTTTAATTTTTGTGCGTGCATGCATGCGCCGTCGTATCATGTGGTGGGGAACTCATCTGATACCGAAGATGTGAGAGTCGTTTCTCAAAATTCTGGGTTTGACAAAGTGCATTCAATGTAAATTCAAGAGATAATTGGCGTGTTTTTGATTTCAATGTAAATTTCGAGCTACAAGTTCTGTGCTTTGCGAATGAATGGCGGGAGATACGAATTTCGCATCGTCGTTGTTAGAGAAAGTGAAAGTTGAAGATCCATGGCTTCCTCCCAGAAATTGGGAATCTATCCCTTCTCAAAGCGGGCCGGTTTTTTCCTCCTTTTCTTGGGACTATAATCTTCATTGCTATACTTGATCACTCTCTGTGAGTAGTAGTTTACACGACCTCCTGCATTTTCATTTACATGAATAGTTCTCTTGATAACCTGAAAATTCTGTAATGCTGCTGGGTTTCTGATTATAAATGCGATTGAAAGTGTTATGATTTTAGCTCAAGAATGTAAAGAGTTCAAAGACTGGTAGGAGATAAAATTAATTTGGATTTATGCTGTAGGAGGCGAGTTTAGTGAGGTGGTCGCTGAATGCTCCAGGTAATACAGTCATCCGTTATTAGTATCGACAAGCTTACTGCTGCATTCTATTTTGACCCCCAGGTAGGACCTTCCATGGAATTCCTAGTTTATGGAATCGGTGTTCTTCTCAGTTTTTGGCCAGTGACATGAAATAAGGCCAGTTGCAATCAATTGAATAATAGAACATGTATCCTAAAAGTTACACGACATTTACAGCTACGGTCTGAATTGAATCTATTTTATTTGTGGAGAGTAATGATATGGAACCTGTATGGAGGCTACCAACGTGCCATTGTTGATTATTCCTTTCTAATTACTTTAATAAATGAGATAAAAAGAGGGTTTTGATCTTTGAAAAAATAACAGAATCACTAATTATCAAGCATAAATGATTAGGTGATTAATTTTCTTCGTCCAATGAAGAAAATGAAGTGCTAGGAGCCATATCCATTATTTCAAATTGATAATATTATTAATTTTTTTTTCTGTATCACATACTAATTTTGAAAAAAAAATAAAAATAAATATTCATTAATTTAGAATATTTATTTAAAAATTTATATTTTAAAAAAATTAGTAATATCATCTTAAATATTTATTATTTAATTTTTATTTAATACAATTATTATTTAAACATTAATATTTAAAAAAAAATCCATGATAGCAGAGTTCAATAATCAATAAATAATACAGTGTTTATTGAGAATTTAAGAACACAGTTCTTAACTAACTTCGCTTTGTACATTTTACAAACCTCACAAGCTCAATACTATTCAAGTGTAATGCTTTATGGAAGCCTTCGTGAGTGTTTGAATGATATTCTAAAACAATTGGGGAATTCATCTCTAAGAAAAATTAACCCTTAAGAAACAAAATACCTTTTTTGAATTCCCAAGGGTCGAAAGCTTCTCTATCTTGAACTTGGCGGACAAGTTCTTATAACTCGGGTTCTTGTTTAACGTCAAGCTAGATTGGTTCCATCTAGTGAGAACTAGGTTATGATAAAGCATATACTTTCCTTCCATGCATGCAATCTAGACAAAGCATCAGCAGCTGAATTTTCACACCCCCTTTGTATTCTGTCTATAAATTGAAGCCTATCAATTTTACCAACCATTTTTTTGGGCTAAAGTAGTTATTTTTTTGCTTTAATAGGCATTGCAAGCTTCTTCGATCAGTTCAGATTATAAATTTTAACTCCCAAGAAGGAATGTTACCACTTTTTTACTGCACATACCAATGCAAGCATCTCCTTCTCATAAATACGTAGAGCAAGGTTCTTTCCATGCAGTGTCTGACTAAAAAAAGTAACTGGTCTATTTTCTTGCACAAGAACAGTCCTAATTCTCATTCCAGATGCATCATACTCAACTAGAAATGGCAATGAAAAATTGGGTAATGTTAATACGGGTTCTTTTGTCATGGCTTCATAAAATTTAAGAAAAGCGTCTTCAGTTACAACATTCTACTCGAATGAGTCCTTTTTTACCATTTGTGTAAGTGGCCTGGCAATCTCTCCATATTGCTTGATGAATTTTTAGTAATAATCAGTGAGGCCAAGGAACGCACTTAATCCCTTCAATGTCGTAGGTTTTGGCCACGTTACCATGACTGCCACCTTTTCTGGATCAACTTTGACTCCTTGCTTGAAATGAAGTGTTCCAAATAACTGACTTTCAACCCAAATTGGCACTTCTATTTTTTGACAAAAAATTCTCGTGCCTTCAACTCTGTAAGACCAAGTCCACATGTTTTTCATGCTCCTACAACTCTCGATTGTATATCAAACTATCACCATAGAAGACTAGCACAAACTTTTGTAAAAATTCTTGAAATTCTTCGTTCATGTTCGCTTGAAAAGTGAAAAGAGTATTAGTTAATCCGAATGATATTACAAAAAATTGCTAATAGCCATAATGGGTTCTAAACATTGTTTCCTCTACCTTAGAAGGATGCATACGAATCTGGTGGTACCTAGATCGAAGGTCTAATTTCGTAAAATATCAAGGATTGTGCAATTTATCTATAATTGAAATTAAAAATACAGAGATGCCATGACTCATCATGCTTTTTAACTAAAAGAATAGGTGAAGAATAAGGGCTGATGCTTTTTTGAATCATTCCAGAATTCAACAAACTAGCCACAATTTTCTCAATCTCATTCTTCTGATAATAAGGATATCTATACGGTTTGACATTAATTAGCTCTGCATCCCCTTCTAGTGGAATTTTGTGGTCTTGTTTTCGCTTAAGAGGTAACCCACTAGGTTCTGAAAAGACTCTTTCATATCTTTGTAATAGAGGCAACAACTTTATGTCAGTTTTATCATTGTGCTCTTGACTACTCCCAGCTTAACGGAATTTAATTATAACAACAAACATCTCTTAGTTTTCCTCAAAAATTTTTGGGTGTTTTTGTCATCAATAATGCAATTTTGAGGTCCCTTTTCATCCTTTAATTCCACTGCCTTTTTCATCCACGAAGAAGAAAATCACTACTCGCGAAATTCCCATATTATAGGGCTAAGCTTACTCAACCATCTAAAACACCATCACACCCTTCTATTGCTACCAGGAAAAAATCTACATGAAACTCAACACCCTGAATTCTCACTAGAACTATTATCACTAACACCTTCACTCCTTAATTTTTCTCCAATGGCTATAGATAGTATGAAAACTCCCATTCTTGGATGCAAGTCGAGTTTACTGGCAAATTCATCATTAATGAACTTGTTGGTACTTCTAGAATCCACCATGATGATGAAACCGAAAGTTCAAACCTTCCCATCTACCCTCATTGTTTGAGGAGAAATGTTACATTAGATAGCATGGACCTCATCAAATTCTTGCTCCACAATCTCTTCGATTCACTCTTCTTCATCATCAAAATTTTCTTCAATCAGGAACAACTTGTCTTGGCCCAAATTGGTCGTCGCCATTGAAGCAAAGGCCTTTATTTTATCGTTATTTAGTATCTACACTAGACCAGTCGTCGAATGAAGGGGTTCTAGTTCGAGCAAGGGTTGTCAATGGCAAGGGTGGCATGACAGGCATTCCCGTCGATGGTAATGTGGTTCATTTTGCCATTCCTTCTAATGATCATAATAATAAAGACTGCAATTAGAATCATTAGAGATATGCTGTTCATAATTACTAAAAGGGTCTCTATTTTCCACCATTCCTATTTAGTATCTACACTGATAGAAGAAAAGGATGGTGCCATTGCTGTCTACTGTATAGCACTGATTCAAGTTTACTGCTGGATAGCTTTGTATTTTTAAAGTCATCAAATTTTCTAACAGATATACGTATGAGAGAATAACTATTAATATTTAGCATTAAATTGTCTTTTATCCTCTTTTTACAGGTGCTTGTCGTAAAGCAAAAGTTTGACAAAAACCCGAAAGAATTTCATATATACTACCTGAGATCAACTATACGTGCTGAGTTTGGGATTTCCCATTTATGGGGTTGTCTCAACTAAAACAGTATTGCTCTGACAGTGGCAACGGAATGCTCCACTGTACTTCTTCATTCTGTGACTGTTTCAATAAAGTGTCAATTAAAATCCAATTGGCAAGTTCAACCATAAAAGAGGTCAATTCTCAAAATCATCTTGGTAGAATATCTATCTACTTCATTAATTAGGGATAAGAAAATAGCTGCCAATATTATCTGCTACACCCAACATGACAATTAAGTAAAACATGTAAGCTTTAATTTGAAAGTCAAAATTAGCATAATGTAAATTCAACCTTCAGGGAAAGCATGATCTAAGCAAGGTTGAAAATGCGAAGCTAGGGAAAATATGATTGATAATTTATTAAACCCACTTCTTGATTGTAAATGAGGTTTAAGATTTATGATTAAACATTTTGCATGTTGTTACATAGAAAATCCCAATTCCTCATCCACCCCAATCAATCAACAAGAGTTTTAGAGAAAAATTTAAGTAAAATAGTTTTATTACGTTAGTATAAATTATGTGATAGAATTATTTAATTAATAAAATGAGAGAAATTTATTCGTTAGTGGTTAATAAAAAAAATTAAAAAATATCCTAATTTAAATAAATATAATAAAAAAATTTATGAAATATGTTTTTAATTTTTTTATTTAACAATAATAAATAAATTTTTTTACTGTTATTGATTGAATAATCCTATTACATCACCTATACTGACATAATAAGATCGTTTAATCTAAAAATTTCTCTAAAAATAATCCAATTTTTGAATATTTAGGCAATGAATATTGCATGTGATGATTCAAAAATTTAGGTAACCTACAAAAATTAATGGGACTAAGATGCTCTCTGTATTTAAAGTTCTTCTAAACAAAATAAAAATTAACAATGTCAATTTTGAATAAAAATGTATGTAAAACAAATTAAATCTTAAATATATAGCCATTATTGTTAAAATTATGTTAGGAAAGGATGATGTGCCAGTATTTTACTGTTGTCACTTTTAAAATAAAAATAAAAATTATGTGAGATATGTTGTATGTTTAACATTATTTTATGAAAAATTTATTAAAAAAAGTGATTTTTAAAAAATAAATTAAAAATAAAACATAAAAATATAATTTATAGGATGAACATACATACGTAAAAATTACTTAATTTTTTCATTTAATTAAAAAAGGAATAAATTATTTTCAAAAGCAATAAATCATTATCCTTTGTAACTAAACTTATAATGTGAAAAATATATATATGAATTTTATTAAATAAAATGTATATAAAGGTTATTGAATATAATTGTACGTCAAATTTCAACTTTTAGATTTAGAGATAAACTCAATAAAGTATTTGAACTATATTGACCAAGCAATTTAGCGTGTAAATCTTCTTAAATATTAAAAAAATATATATCTATACACGTATATTTCAGTTCACGTAACAAAAATCATTAAAGAAAATTGGCCAATCCCACCTTAAGAAGGTGACAAAATCAACAAAAGCATTATTAACACTTTAATCCAAATCAATCTACCAATAACACAAGGTTGAGTTCACCCCTTTTAAATTAATAAATAATTCTTATACAAATAACACACTATTGCTAAATTTGATTGATATATTTTGACTAGTGCACCGAGCAAAATTATTATTATTGGAAATTGGATGATTGTTTAATTTTGTACAACATTGGATATACAAATTCTAAGAATAATCTAACAAAATTAGGCATGAATAATTGTAAAATCAACAACCATACAACTAATTCAATCGGTGAGAATTTTGCCAATTATGAAAAGACAAGAAAAATAATAATTGTATTGATAAATCAATAGAAGAAAAAAAGATGTCCAATTTTTTAAACTACTGAAATCAACATTATAACAAGTATTATATAAATAATAATGAGTGATAAAACTATTTCGATCACTGCCAAAATTTTAATTTGTATTTAATACTCAATAATTTAATTTGCTATAAGACAAAAAAAGAAAAGAAAATGCTCCACTCAGGAATGGAATAACAACAAACTCAAAGAAGTTTACAAAAAATTGGGAAGATGAAATTCCACGTGAAATGAGATAAGATGTTAAGCATAAACCTAGAAGATTCCTCTCGTGTCAATCTTTCCTGACGTGTGCCTGTGTATGCATGTGCATGACTTTTCGACTCGTCCGATTTGTATTTATATTTTTATTAATAGCCGTCGGGTAAGACGGGAACACCACCACCCAATGAAATCATTGAGTAAACTCTTATTTACTGTAAATTAATCGTAGAACCTAATCTTCGATAACTCTTACAATAGACCACTGTGCAAGAATTGACTGATTAACAAACCAACAAATTATGTTCAGAGCTTGAAGAATGGTTGCTTTTTATTTGTCATATTCAAGAGTTTTATTTAAACAATTTAATAATTTTTAAAAGAACAAAAAGTCAAAAGCTAGATATTGAAAGCAGCGATGATATAAAGACAGCATAAAATAAAATATCATCCTATTTAAAGTGGGAAGTAATTTGATTACGACATATTTTGACATAGAATTCATAAATATAGTTGCACTACAAATTTCGATGTCAGTTTGAGTATTGTGTGAAAAAGATATGGCAGAGGAGAGAGAAACCACAGCAGGACCAAGAAACAGTCTTGTGTTTGCTGTTAATGGGGAAAAGTTTCAGCTCTCAAGCGTCGACCCTTCTACTACTTTGCTTGAGTTCTTGCGTTCTAAGACTCGCTTCAAGAGTGTCAAGCTCGGTTGCGGTGAAGGTTAATATAAGTAAAAAAACGGATTTTGTGAATCTTGTTTTGCTTTTGGTTGATGGGTTGATTGATTTTTGTGAATGTTCATGTTTAAAGAAATTTCTCTTTGAGATTGTGTATATGGCAGCATGGTTTGCTTCACGTTAATTTCCCACTTTGGTATTCGTCTTTTGTGATGTTTGGAAGTTTTTAATAGCTTGAGGTTTCCTCGTTTGGGGTTTTGTATTATGTTGCTGAGTTTTATTTCATGCGTTTAGCTTGAATTCTGCTGTGCACGTGTTTTTAGGAAAGAAACACTCGTCTCTCTGTGGTAACTCTATCAATATCAAACTTTTTTATTTGACCATCTTGAAACTGTTGAAGGCATAGGTTTTAATTCAGTGCTTAAAAGAATGAAAAGAATAAAACTAAGAATTCAATCCAAATTTTCCATAAATATGAAATGAGAAGATCAAACTTGTTGTTTCAGGGTTTTTTCTCTTGCTTTCGATAAATAGAAACTTTTCCAGTAATACTTTTTTCTCTTGTTTCCATGCGGATAATAGCCAACCCCATTTTGGAGGGGGAAGACGGGAAGAAGATGAAGAAGAAACAAAAGAAAAGAAAAGAAAGGGAGGGGAAGAATAAAGAAAGAAAGAAGAGAAGGAAAAGAAAAGGAGGAGAGAGAAATGAGAGGTAGAGAAGAAGAAAAAGATGAATTGAGGAGAGAGATGATTAGTTTTTGGGAAGAGATAATTTGTTTTAGAATGAAAAAACCTACTATCAAAACGAAAATTTGATAGTTGCTAACAACACCGCCATAGATGGAGTTAGTCGAACTAAGATACAGTGACAGGAGGAGAATCACTTTCTGATCAGTGGGTTGATTTGCAAATTTATTTTTTTTTCTACAAAATTGTAGTTTCACAAGATTTTTTTGCTTACTTTCTGAAACTTTTAGGTTTTACTGGTATTTACTAACCTATGGTTCCATTCCGTAAATACAATTTGTATGGGGATCAAATATTAATTGATTAACTATTTACTTAAGACTTTATGCTGACAAAATTTTTACCTTTGCTCAATATTCTTCAGGTTTTGAGTTTAATTTGGCTTAATTAATCTGATGGTCTTGATAGTGTATGAATATCAAAAGAATTTTCTGCAATGATTTTATGAATTTTACTTATTTTCTTTAGCAGGAAATTATATATATACTGGCCGATCTTGAAATTGATTAATATTTTTTTTAAAATTCAATCTTGAAAATTTTGTAACATGAGAGGAAAAAAGAAAAAATTAATTAATTTTTTGAGTTATTAATGGATTATAGAGAACAACTACCACTAGATAATGTGTAATTCATCACTTGCTTCTCTCTCTTTTTTTTTCTTATTGAAAACAATATAGTCTAGATTTAAAATTGAATTATTTGATATTTTCCACTTTCAGGAATGAGCAATGATAACAACTGTGTAATCCAAGTATATAAGCTTTTCATAATCTAGTTAATGTCCGAGTATGGGTTTCTGAAGCATATGTGCAATGTTGACTAACATTCAATTGATTATTTTCTGCTCTCTATTTGGTAATTGCAGGTGGTTGTGGCGCATGCATTGTCTTACTGTCCAAATATAACCCCGAGCTTGACCAAGTAGAGGAGTTTACAATAAATTCATGTCTCACACTGCTTTGCAGCGTGCATGGATGTTCAATTACCACAACTGAAGGTCTTGGAAATAGCAAAGATGGATTTCACCCTGTTCACGAAAGGTTTGCTGGCTTCCACGCTTCTCAGTGTGGGTTTTGCACGCCTGGGATGTGCATGTCTCTGTTTTCAGCTCTTGTTAATGCTGAAAAAACCCATCGGCCAGAGCCCACTCCTGGATTTTCCAAGTTAACGATTTCGGAAGCAGAGAAGGCTATTGCTGGGAATATTTGTCGCTGTACTGGCTATCGACCCATAGCTGATGCCTGTAAAAGTTTTGCAACTGATGTTGACATAGAGGATTTGGGGTTTAACTCTTTTTGGGGAAAAGGAGAGAGTAAAGAAGTAAAGATTAGTAGATTACCTCCATATAAACATAGTGATCAGGTTTGTACATTTCCGCTGTTTCTGAAGCAGGAAAATGAGTCTGCTATGCTTTTGGATTTAAAAGGATGTTGGCACAAACCTGCAAGTGTTCAGGAACTTCGAAGCTTATTGGAGCCCAATGAGGACATTAATCAAACCTCAATCAAATTAGTTGTTTGGAATACTAGTACAGGTTACTACAAGGAAGTGAAAAATTATGACAAATACATTGACATAAGGTACATTCCTGAGCTATCAATGATTAGGAAGGATCAGACAGGAATTGAAATTGGAGCAACTGTGACAATCTCCAAAGCTATTGAAGCATTGAAGGTAGAACACACGGAATTTCACTCTGAAGGTGTGATGGTGTTCAAAAAAATTGCTGAACACATGGAAAAGATTGCTTCAAGATCCATAAGGAATTCAGCCAGTGTAGGTGGAAATTTGGTGATGGCACAGAGAAATCATTTTCCCTCAGATATTGCTACTATATTTCTTGCAGCGGGTGCAATGGTGAACATAATGACTGGTCATGACTGCGAAAAGCTTATGCTTGAGGAATTTTTAGAAAGGCCTGCATTGGATTCTAGAAGTGTACTTTTAAGCGTAAAAGTCCCATATTGGAATCCTTGCAGAAAATTTACTTCTGAAACCAATAATATGTTACTTTTTGAAACCTATCGAGCTGCGCCACGACCTCTTGGAAATGCGTTGGCCCATTTAAATGCTGCTTTCTTGGCAGAAATTTCTTCCTGCAATACTGATGATGGAATTAGGGTAAATAACTGTCAGTTAGCCTTTGGTGCTTATGGGACTAAACACGCAATTAGGGTGAGAAAAGTTGAGGAATTTTTAATCGGAAAAGTGCTAAGTTTTAGTGTTCTATATGAAGCTGTAAGATTACTTAGAGACACTGTGGTACATGAAGATGGTACTTCAAATCCAGCTTATAGATCAAGCTTGGCTACTGGTTTTCTTTTCGAGTTCTTTGGCACATTAACTGAATCTAAAGCTGGAATTTCTAGTGATTCGCCATGTGTATATAGCAATCATTTCTTGTTGAAGGATTCTAAATTCCCAACATTGTTATCATCTGCAAAGCAAGTGGTTGAGTTAAGTGCTGAATATTATCCAGTTGGTGAGCCGATTACTAAATCTGGGGCTGCGCTGCAAGCTTCTGGTTGGTATCATCTTACTTGATAACGCATGAAAACAAAAATGTGGATTACCTCGATGTTAAAACTTTTATGTTTATTTGCCCTCCATCTTTCTGCTGTTTTTCAATATGCTGAACAACTGTGTAAGTAATTTACTAGCTGTTGGCATGACCCATTGCGTTGACAGACATTACAATAATAACTCAAAACTCTCAGTTACATATATTAATATCTGCTCGGAGATTGATTTCTCTTTTGATCATTGTGATATTTGTGCTGGTCATAACGCTAAATTTTTTTTTCTCTTTTGTGCGAGTGTGGGTTTGTTGCTGGCAAACACTTGGAATTCATGAAAATGATTTCTAACGATTCCTTGTTTCCAAGGAAACTTTTATTTGGAGTGATCTCAATTTGACATCTTTGCAGTGATTCTGGATCACTATTCACCTACATGATCGTGATGTTTACTGTCAAACCGGGTTTTCTTAAATTTTTTGAACTCTGAAGCCAACGATACCTGCTGGTTGCATAAGTATTGTCGGATGGATTTTCTTAATTTTTTTTCTTTGAGGTCTCTTTTTTTATAAATTTATAAGTCAGTCTACTATGTTTATTGATTTACCACTGCAATTTCTCTACAATCAATAGATAGATTATGCTAATCTAGCAATTTTTGTAGGTGAGGCGGTTTATGTGGATGACATCCCTTCGCCAGCAAATTGCCTTTATGGAGCATTCATTTATAGCACGAAGCCTTTGGCACGGATAAAGAGCATAGAATTCAAGTCTAAATCATTACCGTTTGGAGTCATTGCACTTTTATCTTTCAAAGACATTCCGGAAGTGGGACAGAATCTAGGTTCTCAATACATGTTCGGTGGTGAACCTTTGTTTGCAGACGAGGTTACTCGGTGGGCCGGTCAGTTTGTTGCCTTCGTGGTAATTCTATGGCTTCTTCAGACTTGTTTACTGATATCTCAGCTTCTGTTTTGCTGAGTACAACTGTTGTTAATATGCACTGAGTAAAAGATTTACATGTTTCCTTCATAGGAATTTAATTTAACACACGAACTGACTTTTTCAGGTTGCAGATACACAGAAAAATGCAGATAGGGCAGCAAACCTTGCTGTGGTTGAATATGATACGAAAGATTTAGAACCCCCTATACTATCTGTCGAAGAAGCTGTTGAAAAATCTAGCCTTTTTGAGGTCCCTCCTGTATTATACCCCAAACAGTTTGGAGACATATCGAAAGGAATGGATGAAGCTGATCATAAAATTCTCTCTGCCGAGGTGATTTTATATGCTTCTGATTTCTTCACCCTTCTGGGTTTTAGATGCCTAAAATCAGAATTTAGTCCTTAATTAAATGTTGACATTGCTACATTGACTTTGCATGTTTTCCAAGTCCTTTATTAAAATTTTTCATGGGCTCACTTTCTCTTGGTCAATTGTTACATCCAGATTAAACTTGGGTCACAATACCATTTCTATATGGAGACACAAACTGCCCTTGCTGTGCCAGATGAAGATAACTGCATGGTGGTTTACAGTTCAAGCCAGTGCCCTGAGATTGCACATGCTACAATTGCTAATTGTCTTGGTATTCCTCAACATAATGTTCGCGTAATTACAAGAAGGGTGGGAGGAGGTTTTGGTGGAAAGGCCATAAAATCCATGCATGTAAGTGTCTGACTATATAAATCATATTTCAGAAGTTTTGGTTGAATATCTTTTATTAAGGGGATGTGGCCCCAGCAAAATTCCTGTCTTAGTTTGATTAGTGTAGAGGAATTTTATTTTCTACAGGTAACGATAATGATATACAGGTAATAATTCATTTACAATCTTTCGAAGATGCCAAAGAGTTTACAGAGTATTTGTGTTTCAAGGGATCTGCAGAGAAAAGAAAACTTGCAACTTTATTGATCTGGACGGACATTATCTTAGTCTTGTATTAGGCAAGTTTATTAGAGTAAGCCTTTTTTAGGCTCGTGGTGATTTCTAAAATGATCTTGGCTCATTCTAGTTAATCTGATTCTAGGCTTTGCTAATGATTCTAGGGTTTGCTAATCCTTCATTCACTTGTATTGGTCATTATATGAATTGATATGTGTCTTATGCATAGTTTGCAAGGTAAGAACAGGATGACAAACCAAACTATGGCATGCTTGGAAAGTATGGATTGAGAGATAGAAGTCAAGCAATGCTAGATAATTATTTTATACGATGATATGGACTGTTATAGTTAAAAAATTTGGAATGTTGCTGTTAAATTTCAGAAAGCCAAAAGTTTTGCTTTTGAAAGCAATAAAAGCAAGTATTTTGCCTTTCATTTTCTGAAAATTACATTTTTAATGCACAACTGAATGATATTTCTTTTTCCCTTTTATCATTTTTACTTTTATGGTTTCAAAAACAGTAAAGAAGAACATATGACACTAACCAAATATTGATGGTGTAGAATAGAATGCGTTCCCCAGAAATTTTTCTTCCCGAGTGTTGAGTTCATACCCTTCCTAATTTATTAATTATTTTAATTAAACCATTTTAAATGATAAATTTCTTAGTTTTTCCTCCCTCTCACTTGCTCACTCTTATCTACATAATTAATTAATTGGCTTACAATTTTGCAAGATAAATCTGTTAGTGTGTTTCTATCCTTGATTGACGTCCTTTGTGCAACAATAGAAGTACTTAACAATGTAATGTTTTCAGGTTTCGACAGCATGTGCTCTTGCTGCACACAAGTTACGCCGCCCAGTCAGGATATACGTCAATCGCAGAACTGATATGATAATGGCAGGAGGAAGGCATCCCTTGAAAGCAAATTACAGTGTAGGATTCAAATCCAATGGAAAGATAACAGCCTTACAGCTTACCATATTGATCGATGCAGGACAATATCCAGATGTAAGTCCAATGATACCGAATAACATCGTAAGTGCACTTAAAAAGTATGACTGGGGTGCTTTACATTTTGATATAAAAGTATGCAAAACAAACCTTCCAAGTAGAACTGCAATGCGAGCCCCAGGGGACGTACAGGGGTCATTTATTGCTGAAGCTGTAATTGAACATGTAGCTTCTACCCTTTCCATGGAAGTGGATTCTGTCAGAAGTATCAATCTCCACACATATGATAGCCTTAATCTGTTTTACGAGAGTAGTGCAGGTGAACCTACAGAGTATACTGTACCCTTGATATGGGATAAATTGGCTGTGTCTTCGAGCTTCAAGCAAAGAAAGGAAATGATAAAAGAGTTTAACTGGTGCAACTTATGGCGAAAAAAAGGCATTTGCCGAGTACCTATTATTTATCAAGTGTCACTTAGGCCAACCCCTGGGAAAGTAAGCATTCTTAGTGATGGATCTGT
This sequence comes from Xylocarpus granatum, assembly GCA_019650275.1. Taxonomy (NCBI): domain Eukaryota; kingdom Viridiplantae; phylum Streptophyta; class Magnoliopsida; order Sapindales; family Meliaceae; genus Xylocarpus; species Xylocarpus granatum. The sequence continues at coordinate 187,173 of BNST01000570.1, read as the reverse complement.
TGTTGTTGAAGTTGGAGGGACTGAGATTGGCCAGGGACTCTGGACGAAGGTAAAGCAAATGGCTGCATTTGCGCTCGGTTCTATCCAAAGTGATGAGACAAGGGATATGTTGGAGAAAATACGGGTTGTGCAATCTGATACCTTAAGTCTAATTCAGGGTGGAATCACTGCTGGGAGCACTACATCTGAGGCCAGCGCTCAAGCGGTTAGACTTTGTTGCAATATATTGATTGAGCGACTGACTCCTCTCAGGGAAAAGTTGCTGGAGCAAATTGGTTCCGTGAATTGGGAGACGCTGATTAAACAGGTACCTATCTTTTGTTCTAAAGCACTATAGCTTATTTCATTTTCGTTAACCAATGTACCAACTACTCAAAGCCATCATCTTTGATTTTTGACCTTCTCAAGTTATTAGGAATTAATGGAATTCTTTCATAAGTCATCTGTTGTGCTCTTGTTAGATTTGTTAGTACCCATAGATAAAATAAAGCTCCTTGGGAAGGAAGCAGCGGCCATGGACCTGCTAATGAAATGCATGTGTGTACTAATCTTATGCTTGCTTCATGCATCATTTTCGAGTATAGCTGTGTAGATCATATATACTTTTTATATAGTTTAAATCTTATAGCGTGGAAACTGTGAAGAAAGATAAAAACTTTCATTACAGAGTTGAACTTGTTTATTGGGTATCAATAATTAACTATGTGAGAGATGAAACTGTCTCGTGTTTGTATGAATAAATAACCTGTGCCTAATACACACGGTGTTTGTGGACATGGCAACAAAAATAACTTGAATCTTTTTTAACATATTGTATTGAGAATACTTTTGTTTGTGGGTTCAAAAGAAGTGCATAACTTGCTTTTTTTTCCAACTCAATGCGCACTAACTTGGGGATTAGGATAAGTAAACAAATATCTGTTAACATTATCAGTTACCAGTCTGCATATTGCAAATTCATATTTTAGCTTTGTGACAAAGCTTAACATTCTTTTTTAAGGACCACACCAGAAAAATGAATCGAATAGCTTTGGATATTTTCTAAAGAACTGCATACCTCAAACCCAATATTTTGCAGTTGTAACCGAGCTGAAATGATTTATCTTGAACTTATTTATACTAATCAGTTATTTGAAGTCTAAGATGATGAATGATCGCACTGTTTTTGGTCATTACAACTAATTTGGGATCCGAGTGTGCTGATTAATTCTATTATTGTTAGGAGAAATTAACTCTAATTTATTTTAGTATATGACTGATTAAATGCAGAGCATCTTTCTCCATTTCAGTGTTTTAAACTATCATAATGCAGGCATACAGCCAGTCTGTGAATTTATCAGCAAATTCTTTGTATGTACCTGAGTCTACTTCCTTGCAATACTTAAACTTCGGTGCTGCAGTAAGTGAGGTAAGTTTCTCTACCTTTAATGCACTGTTATGCTTGTTGCAGTTAAAATATTGTGCCTTTCAAGTAAACTTGAAGTTTCCCTTAAATCTGCGTATCAGCTTACATTTAAATTATTCTGCCATATTGTGGTATGTCTGTGAATACTATTTCAGAAGCTATGCTGTCACAGGTGGAAGTAAACCTTCTCACAGGAGAAACCTCAATTCTGCGATCTGATATTATTTATGACTGTGGACGAAGCCTCAACCCTGCTGTGGATTTAGGACAGGTCAGCCTTACCATAATCATGAGTATAACTATATTTAAAGAAAAATCATTTCTTAAAACATTGCAGGACTACCATCATAATCAAGAAATGGAATTTGTGCATGCTCAGTGCAGCAAGGCAATAAGTCCTTTCTGTGAATAGACCTAAGCTTTTGTGTATGGCCATGCAAAGGGTAGTTTTGTTGTGAATGATTTATGTAAGAGTTCTATTTGGCATGGCAGATTGAAGGATCATTTGTTCAAGGAATTGGGTTTTTCATGTTTGAAGAATACCCTACGAATTCGGATGGGTTAATTGCTTCAGAAGGCACGTGGACTTATAAGGTCCCTACATTGGATACCATACCTAAAGAGTTTAATGTTGAAATATTGAACAGCGGGCATCACCAAAAAGGTGTACTCTCTTCCAAAGGTACGCTTGCCATGCCCCTTCAAGTTCTCGTCTAAAATCCATGGCCAGTTTATAGTATGCCTACATGCATCTCATATTCAATGTTTTTGGCTAAAGAATGGTAACTTGTGTGACATCAATGCATTGATGTCTTCTAAATTGATCAATTTGAATCTGTCGGGTGCAGCATCGGGCGAGCCACCATTACTTCTGGCAGTTTCAGTTTACTGTGCTACGCGAGCAGCCATTCAAGAAGCTCGGAAACAGCTTCTTTCTTGGAGTAACTCAGATGCGTCGGATATAATATTCAATTTGGAGGTCCCGGCCACCATGCCGGTAGTGAAGGAGCTCTGTGGCCTGGACACTGTGGAGAAGTACTTACAGTGGAGAATGGCAGAAAGCAAAGGAACTCCGCTCCAGCAAAACGGATTTGATCCTTTAGTTGCAATCAATTGAAATAATAGAACATTTATCCTAAAAGTTACTTGACATTTACAGCTATGTTTCTGAATTGAATCTATTTTATTTATGGAGAGTAATAATATCAAACCTGGTTTACCATACCAGAATGATTAAGTTGTCCTGGTGACAAATGTATGAAAGCTACCAAGGTGCCATTGTTGATTATTACTTTTTAATTACAGATAAAAAGAAACACTCCTTGTCTGATTATTACTTTTGAATGAAAAAAAAACCCCACTAGACAGCAGAACTCTTGTGCGTTTTTGAGGTTTCTGATCTTTTAAAGATAACAGAATCACCCATTGTCAAGTATGAATATTAGGATATAAATCTTTTTCACCCATTGTCCATTTTTTCCAATTGATTTATTATTATTATTTTCTATATTGCATGCTAAGTTCTGAAAATAAAAATAAAATTTAAGTAAACTAGAAAAACAAGAATTTATTATCCTACTTCTAAGAGAAAATCATTGGAAAATTTGTTATTTGAGAGCAAAACTAAAATAAGTGTTTAATAACATCACTTTTTTGGTGGCCGCACTCATTTATTCTTAAATATTTAATGTTTTTTACTCATGATAACTTGGTAATATCAATCTAGGAATCAATACAGAACACAATTTCTTCATAACAACCAAGGCACCAATTTCAGTAAAATACTTGCCTGATGAAGGTATAACCAACAACATCACATAAAAAGTTCAAGAAAATCTTGGGAAATATACAAATTCCCGAATCAGACTTGGTACATACAGATGAAAAATACAACAGAATCATTTCCACTAGGTATGGAAAGTAAAGACTATGTTAAAATCCAATTATCTTCAAATCTCGGTTGACTGCATATCTGTCTCAACATCAGGGCCGAAGAAAAGCCAACTTGAATCATGAAAAGCTGGAAAATAATCATCTGAAACTGTCTCAATACTAAATTCGTGTGTGAATCTTCGCGCGGCCAAGACATGCCTCGCTGTATCAACAACAGTCGAGCTCTTAAATTCTGAAACATGCTGGTGGTACATCTCAAAGCTATTTCCAAACAAAACCATGTTTTTTAACATCGCTCCCCAATTTGATTGTAAGAGATTGTTATACAACTCAGCTTCACAGTGGGGCATGTAGAAAAGTGTTGGCTTCATAGCACATCGGCGACCTTGCTCGTTTACTGATAGAACAGAACAACCAAGGGCTTCCAAAACCCGAGCCTCTGTTGCGGAAAGAATTGGATCAAACACCTCAACGTCTCCAATCCAACTGAACTTTCTTTTCAACAAGATCACAAGGCTAAGCTGTAATCTAGGGGGTTCATACAATTCAAGGCTGCCAATACCATATATCACCATCTGCATCTTCAACTCAGGGCCCAAAACACTGTAAAAGGAATTTAAGATGTTTGGAGTTTGGATTTGTTCAACCAATTTTTGATAGAATTGAGAGCTCTCCATTTTTGCAATACAGATATGTAACTTATGTAATAATCTTGATACTCTACAAGGATCAGATTCAATTTCACTCGGAAACCACGGCTTTTGTTGTTCCTCTGGGGTTCTAATTCTGGGGAAATTTCTTCTTTGTTTTCCACAACGAGGTAAAACAATGGTCCAATCTTCATTTCGAGTAGAAATTTCAGTAGCAAGAACTTTTGAAGAAGCAGCCATTGTGAAACATAAATTCTCGCTTCTTTATGATTAATGCTACTTCCTATTTCTATAAGATTAAAAAGATAAGGTAAAATGCCGAACACAGTTAACATTAATTACAAGAACATAAGATAATATAACATGTGGAAACAATCTGCCGCACCCACAGAATAGTCTTTCTTATTCTTGGCCCAACAAGAATAGACAGATGAAGATTAGAATAGGCCAACCCACATCACAAACATGTATTTATTAGAGTAAAATGTCAGGGTAAGTTTGGTATTGTTTCTTAGAATGGTGTTTTGAAAACTATTCCTGAAAATGGAAATGATATTTTCAGACATGGTGCTTTCAAGATTGGAAAATGCACTTACTCAGAGGATATTTGGTATTTTTTCCCAAACATCATTTCTCATTTTTAAAAATGAGAACAATAAAAACATGTCTAGTGAGGTGTTTTTGGGAAATGATCCAACTAAAATGAAAATGGTATTTTGCATTTTGTGAAGAAAGGTTGAAAACACCAAATGTTGATTTTCATCTTTCACTTTTTCCATTCCTCTTTTCAAACATACCATCAAATATGTGTTCTTTGTTATCATTTTTAGATTACAATTTTGAAAACACGCTGCAAACGCATTTTAATTTAGAAACAAACATCAATTTCATTTATGAAAACAAATTGAGAATACAATTTAAAAACCAATACCAATACCAAAATCCAGAAGAACCCTCAAGTTTCTCTTATATAAATTTTAAGGAAAATGAAAGGGAAACACATTAAGTATTGTTTTAAAAACGAGTAAAACAGTTAAAATAAGTAAAAGTTGGCTTAAGTTTATTTGCACATTTGTTTTATAAACTGAAATTTGCATCTATCAGTGAAGAGACAATGTGTTACATCAGTTTTATTGACCAGCCCTTCACAGGACCAGCCAAAACCAAGGGGGAAACCAAAACTACACAATAAGCTTTCAGAAACTGTCAAAGACTGAGATTCACCATGAATAGCCAATCACCTCCATAGAAAGCTAAAACATCCTATACGATGTTATCCCCAAAGTTCATTGTACTTGATGTTGTTTTCAACATTCATGTTATGATTTTGAAAACATGTTTCCATCTTACAAAATGCAATTTCAGAAATGCAAACCAAACAGATGATGTTGAAAACAGCCAATTCTTTTCTCCATGTAGAATATTTTACCATATAGGCCAAAAAAAAATCAGTATTCTTAAGCAAGATCATTTAAGAATTTAAAAAGATAAGTAAGAGAATTAGAAAAAGGAAAGAAATAAATTTCACTAAGTTAAGAAAAAAAAAGCTCGTAAAATACCACATGCTTGACTTTTCTACTGAAGGTTCACACAGAATGCAAAAACAATTCAAATATCATAGACAATAAAAAATCTCACAACAAAAAACAAAAGTAACCATATGGAAATTTCACCCACTAGATGAGCTTTTTGAATGAGAATTTAATAACACAACAACAACCGAAAAAAAATGAAATAAAATAAGATCACATATGCACACACATGAAATAAATGGGAATACCTGCAGAAGAGAATGCCAAGTAGGAAAAAGACGTTACTTAGCAAATAAATCCCTCAAGACTGGAGAGTTTACCAGATGATGGCAGCAAGATGACCTTTGATAATTAATTTCTTGATTTATCATAAATTGTACCTGTTGCAGTGTGAGCTGAAATTAAGAGAATTATCAGAAGCAAAACAAAAGTAGTTCACGAAACAGAACACATCTCTTACTCAGATGAAAGTGGTGTGAAAGTTGGTCACTCTAGGACTCCACTTTCATCTCTCCTGTTACTCCAGAATAAATAATGTACTACGATTACATATACACAGAACCCGTGGGCCCACTCATCCTTATTATCCTTCTCGAGTTAAGCATTTTATGAAACTATCAGATTAATTCATGATAACCATGAAAAAGATGCAACCACTGGTACATAAGCAAGGTCAAATGTTTAAACCAGAAATAACAAAATATCTCTACTAAACTAAAATCATATTTTTTGAGTATTCTGCACATGTAGGACAGGTAATCAGTTTGAAAAAAAAGTTAACGAGGTTGAGCCTAAGGTGAGAGGAAACCATAAACTTCCTCTTCTTTGTTCACACTCTAACTGGAAATAAATAGTAGTCTGAGTTTATAAGTTTTAAACATTTTCAGAAAACAAAATTAAGCAGAAGCAAGAGTCAGGATTGGAACTGTTGTACTATAGGTCATTAATGGAAGAGATATAACTTGGTCCCTAGATAAAACCTATGATCAACGAAAACAAGAAAAGTTGACCACTACCAGTCCAGAAACTGCATAAACTTATACATGCATTCAATAAACAAAATCTGCAGTTTTGAGAAACGACCATTCTAAAGCAATTAATAAACAGTAAGAGAAAGGGAAAAAATAATAAAAAATTTCAACTTTCCAGAGAAATGAATAGAAATACAAGATAAAAACAATAATAAATTATACTTGTATCAAGCCGACTGGAGCTAGTACAATCACAATCAATCTGCAAAACCTATTTCCCAGTTTCAACAGTAAATCCATAAGCAAACAAATGCCCAACCAATTGCCCAGAAAAAGAAATTCCCAAAAATTTCAAATAAGAAACAAGGGCTATAAAGAAGTAAACAATAAGCTCAGATGAAACTAATAAACCAGTATATGCAAAAAAATAAAGGATTAATCAAAAATTAAAAATAAAAATATGCCAGAATTCAAAAAATAAAATACAATCTGACAGAGCAATGAAGTTAGAACACTATGAGATTTCAAGATTTTGTTTTCATTAATTGCAATACAATTTCCTCAAGTAACAAAGCGAAACGTAAGAAAAATGAAAGTAATTAAAGTTACAAGCTTACGAGCAGCATGACCGCATCAAAATCCGCCGGCTTCTGTGTCCGTCGGCTCCGTCCCCCGCGCGTTCTGCCCCTTGCTGTACAACGGCCCGAGCAACACAAGAACGATTTTGTTTTCCCTAGTTTTTAAGGGTCCTTTTTTTTCCTTCGACTTGGTCACATTTTAGAAAACACACGATCTATTCAAAGAAACCTAACGTACATGTACACGTGATTTACCGTGTAACTTTCAACGGGCAACTTGAATCCATATTGCAAAATTTAAAATAATAGACAAAATTAACTTTAAATATAAAATAAAATTTAAATAAAAAATTTAAAATAAACATCGAATAATTAAAAAATCAAATTTAATTCGATATATGTTAGACGTTCTTTCTATTTAATCTTTGTAAAATATTTTCACGCTATTTTTATTGCAAAAAGATAGTTAAATAATTAATATTACACAATAATTTTATTAAATAATATTACATAATTTTTTGATGTACTTCAAAGATTATTCTTGATAATGCAAGTAGATATTAAGTTTTAACACATGTTTTTGCGAATTAGATAAACTTAAAATACATATAAAAAATATATAAATTTAAATTGTCGAATTTATACGTAAAATATCAAAAAATATTGACATTTCAAAACATTTCAAATTTTTTTAGTATTTTTAAAATACTTAAAAGTTTCCATATTTTATAGAATTCTCTAAAAAAATGTCACTAAATCTTGACGATTTATAAGATTTTTTATAAAATATTATAAATTTTTTAAAAATATCAAAATTTCTCAACACTTTTTTAAAATTGTAGTTTAAACATAGAGAAATTTTGATATTTAACCTCTACTTTTAAAAAACTTTTCAATAATCTTGACATTTATCAACAATCTAGTTTAAAATATAGCAATTTCTAGTATTGAATTTCATGACATTAAATTAAATTTTCCTAGACAACATGGGATTAGGTTTGTCTTAGGCAACATCTACTCTCCTTTCATGCAATGACATATCTTTTCTTTTCCCGGCATCTTCTTTCCTTTCCTCTCGTGGTGGTCACAAGAATTTTTAATTTTTTATTTATTTATCTATCGATATCTTATTTGAAATTCTCAATAATTATTAACTTGTATTTTAATTTAATTTGAAACATAAATAATAAAATAATACAAGTTATTGATTAAAATTAAGTCAAGTAAAAAAAATTTTAGTAATATTAATTAATTTTATTTATTAAAATTGTAAAAGAATTAGAGAAATATGTGAACGGTAAAGCCCAATAAATTAAATTCTATAAGGGCAATCAATCCATTGGGCTTGAGGGCCCATTAACCTTTGTTAAGCTGCTTGACTTTAAAATATTTTATTATATTATTATTTAATAAATTCAATTGAATTGCAATAATAATTAACTGACATCATGCATCATTAATTTTATAATTTAATTAATATAATAAAATTCATAATTTTTTTAAATAAATTTATTTAATCATAATTTTATCGTATTAATTATATAAATAAATCACTACAATTTTTGAATACTTAAGATCAACGTTTGACCAGTCAATCAAAGCGCAGCAGCGCTGCACGTGATGGGCTGTCTCGAATAACAGATCTTAGGAGATATACATCCTTTCTTTTTTGAAGTAAACCCTGGACTATTGTTACCGGATATTTAGATGGGACTTACTATTGATCAGCTTTAGGGATATACTTGATACAAATAACGAAAGTTATGTTTTTATATGTAAAAACAGAAGAAATGTGGGAGGTGGATGTTATTATGAGAATGAGAAATATCTACACACACCAAATCTACGTACTTATTTCTCTCTCTCAACTCTTTTTCACTGGGTGATTAGTTTCTCAGTTCACTTCTCAGTGTCAGTTTTAACGCTGTAATGTTTTGTTTCTTCTCTGTTTCTTATTCTTTTATTCCTGCTGTTGCTTTGTTTTCATTCTTGCTTTTATAGGCTCGTTTTCAGTAGCTACATGTGATTTTTCTCATATAACTTGAATGACGAATATTTACAGTGTCCGTTGCATTTCAGTTTTGAGTTGAAGGACTATCTGACTGTGTTGAAATATGCAGATTACAAACTCAAGTATCGATTTTCGGTACCAAAATGGGGAGATTTTCAATATCCCTGTTGGGATTTCTGGTTTTATGCTGCTTGGCAGTTGTTACAGAAGCCAAAGACTTGAGATACAAAGACCCGAAACAGCCATTGGGTGCTAGGATCAGGGACTTGATGAGCAGAATGACTCTAGAGGAAAAGATCGGCCAAATGGTCCAGATCGAGCTCAGTGTTGCAACCCCAGATGTCATGAAAAAGTACTTCATTGGTATGAACAATCATCTTTGAAAATTATTTAATTACCTGTCCATTTGGTGTTGTGCATTTTTATGTTTACACGACTTAAATATCACATTTACGCTGTCGTTGGCCGTCATCTATCAATGAAATATTCATTTAGTCTCAGATATTCGTGAGGATGGTAAATTGGCAACAATCAAATGATTATGTCGATGTTTTTAGCAATAAACTTTACTGTAAATGGGGTTTTGTGTAGGGAGTGTGTTGAGTGGAGGAGGGAGTGTACCAGCTGCTAAAGCTACTGCTGAAACTTGGGTAAATACGGTGAATGAGTTACAAAAAGGGTCTCTATCAACCCGGCTTGGGATTCCCATGATCTACGGGATCGACGCTGTTCACGGCCACAATAATGTCTACAATGCCACGATTTTCCCTCACAACGTGGGCCTTGGGGTGACCAGGCAAGTGTATTTACATTGGGCAAAAATGTGCTCATCGATATCTTGACCCGTCCATGTTTATGTTTGTCTATATGTTTTGTTTAATTTCTTTGAATATTTATGTGGATTATTGATTTATTGAATTTTGGATTACTTTGACTTTCCTTTACATATTACTTGAAAGTTTCTTTAAACAACAGATGCTGACTACTTTGCTCAAGCACTGTCACCAACTGATTTCAGGGACTTAAAATTTCTGTTCATGAAATCCTTGCAATGACCTTAATCACAAATGGAAATTCAGACCATAAATTTCATTGTTTTCAAATCAAATTTAAGTTTTGAGTAGAATGTGACGCAGTTTTAACTGAAATTTTTCAAGCTTTTAGCACTTCGTGCTACTCCACTTTTCAAAAATAGACATGGGCACTAATTTTTGTGCACTAACCTGGGGTAATGAGTAATGAGTACAATTGAAGTTAATTTGCGTGCCTCTCCTATTATTATTATTATCTAGATTTGTTGAATAAATGGTATTCCGATGGATGTTTCCGTGTGTAAAATTTTGACTTTTATTGTTGAGCAGGGATCCTGCTCTTGTCAAGAAGATAGGAGATGCAACGGCTCTTGAAGTTAGAGCCACAGGAATCCCTTATGTTTTTGCTCCCTGCATTGCGGTAGCTAAAGACTAATATACATTTCATGTTTAATAGGTTCTCAACTAAGCATGCTAATCAACCCATTTTGCTTTCACAGGTTTGCAGAGATCCTCGATGGGGTCGATGCTATGAAAGCTATAGTGAGGATCACAAGATTGTTCAAGCAATGACAGAGATTATACCTGGTTTACAAGGAGACCTCCCAGCCAATTCTAAAAAGGGTGTTCCCTTTGTTGCTGGAAAGTAAGATCCTTCTCTACAAACAGCTAATTTGACTCATATCTCGTTTCTACTTGGCAAAATAGCAGATTAGGATGCATGTCACATTCCCGACCTTTAACTTTCCTTGCCGTGAACAAATTCATTTCTGAATAGTTCTAGGTGATTTCACTCAAGTGGCCTGTTCTCATGGTGGGCCATTTTGGTCCTCTAAATATAAATCAAAAGTTGACAACGAAGAAATCATCACATTTGGACAGCATCAGCAAGTTTGTACAGATTCTTATTTAGTTTTAAGAAGAAGTGGAGAAATTTGTTTTGATCTTATTAAAAAATTTATAAAAAAAAAGACTTTGGGAATTTTCTGGGTAATTATTGTGGCCGGCTTAATTGCATTAGTGGCGGGCCCTGTAACTTAAAGGATATTTCAATGTCTCCTTAACGTAATCTTCTCTTATAGAATTTACTGGGTGGTCAATGTCGCAGGCATCATGTTCTAGTTTCATATAAATAAAATTCCAGAGCAACTTGCTGATGTCGGTCTAAAATATATTGGAAGATTATTATTTGATGGTCACACATCACTTGTTGTCTTGGACCATCAATGGTTATCCGAGTCAAGGATTTCCTTTTGCCCCTTCACCACGTGAAGGAAATGTGGCGGTGATTGAGCAAATCACTGGTAGCACATCGGGCTGATTGATTGGCAAGATCCTTTATCTCATTGGGTCCAATGTGCCACTTCTGTTTAAGTCAGATGTTGATTATGCTATGCTAGGTCAACAAGTATATTTTATACTCAAATTAATTCTAGGGGAAATTTTTCTGTTTTAATCAAATTATATTAGCCATTTGGTTGTGATCGTGATGCATGGAAGATGACATAAGATTAGTCTAACCTGCTAGATCAAGATCACATGGAATTTTTATTGATTGTTTCACCATTGGTTCTCAAATCACCCATAATCAGCAGTCATGAATCTTTGGTTCTAATTAGCAGATCAATTTCATAACAAGAAGAATTGTTTCCATTTTTTTAATCTGAATCTTTGAAAGTTTGACAGTGTGTTTACTAATACAAAATTAGAATTTTGAATCCGAAGTCGGGATGAATATTATGAAAATAGGAATAAGATTAGTGAGTCATATAGCAATAGGAATTTTATTCCTAAAGAAGGACTTGGGACTGAAATTTTTATTTCTAAAATTAATTATTTTATTCTCATCTAATAATTTAATATTTTATTTTGTTTATGATTTAATTAAAAATATAAAAATTAAAAATTAATTATAAAGATAAAAAAATATATATATAATTGATATTATTTTTATTCATATTTTATAGTTATTATTAACAAAATTATTATTATAATTAATTATTAATAAAAATAATTTCTTGAATAATAATAATTATTATTAATATTATAATTAAACAATAATAACAATAATTATAAAAATTATCTAAGGATGTTTTAATAATTTGAATTTTTTTTTCATTTCGATTTTATTTTGTACAATTAAAGTAAATAATTTATTCTGATTCTCATTCTTTATTCTGATTCGAACACGTTCTAATTTTAGCTCATTCTGATTACTAATGAATGTACACACTATTAGAGTACTAGCCTAAAGAGAGTTTGACAATACACCATCCAACTCTATGATAAAATTATTCATATTTCTGTATTTTATCATGATACAGCTGCTGAACATTACTAAATGCAACAATTCTAATGGATTTATACATATTAGGAAACTCTTTCTGATTAAATTCTTAAAATATGCTATGCTGTAAATGAGATTTAAGGTTAAGGAGAAACACATGAATTCATGTTGGAATACGTGGTCAGTGATGATTTTTTCCTAATCCCTTGCTTACCTTGGTTAGGAAAAAGGTTGCAGCTTGTGCTAAGCACTACGTGGGAGATGGTGGCACAAGAAAGGGCATTAACGAGGACAACACTGTGATTAATTTCAATGGATTGCTAAGCATCCATATGCCTGCTTACTATAATTCTATAAGCAAGGGTGTTGCAACTGTTATGGTTTCTTACTCAAGCTGGAATGGAAAGAAGATGCATGCTAATCACGATCTTGTCACCGGATTCCTCAAGAACAAGCTCAAGTTTAGGGTAATGGAATTAGTTTGACATTTCTAATATGTTGCTTAGCTTTGCCAATTCAAAATAAACAATGCTGGTGATAGGATTAATGTGTTTGTTGGGTAAATTTCAGGGTTTCGTCATCTCAGATTGGAAGGGTATTGACAGGATTACCTCTCCTCCCCATGCTAACTATTCATATTCTGTTCAAGCTGGAGTTAGTGCTGGAATTGACATGGTGAGTGAAAGTCAAGTCATTTCAATATGTATTTGATGAATTTTTCAATTCTTTTCCTTTATAATCTGATAAATCCTTGTGTTGCAGATCATGGTTCCCCGCAACTTCACAGAGTTCATTGATGTCCTAACCTATCAAGTAAAGAAAAATATTATCCCTATGAGCAGAATTGATGATGCAGTAAAGAGAATCTTGAGAGTCAAATTTGTCATGGGACTCTTTGAGAACCCACTGACTGATTTCAGCTTGGCCAACCAACTTGGGAGTCAGGTCTGTTATATAAGGCCATAATTTATCCAACTTTTTCACATGATAATTTGCCCGTGTTAATTTGGTAATGTGACTGAGCAGGAACATAGAGAATTAGCAAGGGAGGCTGTAAGGAAATCGCTTGTGCTGCTGAAAAATGGTGAAGCTGCTGATAAGCCGTTGCTTCCCCTTCCCAAGAAAACATCAAAGATCTTGGTTGCAGGAAGTCATGCCAATAACCTGGGCTATCAATGTGGTGGCTGGACAATTACATGGCAGGGCCTCGGCGGAAATGATCTCACAACTGGTATGTTTTCAAATATCTTAGATAATAATCAGTTGTTAGAACCGACATTTAACTAAGAATTCTACAAGCAGTTTATGCATTCAAGTGAAGAGAATAGGCTTTTTCTAATTGGTTTTTGGAAGTTCTAGTACACTACACGTCTGTTGATATATCATCTTCACAAGCAGGTACCACAATCCTCAATGCAGTGAAGAACACCGTTGACTCTTCGACCCAAGTTGTCTACAGCGAAAATCCTGATGCAAACTTTGTGAAGTCTAACAAGTTCTCCTATGCTATTGTTGTTGTTGGCGAGCATCCGTATGCAGAAACATCGGGTGATAGCTCAAGCCTGACCATAACAGAACCTGGTCCAAGCACCATCACCAACGTATGCGGAGCTGTCAAATGTGTCGTCATTATCATATCCGGCCGGCCTGTCGTGGTCCAGCCCTATCTAGCACATATAGATGCGCTTGTGGCTGGTTGGCTCCCGGGAACTGAAGGCCAAGGCGTTGCTGATGTTCTTTTCGGTGAATACGGATTCACAGGCAAGCTTGCTCGTACATGGTTCAAGACAGTTGATCAGCTTCCAATGAATGTTGGAGATGCGCACTATGATCCTCTCTTTCCATTTGGGTTTGGGCTGACAACTAAACCTGCCAAGTATGATTAAAATCGCCTCGTTGCCACGGCTATTTTTCCTTCTGACATGATATGTGCAGTATCATTGGTCGGAAGATTTATTATGATAAGATTTAAACAGAGTGTTTTGATTCTACTGCTTCAAAACTAGCGGTTATTGGATGCCAATTCAAAGCCTCAGAATCTTTTGAATTGAAGCAATCACTTGATTGCGGTAAACATGCAAAGAAGAAATCCCGTATGGCTCACCTCATATGTAAACCTGTGGATTTCAAAGGTAATCTAAGCAAGAAAAATTAGTAGCTGTTTCATCTCAGAGATTGACCTTGTAATTTGTTTCATGTCTATTTCTTAAATAAACTGGGTAATAATTTCCAAGTCCCCAAGTTTTATATTTTAACAAATAAGAATACACTCTGTTTATTTACATGAAATAGGTCCTTAATCCTCATTGAAATGAGTGATGGTAACGGGGCAGGGATTCCCCAATCATCCTCGAATTCTCTCAATTTTAATTGTGTTCACTTTTTAAAATTAAACTAATTCTGATCATCTCAATTTACAAATCCTAAACATAACATTGGAAACATCATCATCAATCATTTACAAATTAATCGTTATTTTGACAATACAATTCAATTTTTTAATTATTTTTCAAAGGACAATTAATTTTCTTTTATAATATAATATAATAAGATGAATACAAAATAATTAATTTTAAGTACCAAATAATTTATTTAAAATATTGCAATCTACAAGAAACGTGAGGGAAAATATCAAACTTTAATAATGTTATTACAACATAATTATTAAATATAATGTATCATTAAATATTTTAGTTATATTAAAATAAAATTTAATATAATCAAATCAATAATGAGAATACCGTATTATATTATACTATTTTAAGATGCTATGAAAATGGTGTTTTTCTTTTTTTAATGTTTGAGAGTTTTTTTTAGCATTTTTCAAAGTTATATTATAAAAATGAATTGAAAATAATGCAATATTTAATATTTTGTGTATATAAATTAATTAATTATTTACGTATGTACGTACATATATATATATATATATATATATATATATAATAAATTGAAAGAAAAAAATTTTGCTTACGAAGACAAAAGAAGGAGAGAATTGCTTGGTGGGAGGGTCACCCGCGATAAAATAGATAAAAAAGGGTATTCTTAAACTTCATAAAATAAATTTTATATATTTTAATAAATATATATATTTTTTTAAAAAGAGTAATAACTCAATTCATAATAAGTGATATTAAAGTTAAATTCATTTCGATTTTAATGTTACAGCTAAACAGATACTTAAACACTCATGTACAACGAACGTATTTATAAAAAATTTATAAATTATGAGATAGAGTAAAACAAATACACAAAAAATTTTATTATATAATTCTACTGTAATAAAAGTATTATAAAATTAAATAAAGAAAAATATGATAAAAATATTTTTATAAAAAAATTCATAAATCTTGAAGAAAAGTAAAAAAAAACATGTAAGAAATTTTATTGTAACGAGGATGGTGAAAAATTAAATGAGAAAGAACGTAATAAAATTTTATATTAAATAATAAAAAATATTAAAAATAAATCTTAATAAATGTCTTTTGAGAAAAAAAAATACTGCATCAACCTTTGCAAAGGCACAAGTAACAGTATAAATAGTCACCTCGAAATTAGGGTTTGTCTTCAATAAATATTACCTGTTGTTGATTTACCGAAAATAATTAAGCGGATTGGATTCTAAATGACTGCAGAAAATTTTTGAATTTGTTCTTATCTGAAATTAGTTCGTGGCTGCAAAAAATCTTTAATTATGCCACCTAATTTAACATGGTTAGTTGTTTCATAATTTTACCCTCCACCAATTAGAAGCACCCACGTAATTGTCTTTATTGCGTGAAAACCCCAACCAGACTGTCCAGATTACTTGCTATATTTCTGTCATTAAATACATAGATTTTCTACCATAGATGACACTGTACCTGCACAAAATATATATTTTTTTTTCCTTCTCTAAACCTACGGTAAAGGCCATTTTCTTTTCCTATATGTGTGCTTCGTATATATGTGCTTCGTTCTTTATCTTTCCAACACAATTTCAGCACTGCTAAGCTGGTAGGATTTATTTATTTCGTCATCTTCTTCTCCCTTTCAAAATTTCCACTGCCGTTTGTGTAAATTTGTTAGCAAGAAGGGCTAAATCATGCGTTGAATTGATAAGGAGTTATGTACGAGTTGTTGCTGCATACGTATATAATTTTTTTTCTGCTTGAAAGCATACGTCAGTCAATGGATTTCATGATTGCTAATATTTTATTTTATGATTTTGTTTTGCAGAAATAAAAGAAATTTCGAACCACAAAAATGGCGAAAAGTTTACTGCCCGCGTTGGGGTTAATCTTCTTACTATGCTGCATGGCATTTACAGTTGAAGAAGAGAAAACGAATACACTCGTCATGAAATACAAAAACGCGAAAGAGCCGGTGGAAGGTCGGATAAGAGATCTCATGAAACGAATGACTCTGAAAGAAAAAATTGGTCAGATGATGCAAGTAGAGCGCAAGTTAGTCACGTCTGAGATCATGAGAGATTATTCCATCGGAAGTGTACTCAGCGGCGGCGGGAGTGTACCACTCCCCATGGCCACGGCGGAGGACTGGATTGATATGGTTAATGAATTTCAGAAAGGAGCACTATCGAACCGTCTGGGAATTCCTATAATTTACGGCATTGATGCACTTCATGGCCACAACAATGTTTATAAAGCAACAATATTTCCACATAACATTGGTCTTGGTGCTACAAGGTAATAATCAAATAAATAAACTACTTTTAAATGCATATGTAAATAAATTTGAAGTAGTGTTTTTCTTTCGTTGCAGGGATGCTGATCTTGCAAAGAAGATTGGCGCTGCGACTGCTCTTGAAGTTAGAGCTACTGGGATCGATTATGTCTTCGCTCCATGCCTTTCGGTATAAGATAATCTATCATCAATTCATTTCCTGAAAGTATTTTCATGAAGTAAAATATTGTTCTTGTCATTTTGTATGATATTTATTAGGTATGTAGAGATCCGAGATGGGGAAGGTGTTATGAGAGCTACAGTGAGGATCCCGAAGTCGTGGAAAATATGACAAACATCATACCTGGTTTGCAAGGAGATATTCCTCGCAATTTACCAAAGGGAATTCCTTATGTTTCCGGAAAGAATAAGGTAGCTGCTTGTGCAAAACATTATGTTGGTGATGGAGGAACAACAGGAGGGATAAACGAGAACAACACAGTGATTGATTTGCAAGGATTGCTCAAGATCCACATGCCCGGTTACGTTCGAGCTATTAACTCAGGCGTTTCCACAGTTATGGTTTCTTATTCAAGTTGGAATGGCGTTAAGATGCATGCCAATCACTTTCTCGTTACCAAATATCTCAAGAACACACTTAAGTTCAAGGTGTTAATTAATTAAGAATTTAGTACAAAAGTTTTCAGAATCTGTAACGAAATCATGCGTGCTGAAGATATAAATTTGTCATATGTTGCAGGGTTTTGTAGTCTCTGATTGGGAGGGAATTGACAAGATTACTACACCACCGCGTGCAAACTACACATACTCCGTTCTCCAAGGGGTTCGTGCTGGTATTGACATGGTCAGTATTATTTTTAATTATTTTGCTATTTTATTTTAATTAATTTTGGGCTACATAGTATGTAGTTGAATCTTTTAACATTGTCGTGTTTTATTAATTCAGTTCATGCTTTCTTACAACCAAACTGAGTTCTTCGATATTCTGACTGGTTTGGTCAACAATAAATTCGTACCCATGAGTCGTATCGACGATGCTGTGAGAAGGATTTTGAGAGTGAAGTTCGCTATGGGCTTGTTTGAGAAACCCCACGCCGATAAGAGATATGTCGACGTGCTTGGAAGTCAGGTTAGTCGCTTAAGTTTTTTTCGTTAAAGTGCTTTCCAAAAAGCACTTACTGTATTATTCACTTCTTAAACGGCAGACTAAATTATTTGGTTTCAAAATAAACAGGCTCACAGAGATTTGGCGAGGGAAGCGGTTAGGAAATCTCTAGTTCTCTTGAAGAATGGAGAGAGTGCAGATGATCCAGTGCTACCTCTGTCCAAAAATGTACAGAGGATTTTGGTTGCCGGAAGCCATGCCAACAATTTGGGCTACCAATGCGGTGGTTGGACCATCACTTGGCAGGGACTTGGCGGCAATAACCAGACCGTTGGTAAGTTCACTGCTTGAAATTACTTAAGATTTTGGTTGTGAACTTTTATTCTTACAACAGTGTCTTTGTGTTGTGTAAAATATTATACAGGAACCACGATTCTGAATGGTATCGCATCTACAGTTAACCTTGCAACTGATATTGTGTTTGATGAAAATCCAAGTATGGAATTCGTAAAGGCCGGCAATTTTCCATACGCCATTGTCGTGGTGGGAGAGCCCCCTTACGCAGAGACACAAGGTGATAGTTTGAACTTGACAATTGCTGAGCCGGGGCCGAGCACGATCTCCAATGTGTGCGGTGTTGTTGAGTGCGTTGTAATCCTAGTCACCGGCCGGCCTGTTACGATTGAACCTTATCTTCCCCAGGTAGATGCTCTTGTTGCCGCATGGCTGCCGGGCACGGAAGGACAGGGAGTTGCCGATGTTCTTTTCGGAGACTACGGATTCAGTGGGAAACTGCCGCAGACTTGGTTCAAGAGTGTTGATCAGCTGCCTATGAACGTGGGTGATCGTCACTATGATCCACTGTTTCCCTTTGGATTTGGTCTCACTACTGGGACTGTCAAGTTTTAGAATTTTTTTTAATTAATTACAGCTCTTCTAGTCTGTTGGCTTAATCCCTATTGTGGGATTCATAGAATTACTCCAAGGACATCGGTTTACAAGGAATTAGAACGCCATTAAGGCTTACGTATATTTATACCAATGCAAGGCTAGGATTTGCTTGGATTGACAATAATGATCATTGGCAATAATTCAGGTCAAATAGATAAGATAACAAGAATTCCAGACACCTCGACGAGCTACTACTCGGATAATTTAAAATCATACCAAACGGAGCTTAAACGTGGGATATGAACATCAAATTCTTCCAGAAAGTGACAGAACTAAATGCTGTTTAGTCCTCAGAATTGAATGATATTGCGGTTTGGTTGTCTGATTGTGCAGTTATAGCCGTTAAAAATTCAACACTGGTACTGCTTGAGAGACAATTAAGTTCTCCTAGCACATGCTCTTTTTCTCCGCTGTTTTCCTGGGCCCTAACTGAATTGTCGTCATGCAAACTTTTCAGCCTCTCAAGCTCCTCAGCAACTTGCTTCATATTTGGCCTTCGTATGCCACTGCTATGCACGCATTTCATGGCAAGCTCAGCCACGATTTCCACTTCCTTCTTTTCGCTTTCATCAGCCACTTGAAAGCTCAGGATCTGAAACAGATTGCTATTTTCTATCGAAGAGAGAAAATATTGAACCATGTTAATCCTTTCATCATTGTTGGATACCAAGAGAGAACTAGGCTTCAATCCTGTTAACAACTCCACAAGGACAACCCCATAGCTGTAGATATCACTTTTTTCTGTCAAAATACCCGTCATTAGATACTCTGGATCTAGGTAACCAAAAGTCCCTTTTATTTTTGTGACCATGACCGTTTTATCTCGCGAAATGAGCACTGAAGCCCCAAAATCGGCCACTTTTGCTGTATAATTTTCATCCAAGAGTATGTTAGCAGGCTTAACATCTCCATGAATGATTGTAGGGCTCGCTAAAGAATGGAAATAAGACAGTGCCAGAGCAGTTTCCGCGGCCACCCTCAGACAATTTTTCCAGGTTTTCAAAAGCTGTGAACTCTTGTCATGGATATGATAAGAAAGAGTTCCACGGGAAACAAATTCATAAACCAGTAATGGCACTCTGGTTTCCAAACATAACCCCATAATCTTGACAACATTCCTGTGGTTAACCTGAAAAACAATGCCAAGTTCGTGTTCAAATTCCTGATCTATTTGAATCATATTTTCTGTCTCCTTGGGCTTCTTCACAGCAACTACGGCATTATTCTCCGGTAGAACCCCTTTGTAAACAGAGCCAAAACCACCCTCTCCAATAAACTGAGATCTGGCATAATTTTTGGTAGCTTTTGCAAGCTCTGCCTCACTGAAAATCCTCACTCGCTGGTGCTTTAAAATGACACCCCCATTTTTTAAAAAGTTTCTCTCCTTTCTTCGTTCCCTGCACGTAATGAAAACCAGAACTCCCACGACCAGAACGAATACAATCGCTCCAATAACTACACATGTAATAAAATAAATAATGAGTAATCAAAAGAAATAATACGGTTGGTAAAATGGAAAGAATTAAAATATCCAAATGCTTAAACTAATTAATGACGAGAACTAACCTGATAAAGCAAAAAATATATATATATTATATGTATGTATGTATGTATTACCTACAATAATCATGGTAATCCGAAATCCTCGACAATCGATTTTGCCATCGCCATACATGCCAAGTGGACAACGGCAAGTGTAATTTCCGATTGTGTTCTTGCAGGTACCTTCACATTTGTATTTGTGTGGTTCTTTGCACTCGTCAATGTCTGTCGCACAGTGAACCTTTTAAGTAAATATTTATCCTGAAAAAAAAATATATAAATATATATAATATATATAAATATGAAGCAAATAACTACTTTCTTGTACAGAAAAATAGACAAATTGATTTTTTTAATTGTACAGCAAATAAAGATAAATAGAAAAAGAAAAAAAAAGTAATAATGAAGTTACCAAGGCATCCTAGATAGGGATTTCCCTGAAATCCTTGCCTGCATAAACACCGATATCCTTGGCCGTTTGTGGAGTACTTACAATCAGTATTCTTGCCACAGGCATAATCAGTTGAATTTATAGCTCTTTCGCAGGTTTCTTCTTTAACCACCCATTCAATGGTAACATTTGAAGCTGCAGACTTCTCTTTGCCATCATTATCAGCAGATGGCAGAAAACTCGATACATCGAAAGTTTCGTCAGCTAAAAATGCAAAATCACAGTTCCCGAACCCCCTGATTTCCGAGTGATTAAAGATGCTATCAACAGTGATATTCAACGTCTTGAGACTTCTAGGTAGTGGAGTCTGGCAGCAAGCGGTTCCTGAGCAGGAATTTCCTGTTCTGTTCATGTATTGAGACTTAGCTGAGCATACAGACACACAACCAATCACAAAACTCCCATCGGCATCAGTCATAAGAGCAAGAGTGTCGCACCCTAATGCTGTGACCTTGTTTCTCTTGTCTGAAAATCTGAACGGTCCGTCACCTAAATCGACGTGCAATGGATCCTCACGGCTTACTTGGACTCCGTTGTAGCAACGTTTTGCTGTTTTAATGCTTGTGAGCATGGTTCCATGTTCTACTGATATATCGAGAATAACAACACCATAGAACATCGGTCTGGGAGGAGACAAAGTGCGATTGCATTTTAGAACGAAAGCCTTGTTCAAACCACAGTTCGAGTCGCCAATTCCAAAAGGATAAGGAACGGTGACATCCCCACATTGTACAGGGCAACCAGGCTTTGCATTGGCGGCTGCTGCTGATGCTGCCTCTGTTGGCCACAACAAGATTGAAAGCATGAACCAAAGGATCAACACTGTTTTGATCATCATTCTGATTGGCCACAATCCACGATATCTGCAATAAGTGATTACCCTCCTTCCATCTTACTTGGATTTATTAAATCTATGCACGCATATGGAAAACGAGCTATGGAACAATTTCACTTTAATCCCTAATCATTTGTAAAATATCACTTCATTAGCCTATATCATAATACCCCTAACATTACATTTGCATTTCACTTCGATCCCTTTTTTTTTAATTAATGTCACTTTAACCATTTAATCCAACTTCTCCTAACTCCCATACTCCAAATTCATTAAACAATTTTGTTCTATTCTAATAAACTACTACAACACTAGTAATTATATAGACTGTTGATTAATGGTTAAAAAAATAAATTAAATATAATAATAATAATATTTTACAAAAAAAGCCTTACTTTTCTTACTTTTTTTGAATCTTAAATTTTAGATTTATATATATTACAGCAACAACGACAATAACAGCTTGTTTGAGTGTTATTAACAATGAAAAAACTAAGTTGATCAAAATCAAGATTGAGCAATGCATGGGTGGAAGCAAAACAAAAGAATAGATTAGTGGTAATTAGAAAGAATGCGTCAAATTTATTTAATAAAGTGATATTTATCAAAGGTTAAAGTGACTTTTTGCCCAAGAAAGCATGGATCATGAAATATTGGGAAAATTCTAAATAAACCATTTTTGTTTAGCAACATTGCAGTAAATAAGTGTTCTTTCTTTTTTTGAATTGATGACTAAATAATTTGTCGTATATAAATTTATGCGGTCTATCACAATATATAAAATTAATTACACAATCAATCATCTAATTTCTCGAAACATCAATTATCGTGTTAAGTATATCATTTTAGCAATTGCTGTCCATATCAGTCTAGTTATTCAAATCGTAAAAACGAAATATTATAAATATTTGTGATCCAATGTTAAATAGTTTGGCAAAGTAAGATTTTGTAAAACACTAAGAACTAAAATAAATTTTTTCAAAAAATATGGGGCTCCATAATAAAAAGAAAGAAAGAACTGGGTCCACTCTCGCAGATGATAGAGCCGGCAAGCTGACAATGTTTCAGCAAGAAGTTGTTTGTCGTGTTGTGCTTGATTTGGAATAAGAGTAGCATCATCCATGGTCTAATTTAAAAAAGCACAGTGAAAACTTCACAGAAGGACCACATGTTCACATGCGATAAATAAATATTTATTGTTATATGATATAATAATTAATTAATTAATACTAGATATGTTTTAAAATTTATTTTTTAGATAAAACACATCCTAAATGACATAAGTAATATTGAGCTAATTAATTTTTTAATTATTTTTTAATATTATATATTACATATTTTAAATTATTTAATAAATAAATATTATACTATTTAATAGTAATTTTTCGTATTAAATTTTAAATATTTAGTATTATTCGTAATATACTGTTTCACTTTACGAGATTGATTGAGGTGACTCTTTGGGTCTTTACTTGCGAGGCTGAGAAAGTTTAAAGGGCATTAATTCAACACCTATTCAGCTCTGACTCTTGAGGTTTCCCTACTTAAGTCTCTTACAAAATAAAATAACCAAAATACAAGCTCAAGCTTCTACCTGAAACCGAATGCATCAATCAATATAGTCTTTGTACATGGTGACACAAAGATGAATACACCATCCAAGTTCATCTCTTCTGCAGGAGAATGCTGCACAAGCCAAAACACAGGCAATCCATTCAAAGTTAAAAACTTCAAATTCATTCATTAAAGCAGATGAGTCCATGGAACTCAATCAAGATGCAGATGGTTGTTGCATAAGCATTTTAAAGCAAAAGTTCTCTAAAATAGCATCGCTTGATAGAGGCTTTTATTGTTTCACAACAATAAAAATAGTTAATCACTCCAGTATGTTACATTTTATTCTATACTTCGTTAATGCCAGTTCTTACAACTAAGCATTTATCATGAATAAAAATAGCACCCCACCTGAATCTATTCTATATTCAAAACTAAGAAATTTGAGTCAAAATTTCTTTTCAAGGGAATGAAAAGTCCATTTTCAAACAAGGATCTGTAAATTTTCCAATACCAACTAATTCATCTTGTGCATACATATCAGTAAAGGGGAAATTTACACAAGGTTCTGACCTTAATCTGTATTGTGAGACTGATCATGCTCGATAAAATCTAAAGCATCTTCCTTCGACACATTATTAACATGGCTCACTCTATTTTTGTGCGTCACCCCATAGATTTTGTCAGCAACTTTCACCAGCTCTGGACGAAATGTCGTGGTTATAAATTGAGTATTTGCCATGTCTGCCAGACGGCGAATCATATCTATGAAGCAAGTAGTTAAGAATTGCCATGAGATAGTGAAAAGCAAATGCACACAAGACCCAATACAATGGTATTTCTGCTTTACTGAGCAAACAAGACCGCAGATTAAAGTATAAAGAAGTACAAACAATTGCAGCAAATTGTCACCTAAGGGGCTACCTGAAGCTGTCCAAAGGTGTATCACGGGAGATATACTGAGGAATCTAGATATCACAAAGGCAAAAACATTAGATACTTACCAGAATACTTCTAATCCTACGAATAGAAATATATCTACATATATTCTACATCTTTTCTGTTACCTATCATAAAACTTCTCAGACAAACTAGAAGTTGTCACTTTTTGCCTCACTAAATCCCCAAGTAATGGTCTAGCCAAAAAAAGCCGGGCACATTTTGTCAAATAACCACACAGAATTGAGGGATCTAATTGAATAAAAGAAGCATAACTACATGCTCACAACATTAAGTTCATTTAGCCACAATGAACAGGGGCTTTTCCTCCAAACTTGATTTCCTTACAGAAGTCTTTATCCAATAACTTATTAATAAGACCAAAAAACCTAACAGTGATATTAACACCCTTTGGCATTTCTTTTTAATGATCTAAAAGAATCTGCAGGCAGTTATTATTTCCATGTGATCACTAGCTACTTCAACAGTTTCGAACAGCTAGTGAATAAATCTCACACAATTCTCCTCCCTGTGTGCAGGTTGCACACCTACATTCTCCACATTGATAGCAATCTCAAATTCTGCCTTTAGAATCCTCTAATCATCAAAAGTTTCAAAACTGTCGGTTAGCACAACACTCAGGTTTGCTTTTCAAGACTCAAGACTCATCCTGGTTTTCAATGCCCAAAATATTTGCCATTTCCGAACAAATAAAGTTTCATAATACAGGTTACATTTTCAATATACTCATTTTTAGTTTCAAAATATTTTTTAGCAATGCTTATTAACATTTAACTACAGATTTTTTAATCAAATCAGTGGAACTTGATCAAACAGAGTGGAAGACATTTAGCCACGAAAACACTACCAACTTTTAGTTGTGGAATCTCCAACAGTACAATCATAGATGATTATTTAGCAAAAATCACCACTTTAAATTACAAATTCACACGAACACCATTGAAATTATGCCTATAATGCAAATGACACAAACTCATAGTTTATACTTTTTTAAACTCCTGGAAACTTCAAATAGAAATTTGCCATTGGTGCACCATTGTCAACTCTTAAGTCTCAACCATTCCTCCTTTCTGACGAACTCAAGCACAGAGAATGCAAGGGATACCAGTTAAGTGGCAGTACAGGTTACCACACTCATGAATAAAGTATGAATGCACATGCCAGAGACACCCATTAAGGCACTCACATTCCAATGGGCAGCAGTATTCTCTCAATCAAATGACTGAAAGTAAAACATAGTCAGGAGGTAGGGCAGGCTTTATATAACTATAACTGATTCAATAAACCAAACATAGTGAAGAAACCAATGGCCTTGCATTGAGAGTCATCTTCTTAACCATATAAGAAAAGGAAGATATAGGTTCCAACCCATCTGAAATAAAATACCAGATCGCAAGATAAACTAGAGGAAAAACCATCAAACCTCAAGAAAAAAGAAAACAAGCATATATTAAACAGGATACTTCCAACAGCAGTTCTGTACTGAGGATCCAGCGCTGCATCAATTTCATCAAATAGATAAAAGGGAGCAGGATCACATCGCTGTATGGCAAAAATAAGTGTCAGGGCCACGACAGTTTTCTGACCTCCAGACAGTTGCTTCATTGATTGTGTCTCCCCTTGCCCGGTAAAAGAAACCTACAAGCAATGGCAACTCAGAAATAAAATTAATGGACTTATAAACTAAAACAAAAGATTGCAGTGACTTCAGTAGTAAACTCTTGGGTGCCTGTAACATGCTCAATTCTCCAAACAAGCATAAATCCTTCCCATTTGACCCCCCTCCCCACACCCCAATCCTAGTCAATTTTTTTTTAAAAAAAAACGAAATATAT
The DNA here is from genome assembly GCA_019650275.1 of Xylocarpus granatum. Lineage (NCBI taxonomy): Eukaryota > Viridiplantae > Streptophyta > Magnoliopsida > Sapindales > Meliaceae > Xylocarpus > Xylocarpus granatum. The sequence goes on along the minus strand of BNST01000570.1, from coordinate 160,896 downwards.
TATAGATAAGCAAAACTAGAATTCTTTTGATATTTTCTAAAAGGTATAATCTCCAATATATTATCATCATATTTGGGTAAAAGAAAATGAATGCATCATCATTAAAGTTCATGCCTTCACTTTCACACCGATATATTTCTCAACCCTCCCTTCTGAATCTGCTTCACGAGGTCCATCATCATCATTGTCATCATCACCTTGATCACCATCCTGAAGAATAACCCAATACCACATTTACAGAAGATAAGACACTTCATTCAGAAATCAAACCTTAATAGTTTTCTAAACAGAAGGGCTAGTTCACATGCTAACTAAACTTCAATGTCACTCTGTGTACAAGCCTGACTCCTGACATCCTAGAAATGATATGTTAGAACGCATATAAGAGCAATGCAAGTTGTTTGTACATTGAACCAAAAGCATCAAATAAGACAAATAATCCTAATGAACGTTATAAAAGTTCACTTGTTTTACCCAAAAATAAATAAATAAATAAACAAAATGATTAAGACTATATTTAGACAGGGGAAAAACTATAAGTTTCACATATACGAGTAATAACTTGGAAGAAAGTAATGCTTATTCAGGAAATAATATTAAGGGATGTCATTTATCTTATCTATATTATGACTTGTTTGAGTGGATTTTCTCAGCTTATGTTTCTTATTTAGATTAGTTATTTTAAGTCTTTTTGCCACTATAATAGAGACATTGCAATGTTTCACTCCAACAATGACAATTATTGAATAATGATAATTGGCTTTCCCTCCCTGGTCCTCTCAGTTTTTCTCCCCATCATGATTCTTTCCATCTCTCTCCTTTCTTGCTTCAGTCCAACATCAATTAGATTCTAGAAAAATAACAGACAAATCTGGTATTAATATCCAAAAAAGAAAAGTTCAAAAACAAGCTTCTTGTAGTTTTGAGTTGTTAAGACAAGACGGTACCTTGGATAAATCAGAAAGCACATGAATCAAAAAAATCCATTCAGATGGTTCTGACTCCCAAAGATAAAGCAAAAGACTAATAACAAGATCATAAAACCAATTGACCAGTGTATAGTTGGAAAAAGTATTAAGAGCATAGCCATGCAAGAAAATAAAAAATTGAATGGCTCAATGAAAATAATAATAAATAAATGCTTCTAAAAAGAACCTTTTTCTTCATCATAACCAGATGGCCATGGCCACCTTGCACAAGTTCAGAGAATACTTCTCGAAAGTGACGAGCAACTCCTTTGAAAGTACGTTCTATTGACTCATCCTTCCGTTGATCTAAAACCGATATAAGTTCTTTAATTTTCTGCAAACTCGCATTTAAATCAAGTGAGTCAAATCCTATAACATGTACTAAAACAAAATCTTCAACATCAAACTACTTGATGCGGCTTTCTATGTGATAATACCTCATCACCTGCATCCAGTTCAGCCTGCCTTCTCTGAAGTTCTTCTCGCTGCTCTGTGAAATTTACATACTGGTCAAGCGCTTTCTTATTCACATGGCTAAACTGCTGCAGTTGCTCATTGCACCTGTGAAGAATCTTATGCAATTCTTTGATGCTCCTTCGCTTATATCTGTCATTCCCATATAAAAGGCATCAATTAACTGATTAGTAACAAGGAAAACATATGCAACGGTATACGAGCATGACAAAACAACCTATCAGAGTACAAAGCTAGTACATAGCAGACTAACAGTATGAAACCATACTCCCAAGTTATCATTGTTTGTGCTTAACTATAAACAAAGTAGAACTGATCACAAAGACTTCAGAATCTAATTACTGCCGATCCTCGGAGACTAGATAATTTGGGAACTAATTATGAAAGTTCTGACATTAGCAAGACATTGATATCATTTAACTGGCACATTGTAATGCATGAACAAATTTAAAAGTCAAGAGAGGCTATACGTGTCAAAAGCATCGGATGACAGTGGACCCAAATCCCGAATTTTCTTTGAGTATTCTTCTTGTTTAGCAAGAAGAATATTCCTTTTACTCAATAGTTGTTCAATTTCTCTCGCATCATCCTGAAGTTTCCTCTCATAGTTGTCTTCCAAACTCTGCACAGAGATGATCATTTTAGCAGAAGCAACAAAAAGTAATGACAAACAGTTGAACATATGAACTACCTTCAACTTAGCCTTCTCATCTTTCATCTTATTAAGTTCCCTCGTTAGTTCAACTATACTGTCAGAAACGCCTGCAGAGCAACACTTTAGTGAAAACATGGAAACCACAAAATAAGTCGTATAACTGTGAAACATAATAAACTATTTAAAAAGATAAACAATAAAAATATCTCACTTTTAAGCTGTTGTCTCGCATTGACAACAAATGATTTAGCGTCCACCAATTCCAGCCTCTTTGATTCAGCTTCAGCAGGCAACATGTCATTTTCTGGAGAGGATATAAGGGCTTCCAACTCTTGCTTCCGCCTCATAAGGTTAGTTGTTAGATTAGTCTCAAGCTCTGCTTTCCTTGTTTCATACTGTAATTGAAAGTGCATACAAATGAATATAAATGAGAACATGAATGTTTTTTTCCAAGTTTTCAATATTCTAGAACTGCAACAAGATTCACTATGTAAACCTCAAAGCGATCTGTCCTGCAGGTGATAAGTTTCTCCTTAAGCTCAGTTATTTCAGGGTTCAAACGTGATAGAAGATCTTTTTCTGCTGGGGTTAAGTGATCAATGAGATCTGTGTCCATTTCGGCCCGTTTCATGGTCATACTAGCTCTAAGTTGATCAAGCTGAGTCCGGACATCTGCAAGTGACTTTTCCTGCAAACAAGTGAAAGAATCTGATTGAACAGCATGGTAGCCAGGAGGAAAGAATAAATCACGAAATGCTATCAAGGAATGCTTAATTGCCAGTCACATAAAGCAAACTAAAGGTCTCCAAATACCTTATTTTCAAGAGCTTTAGAAATAATTTGTTTCTGCTTGTTAGCATTGGCAATATCCTGCTTATGCTGTTCCAATTCCGATTTATCATGAGCTTGCTTGGCATCCTCTTTCTGCTGCTCAGTAACAAGTTCCGTAATTTTTTGGTCTATCTGTGTGATCAGTTAAAGAAAGTACAAAGTATAGAAGCAACTCATCCAGTATCAACAAGAAAAAAATATCACAGTCAAGTACAACTTTCTTCCTTCTACAAAATGGGTTTATTTGATAACAAATATAAGAGCACATGATGAATAACCATTATTTAAGAAAAGTGGACAGGTATCAGATGCAACTCTGAATAATGAATCAGGAGGGAGAAGCAAACAATCAACAGCATGCCATCAAAATGTCAGTTACGCACAAAGCAAAATTGAAGCTCTCACTAAACCCCTCTTATATTCTGTCTTTTTTGCAACAAAGTTTGATGTTGATATGATAGAGGCAATAAATAAGCAAGCTGCCAATCATGTTCATTTGTCTCACAGCAATCAGAGAAGATCCTAGTGCGATTTGAGGATATTGTAATAGAAAGCTAGAAAGTAAGCAGATCTAGTATCTTAGGGTCAGAATCCTGGAGCAAAAGGATTCACAAAACAGACTCAAAAGATTATGCAATAGACAAGAAGAAAGTAGGTATTGATTGGCTTGAATTACATTGAGTTGAGTAGATAGGTAAGGCTAAGGAAGCAACTAAGAAAGTTAAAAGTACATAAATTAAACTCAATCCCTGCATACAACACTATCCAAGACTATCAGGAGTCAGATAAGCCAGTCTAAATAATAGAAATCAGGGCGGAAAAAGGAGTTTCAAAACTCTGTGAAAGGTAAAAGCATTATACGCAAGACAGTAAACTTACAATGAAACCTTCCTCAGAATATCCAAATCAGGTTTAGAAAATATGTATTAAATCTGAGCAATAGTACACAGTAGAACATGTGAATAAACATGTAAAAGAACACACACACACACACACACAAGAATATGTATACACGTCAGATTACCACATAAAAGTCAGATTCAATTTTCTGTCTCTCTAATGTTCAATTTTTGTCACTACCCAGAACAACATGCCAGAATCAATCAAACTCAGACCAGGAAACAACTGCTTTTTCCATCTTTGTACGTTGGTATGAGAAAGAGTGAATTTTTGCGTATGTGTGTGTTTATAGGGCAGTGAGTAAAACATAACACTGAAACAATGCTGCAAACAACATAAAGGCATAAACCAAAAGGATATCTTGGAGCATAAATCTAACTTTTTCCAGTTCAACTTCCTTGGTATTGATAGATTTGGTATTCCGCATAATTACATTCATGAACTTCAATTTTGAGCGCCTGTAATCATAAAATCCTCCAGTCATACCACCTTTCTTACTTACTTGGTCACCTGTTATAGGATCAGAATGACATTAAAACATCAAGGCCCAGACCAATGTCATAATAAACAATATAAAATGAAAAAACATATGCCAACCTTCCAAAGTTATGCAATCTAGACCATCAGTTCGAGCAACTCTTGTGCAAACATCCAAATCTCGACAGATTACTGTTCTAGCAAATACCTGGGAATGACGAAAATGCATATTAATGAATGCATGGTTAAAGGTGACAGCAATATAGTTCAGGGAGGTGACACCATTATATAGGGTGCTAACAAAGGCAGACAATACAAAGAGTAAAAAGTAAAGTGTGCTGTCAACTTTTCTTGTTCAAACAAAATATGTCTACCTACCAAATAATATTTTCACAAAAGTGTGTTGCTTAACCAAACAGTTACCGAAAACATCCAAAAACAAGGTTTTCTTCTTATTGGTCTATTTCTTTATATTTTCCCCTTGGATCAGTGAAATTTGAACGAAAAAATATTGCAAGCCCACCTGTCGATGGCCATTCGATATTTTCCCAAATATCCCTCGCATAACTGTTATAAACCTTTTTTATTCAATACAGTCATCATCAAAAACCAACTGAACAGCATCAATTCTATTAATATTCCAACTAATGGCTTCAGTCCTTCAAACTTCATAATCACATAATTGATAATCAACATCCTCCTTTAAGTGCATGTTTGGGATGTACATTTTGACATGCTCGATTATTTCATAATCTAGACTAGAGATAAATAAGTTTTGTATCAATTTTGAACAGGCACCCAGGGTAGCTTTTCAAAATCTGATCATTAGACCATCCAATTACATCAAAATATAAGACCAAAAGTATGATTTCATGCAAATACTTCACCCCAAATGCCTTACACCAAGAATAAATATTTTAAAAAGGAAAAACTTGCCAGTCAGTCATTGATGTGGCACCAACAATGCAAAAGTTATCATTCACAACAAAGCCAACACAATTAAGACTCCAAATTTTGAAATCTATATGATGGTCAGGTCATCACTGGCAACCAAGCATCAGAGAAGATGCATGTGCAGCAACAATATGATGACCACAGGGTCCATAATGTTGCCCTCAAAAGGCGGCTATTTGTCATGCACAGCCACTTTCATTGGGAGGCTGGCAATCTATTAACTATAGTGTATAAAAAAATATTTATCAAATAAAAACAGGTTTCTTTGGTCATTGCATAGACAAAACACTTTGATAAAATAATTTACCAAACACATGTAGTTGATCATTTCATAATTTATAATTTACCAATCACCTTATCATTTTCTTAAAGCAAATTATTTCATGAACAAAGCTATAAGTTGATTACTTCATAATCACAGCAAAATCCCAAACATACTCAAAATATGTCCGCTAGTGGAAGAACAACTCTAAGCAAGATCAGTCTCCCCAGCCAATGAAACAACAATAACTAATGCCATCACAAGCAGTACCATCATTGTCACACTGTTTCTTCAATGCAAGTGTCCTTTAAAAGATAAATTCTTTGCTCAAAAAGAGATAAATGCAACGGTCTGGACACTGTTTAGCAAAAAAACTACTCCTAATATCTAAAATCTAATGATTCAAGAACTTTTGCAATCAAAGCAATGTTCTCCAAATCATAAACTTCAAACACTTCAATTTTGTCCTTCTATATTCTTCTTTGTGCATCTTCACATCATTGAATTTCTCCTCTTTCAACCTTCCCCGTCTGCAAATTATTTTGTTTCAGAGACAAGAACTTTGGATTCAGGTTGGGATGAGACCCAGACAAACCAACAACTTTTTACATGTAATATAACAATAACTGTATTAATATGTATGACAACAGCCAAAAGAGTTTCATAACAAAACAGAAAAAGGGGGCCAGGAGGGAGAAAGGGAACACAAACAAGTAATATTACAATAAAATGAAATTCATGCACAATTCAAATCTAGCACCTGTTACCAAAGGCATGAAAAAAGCTCACCTGGGCAAATGCTGGTCTGAAATTAGGAGAAAAGTTCAATTTTTCTAGAAGAGGTATCACATCGTTACTCTTTGGATAAGTTAAATGAGGAGCCTTCACCCGATTCAATGGAATAAAAGTCACACGTCCACCTTTCAAGGAATTAAGGTGTCTAATTATTTGGGTTGATATTTCATCACTTTCTACCACCACATGAAATAAGCTGCTCAAAATTCAAAAGAAGCAAAAACACATTATTCCATCCTGGAATGAACAGAAAACCAGTGATACACTGCATCACATGGCTAATCAGATATACATTAAAAAGGAAAAGATTCTAAGCAAGACAAGTAAAACAGAGTACATACCTGTTTCCAGCAGTAACCTCAACTGCTGTAAAAAGTTTTTCATCACAATCAAGCAACTCAATAATTGGACCATAAACTCCATTGATTTTATATTCTCTACAGATCCGCCGAATAGAATTTAGCCCTCTCCTTACATCCTGATAAGATAACAAAGAAAAAATTTGAGAGGGGAATGGATTAAGCTAACTTAAGACAGAGAATGCTGATTTCATCTAAGAACTAGGCTCAGATAAAGAACTTGTGCTTTGTCCAACCACTAAGAACACAGAAAGAAAGCAATAAATTAAATGAAGCAAACCCATCACAGATGATCCTTTTATCATGCAACCTCAGTACTTTAGAACTCATGACCCTTTTTCTCATATCATCCATTTTCTAAAGAGCTAACCCAAAGGAACAAGCTAAGTCTCAGCCAAGACATAAGGTATCCAAATGCACCCCTGTGAGAAGTTTGCCAACATCTGAGATCCTACTGGTCCTACACAAGGAGAACCTAGCTTCACCTGTCTTGGTAAAGCCTCCCCAAAATTGGTGATCCCTTCCCGTTATCATGATCCTAAATTGAAGTGGATGATTTTTTTCCTTTCTGTTGATGATTTTTTTTCTTTTTTTTTAAAGTTGATGATAAGAGTATGTATTTTTGTGAGAATGAATATGATCTTCAAAGTACTACAGTCCTAAGTTGGAAATCATCATAAAATGAAAATCTTATTGAGATATACAACCCATGTCCAAAATGCTTTCTAAACTGAATTTCAATTTTATTGGATGTGACATTTTCTAAGACAGTTGCCAGCCCCTTCAATTGGATAAAATGCATTCTCACTGGACTTGCCTTTAAATCCAAAATGCTGTAGACTTGTTTTCATAACACAGTATTTCCCGGCCTAAAGGAGCTCCTGTCTTTTTTCCATGGTCTTCCTTAAATCCTACATCTCGAGTTCTTCTTGCACTATGCATAGTTTTGCAATTATCAGGGTTGATTGATTTGCCAAGACCATGCTAGATAAAAATTTGTGCTTTCTAGCTGGCAGCATCTAAACAATCCATCCTCTAAGAGTTTTCTATCAACGCAACTCTCCAGGAGTCCAAACTTTTGTCAACCAGTAGCATTGCCACATAAAGAATATTCTACAGTTTTGGAACCAAATTGGAGATAATATGTTATAAGTTTTGGGCTGGAATCACCTAGTGCATTAGATTGGAATTCCTTTTAATTATGATTTTCCATGAGTTACGCTGAATTAGACTTATCATTACTGGATCAATAAAAAGTTGGCTTTCTTCCTTATTTTCCACATTTTCTAACTATTTTTCTCCCATTTATTTTCTTTCTAAGATAGGGCAGTACATAAAAGAAGTGGGAGAAGAAGTAAAGAAAGGAAGGAGAAAATTCAGCAAAATTATGGGAGAAAGCCAACATTTATTATTCCCATAATCATTCAAGCCTAATCAACCATCTCCTCATCCTTATCCAATGTACCCATACCATAATCTATCCATTAGAACTTTATTGGACTTCAATTCATGTCAATTTTCCAGTGCATTGGAACTTTAATTATATTAATATTCAAATGGTAAGAGGTTTACTGGAGTAGGTTGAATAAATCTATATATGTATGCATAAATGTCCCCAAGGGGATAGCGTAGTTAGTTTGATCTCTAATCATGGAAGTATGAGGTCAAAAGATTGGCTCCTCCTCGCAAATTTCTAATTTCTGTTTGTGAATGAGGTGGGGTGGGGCTTGGGTGTATGCATGCCTATGTGTATAGACATGCGTGTGTGTTCGAGTGGATAGCCTACTTAGTTAGACCTCTTGTCATAGAAGTATGAGGTCAAGAGAACGCTTCCCCACACAGTACTTTTAATCATGCCAGCACACATGGTGTGACTATGAAACACCTAGCAACGTGATATGATTATAGTGTTCTTGTTAATAATTCAAGTAGAGATATAGGCTTTGATATTTTCCCTTGGTGGGTAGATTTGGTATCAAAAGCAATATTGTTCTAAGTCACCAAGTTTGCACAATCAATTAAGGGATTTCAATGTAATAAGAAACATGGGGAGAATTAAAAAAAATGAGAATATTAAAAAGAGTTCATTCTTTTGCTCTCAGTCTGCATTCTCTCTCTTCCCTTCCCTCTATTATCTTTCTTTTCACTCCCCTTCCATATATCCATTTATCCCTCGACTTAAACCATCAGTTATTAAAATCCTTTCCTTCTCTGTCTTTCTCCCTCTCTGCTAAGCTTCCAATTCTTCTACACTGTGACTAAAATTTGAGCAAAGTTAAACATACTAAGCAGCCATAAATATTTGAAAGAAAGCAAATTACTCACACCAGGAGTTGCATGGTCAAGGCTCCTCTCTGCCTTCTCAACTTCTGCTTTCAGCTTATCAATCTCAGCACAAAGTTCACTTTCTTTTACCCATAAGGTCCTATGCATATAGGCAGTTTAATCAGACTAAACTTTAATGAACTTAAGGAAAACTACAACAATGAAAAGCGTACTTTCGCTCATCCTGCAGCCTGTTCCTGTCAGTTTTATGACTATGAAATGCATCACATGACTTGGAGATGAGAGATTCAAAAGTTGTAATATCATTTCCGTGACTCTTGATGTATGCATCTCGCTCCTTCAAGTCAGCAATGAGCCGATGAATTTCATCCTGAAGCTTTTGCTCCTGAAACGTATAAAGAAGATAAATGAATGTGCTGCATAAGGTGACACAACAGAAAACATAAAACATTTTTTTTTCATCTTTTTTGGTAACCAGGAAATCATTCAGCTCATCCAGAAAGGAGGCAGAGCACCACTCTAAAATCAAACATATGCTAGAGAACTAAGAGGCTGTTTTCTTCTTTTTGCACAAAGAAACAATAACTTCACTTGTTAAAGCAAACTCCAAAAAAGGGGGACAAGCTGTCCACAACACTGGACAATTGGCCCAAGATATCTCAAAGGAAATAAAGAAAAATAAAAGACAAGTAGCTGTTTACTAATTTTTCATTATCCAAAAAGGCCTATGAATGATTAAAATCAAGATGATCCTTTGCCTGGTAACTATTGACCAAGCAAGCCAATACAAAACACCTTGTGTGCTGTCAATATATTATCTAGAAAGAACCCCTGATATAAACTTTTGAAGTAAAACAAAATAACTAGAATAAAATATGCAGAAGCTCACCTGCTTCAAGTTTGAAGAGTGAACTCTTTCAAGATCATCAATTTCCTTTTGAAGCCATTTGTCACGAGCAGCTTTACTGGAAAATTGGGTGGCACGACCTTGTTTTTGATAAAGAATGCTAAGCTGCTTCTCACGTTCCATTATACTACACATCATCAGAACCATTCATAAGAACAGATATTAACACCTACCAGGAATACTAGAAGGACAGAATTGATTATATTGCTTTAAATTTATACAAACACATGATTCGCATACAGATTAATGTGGGAAAAAAATGCTGCAATACCAGTGTTTATAGAAATGAAAAGAACAAACACCATTGAAAGACTATGAAGATATAGAAAATTTTCTTTTTAGAGGGAAAAAGAGAACAGAAAATGTAGCATTTTATTGATTTTCCACAACTAAGCTGATGCCACTTTCCAATGGCACAAACTACACCATCCATATAATAGTCGGCTACATTTAACTTTCAGCATGTGTGCATAGTTGTAATTTTCTGAACTATGCCCATCCACTTGCAATTGATCCAAAGTTTACGTTGCACCAGGTAACAGTCCTTATGGGGACATCAAAAGAAATAGAGAAATAGGATCCACAGGTAAAAGAGGGAAAAAAATAAAAATAAAAAATAAAATTCGATGAAAGAAAAGGTGGTTTCCCAGTGTGTACAATATATGTATAAGTTGTAAATTTCATTAAACTTACTCCTTTGTTATCTTCTTCTCCTCAATGCATTTGTTCTCATATAATGTATTAGCTTTGTCAAGCTCCTTTGAAGAGTCTTCTACTTCTTCTAGCAGCGTACGTAGCTGTTTTCTTGCATCATCCTACAAGCATGAAATATTTAATCAACACATGCAGCATCATAACCATAAACAAGCTTATACATAATATCTGTGTTTATGTTATTAATTATACTGAACATCATTAGAATATTACTCTGGCTTGAGAATTTCCATAAATTCTTTCTTCTATGTCTTTCATGTCAAGCTCAAGTGCTGTCTGCTTCTTTATAGCTTCCGTTTGTTGCTTTTCTACCGCTTCTTTTTCCTTGTTTAAAGTCTGACCTTCTTTCATCAGATCTTTGAACTTCTTGTCTGAGTCCTTGGACTTTTCCTGAGCATCCAGCAAACTGTTATACATCTTAGTTGATTCATCAGATAACCTGGTTCTAGCCTCTTCAACCTGGAGCAAGGAGAGAAGTATTAGCATAAACCCAACTGCCGTACAAAAAAAAAGGGGGGAAAAGAAAAAATAGAAAATGGGCAAAGTTTAGAGCCCAGACACACATTTGTAAATGACATAAATCCTGCCCATGAAAGATAAAAGTGACACAAATTGGGTGCTTAAAATTATTAATCAAGAGGATTTTTTAGGCAACGAACTTTTTGTTTCCTTTTCTTCATTGGTAAGAGCAAGGGTAAACCACTATGTAAATATGCCTAACTGATAATTTCCAATTTATATCAAAGGCCAAGGGTGCAGATTAAGACAAGACAAGGCAGTAGTTATACAATCCACACCAACATGCCATGCCTACTACATGCAAATATATCTCAATAACTACAACTGTATTGACTAAACCTCGAATAACCACTACCTATCTTCTGTTTATGAGCCATCACTGCAATGCAAGTGCAACCCCAAACTTTACATGTCATCTTTCACTTTTCGACTTCATTCCTAATTTGTATTGTTAACTCTTATACAATATTTCAATGGGAAATACTGGAATTAGAACTACAGGAGGAGACATTAGAAGTATGAAAGCATAATTGTCACTATGTTTATGTCAGCCCATGTTCTAGTAAGAACATGTGTACTGTATTAAATAAATTTAAAATATGAAGTAACATGTAGAAAAAGCTATTAATAAGCTCGACCTCTTTCTATACCTTAGCAATTAACTGAATCTCACATTCTAATCAAGTATATGTTAGTCACAAAATACATGGATTTTCTGCAAAATTTACATTTTATACCCTACAAACATTAGAGGGAAACACTGTTCAAAATTAATCTCAACAAGAAGACAGAAACTGTTGTTTCGTCAAGCATCAAGACATAAACTAACCTCTGCCAATTTCTGCCGCGCATCATGAAGTTCCTTATCATAAATGGTGTATTCTAGAGATTTTCTCTGCCTGTCAAGTTGCTGGTATTTTCTCAGCTCTTCTTTCTCTTCATCTAGTTCCTTCAGTCTCTCATCCAAGTATTTAACAACTTGAATTATCTGCTGTCTCTTGTTGCCTGTCATACAGAAAAGATACATGTTATGTTTAGTGCACAACCATATGCAAACAAAACAACTAAATCACTTGCCTGTTTCTTGCATAATTTTCAAACTTTCACGACGTCTCTCCTCATAAACTCGAGTGCCCCCAATTTCTTTAAGTAAATCCAGCCGCTCAGAATCTTTCATCAGTGTCAAAGATGCTATCTGTTGTGCAGTGCAGAAAAAATTAGTAAGACATACCACATACACAAGTCAACTGGTAATAACAAATATAAAATAAGCAGAAGCATTGTACCTTTCCTTGCTGCACAACATAGTACGGATTAGAGCGAGAAAACCCAGCACTTTCCAATAAGTTCATAACTTCTGTTTTCCTGTAAATTATGTTATATATTTTTGTTAATCAATTAACCTTGAACACACATAAATCGTCTACATGGATTATTCTTCACAATGAGAAATGCATATGCTCACGTGATGTGCTTTCCATCCAAGAAATATTCATCCTTTTTCAAACCAATTGTTCGACGCAAGCGCACTTCCTCCTTATCAACCTGTCATTGAGAAAAGAGGCGAGATAAGCATCTGAATAACACAAAGAATAGATGAGCATGCAACAAACACTGCTCACATCTTCTTGTGAGAAAGGTCAAATGCAAAGGAGAAGTGATTGAAAATTATAAAGAACAAAGTGCAATATTACATGTGTGACAAAATTGACTGCAGCAAAAATATTATAAAAAAAATCTCCAGCATGCCAATCAATCCATAGTTACGATGTAGCATTTGCTAACAAGTAGCAAGTATTAACAAGGCAAAAGAAGCAAAAATGAACTACTAAATAAGGTTGAACCAGAAAGCATAGTGTGTACAGTATTTACCCTAACCAAAGAAGATGTATGCAACAACAAAAACAGACAGGAAAAACCTCTACAAAACAAACAGAAGAATGAGACCGTACAAAAATAAGCCAAAAATCATGTGATACTGCATCCCAATTTTAATAGATGAAAAAGAACAAAGTAAAGCTGAAATCTTTTTGAAACCAACACTCATAGGGAAAATAGTAGGCTTTACATCCCATGAGAAATCAATGTCTTCTTCTCAAGCAATTTTAAAAATCTTTCAATTTCTTTCAACTATGAAACCCTATAAAATAGCTTATATTCAACTGTTCCAAGAGGTCTCAGCATCCCCTGAAGGCACAAAGATTTTCAGTGAGAAAAGAAATGCAAAATCACTGTTACTCCCTATATACGAATATTTTCTAAGTCTGTTAATGCTGTATTACTGCTCTATAAATAATATTACCAGCTGTACTTTGTAGATATGAATAAATGAACAAATTAAAATCTAAGGGCATCAATTAGATTGTGTAATGCAAACTGACCTTGATTTTATGCCATAGGTTTCTAGGAGTGATTCCCAGATTTATCAGATTGTGTAAAACTGGCTGCCAAAGGTGTATTTTTTTTAAGGCCCTATGTACAGCATAAACACTAAATGAAAGATCATAATTTGATCACAAACACTACCGTAATCCTGTAACTCTTACCATTATCCTTACCACTGTAGCCCACATATACTACATGAGTCGAGCACAAACACGACCATCACAAACTGAACAACAAACACAACCTTTTACTAAATTTTCTTTTTTTAATTTCTAACTTTTTTCTTTTTGGTCATTAAAGGTTACGCTTAAGTTTTTCTAACACTGTTTTATGTGTTCTCAAGTTCTTTCTACAAACCAAACTGCCAATCAATGCATATGGCTCTAAGGATCAAGGCACAAGCATAGCTTATTATTCAATCTAATAAATGCAGTACTTTTTTCAAGTAAAACTTCTTCTACAAATAAAGCTTAAACAGGGTCCTTGTTCACATTCTCATATCCAGACGAAATAAAAGAGATTGCAGAATATTACCGGGATACGATTGTCAAAATTATCAAAAACAATCTCCACAAATGCAGATAGAACTTGGTGTCCAGCACCTTCCTGTTCAATATTAAATTATTAGAAAGCAACTATATATATGTACATATATCTAAGAGCAACACGTAGGATAACTTGAAATGGGGATGGTAATAAAACGTACATGGAGTAGTGCATGCCTATCTTCACTTCGCAGGTTTTGAAAGAGGTCACTCAAAACAAAACGGATAGCTACAATTTAAAATCCAAAAGGCATGTTCCATGTTAATAATTTTCCTACAGATAAAAATAACATAACCATGATCAAGCACCCGTATACTAACCATGGAAAAAGTTTGTCTTCCCAGATCCATTAGCACCAACTGCCAAAGCCATGATTTAAAATTCTTGTAAAATATTTATAAGTGAAACAGTTACAGAAGCTTGTTTTATTAGAAGACATTGATCTATCAAAAACTGAAATATAATTTCTTTCACAAAATCTATTTAAACCAAGGATCCAGAATAGCATTGACTGTCCACCATGCTTGGAAGTCTGCAATCCATTTTTAAGCATTTTCATAAACCATTTATGATAAAAGGAGTATAATTTTAGTCTTAACCCAAGAAATGATTCCCACAAAAATCTCAAACAAGAAATCACAAAATTGAAACATACTGTTAAATATAAATTTGTATTTGTCCTTTTGGTTTTGAGTCTGCATTTTCTATTAGAAACAAACATTTATTGCAAAGAGGGAAACAATAGTAATTGAAGTAGGACTGCTAGTCCATCCTAGGCGCACAAAACCATACTACGGAAAATTAATTCTAATGGCACCCTGAAAAGAAAGCTTCTATGAAATTATTACTAATTCTAATGGCTCACAAAGCATAAATTGTGAACTTCAAAAGAGTCCTTACTGTACCCCTTTAACAAAGGCGTAGATATTTCCTTCAAGTAAAGAATCACAAGAGGTCAGGATAGCCCACAAAAAGTTTGCTTCCTTGCAAAGCTTAGCCCATGGGGATGAGGCAACAATGCAATGAAGAAAAGATGATCAATGGTTTGCTCATCAAATCGACACATCACTTACCAATAAGGGGACAGACAAATAGATGGGCATCACTTCTAAACAATTTCTCATGTATTTAACTTACTGTAAGCTAAGGACCAAACAGAATTTGGGGGGATGTTTGCTTTCCAAATCATATTAACTAGTAAAATCACTAGAGGAGATACCTCCATTCAACAAGATAGTATTTACAAGAAAATCTACCCCATACATTAAGCTCCCAAGTTCTGCTATTTACCTTAGAATTATCAAAGGAAAAATTGACAAATAATGATGTGATAGCTCCATAATTTTGCACTTCTCTTTCATTCAAGTTTGAACAGATTCCATTGACATAGTATAAAAGATAAGATATAAATTGAAACTCTACACAAAACTAATCCAATAAAATTTTATGATAAAAAACAATTAAACCAATAATGCAAATAGACATGCAAAATTTCCTCACATCAAACATACAACAATGTTGAACCAAGTGAACAAAAGTATCTACAATAAAAGCGATACAAAGGAGAACATCATTACCGACACAATTGATTTTGGGGCTGAAGGGCTCAGTAGCAACTTGTTCTCTATAGCTCTTAAACCCTTCAATTATAACCTAAATCAAAACCCAAATATCAACATAGTATTAAAGTGTGGACAAAATAGTGAATGACACTCAAAAATTTATGTACGCAACTTCACCAGAGAACGAGAAAATACCTGCTTTATGTGCATGATGAATTACCAAATCATCCAACTTCTGTAAAATAGTGAATGAAGAAAAACATAATCAGACTTCTGTAAAATAGTGAATGAAGAAAAACATAATCAGACGGCGACAATGAAAGTAAAATCCAGCTGCAGCACTGACTACTTAAACAATTCGACAGTATTTATTTTCACTGGCAGAGACCAGAAAACAAGGAAACTATTCACTAGCACCTTCAAAACACCAATCACACCATGACTTCATGTCCAACACTTAGTAACGTTTTGTAAGATTTTTTTAAACTTTTTGAGTACTTTCAAATTCATAAGGTTAACTTCCAAATATTATCACTGTGCTCCGGAAATGAAACCATGGTAAAATCACCAAAATTCATGCAATTTTTTGCTTTTCAAAGACGAAAACTCATTCGGAAGCCGCAGAGGAAAGAAAATTGAACCACGGACTTCAACTTCAGAGAAAGAAAACTCTAGAACCCTAGCCATATACAAAACAGCAAGTGAAATCCAAGCTCAAAATTAAGATGAGTTCACTAAGTAAGTAAGCCCCCAGTCTCATTAGCTGCAAAAGAAATCCGAGTTCATTTTAGGGTTTCAACGACTGTAATTAAAATTTTAAAAACAAAAATAAAACAAATAACAGCGGCAACAGAGATAAATTTAAGTAGAAAAAACGCACCAGTTGTAGCTCTCAATTGAGTTCATGCGCGAGTGAGAGAATGAGCAGGGAAACAGAGGACTGATTGTTATTCTTGTGAGTTAAGCCTTCGGGTCGAATCGAGAAATGTAAAATCAAATTATATCACTAAATTAAAGGAAAAACTGTATAAATAAATCAAATTACGAAATTTCATTCTGCGGCATTCGCCACGTTACGACGTGATGTGGCAGCCAAACGCAGGATGAAAACCGGAGAGACAGCCGGTACCAAACCGGTCGTCCCATTAAAATTAATCTTAATATTTTTTATTAGTTTTAAATAGAATTATTTGTAAAAAAATAAATGATAATTCAGCCCAACCCAAAAATTCTTTACAATTTCCAAAGATTCGTTACTACCTTAACCAAAAATATGATTTTTGTACGAAATTAATCCCAAGCAAAAATTATGATTTTCTTGTTCAAGTAAAACGATGAAGAAACAGAAGAGAAAACAGAAAAATTATCAAACTATGACTGACCAAGCCATAAAATTGAGGGTCATCTTCTTCCTCAGTCATTTTTTCTCAATATTTTTAAAGTGACATGAGTATTTTTGTGTGCTTATTGGGTGATTGTCATTATCTTTTGGATGAATTATTAATTCGTTTGTCGACTCAATGTTGTTTTATTATTCAAATAGCAAGAAACGATGACACCACATTCACTTATTGGCATTATTGGTAACAACTAAACTCGAGGGGTGGATGATCATTAATCTTGTCATCTCATTAATTATCACATTGTCGTATGATACTGTTGAATATGTAGATGATTCAACCAAATTCTGAAACTAAATCTTCCTGCTCCAATGGCCTGAAATACTATGGCGTCTATGACATAGGTGGCAATCCTAAGACAAATTAATTGCCCATGCACCCTCGGGCTTTCTTGATGCAATTCGGCACACGAAAAAAAAGAAAAAAAAACCCCCCCTGCACTCTTCAATAACCAACCCAAAAAATTTTAAAACAACGCACTATAGTACAACACTTCAGCAACCATCAAAATCTTTCATAAATTTAATTTTCTCACAGAGAAGGAAAAAGAGAGAATGTATGCATGCAAATGTGCGTACCTTCCAACAACATCACCCGGGTAGAGTTAACCGGGCTGCAGTTTTGATCGTTTTAGGAACTTCGATGACAATAACAGGAGATCTTAGTTCAAGTTTTAATAATTTTGAATGGTGGGTTAAATATATGTACGAATAAATAACTGGTAAAATAGCGCCTAATGCAATAGCCACCTGCATCACAAAGGGCCAGATACATCCACTTCTCTATATTCCTTTCTAGTTAAAAAAACACTTACCTACAGAGCAACAGCATACAGCACAAAAAGATGAACAGAAGCTTAAAATGATATCTAAAAACAATAAATTGTTGAGTCAGAAATAAAAAAAGAAAGCATCAAAGAGAAGAGAATACAAGAAAAACATTTACAGCCTATACAAAATTCCATTCGGCTATTCACCATTGCAATAAGATCTTCGCAATCATACGTTGGCCAAAGGAAATTATCCATCTCTCTTCTTAGTATGGTATTACTTTTTGAAGTATGTGAGATACGGGTCCTGTGCCATAGTCAAAACATCTGGCCTATCTGCTTGGTTATATGTTAGACATCTACGAATTAAATCCTGCAAATCATAGAATGAGGAGAAATGGAGGAAGTCGTTTTAACAAGCTACAAAATTTTGCCACATTTGTCAAAGTAAAGAGACTATAAGTTGTAGAAACAGAAAATAATTTAGTAACCATAAGAAAAACGTCCAAGATGTGCGGGGACTAAAATTCCACAAAAAGACTATATAACACCCTTTAATTTGTAGAAAAAGAGCATGCAGTGGCAACAGTCAAAATGGAGGAACTCACCTTTGCCTCATTTGAGACAGCAGGTCTTGAAGGGAATTCAACCTTGCGTGCTTTGATAATTGTGTCCTCACGTAGTATTCGTTCTTGGGTCTGATCATGTCCAAAAGGACGTCGACCAAAGAGCATTTGGTAAAAGAGTATTCCAGCTGACCACACATCCACCTGTTTCCCAGAACATATAGCATGTCAAACGAGACTGAAATCTGAGTTGTGTAGGAGAATTATTGGGAGCAATAACGTTGCTTTGGGCAAGACCAACAGTTTAGGCACTCAGTAAATGGATTGTGTGGAAGCAAAATTGTCAGAAAAGTTGAAGAACATTGCAACTCAAATGAATCTGCTACTCTTCCTCTGCATTAGCTCCCTCGCTTTGAAGCATAAAGCATGCAGGAGGGAGCAAGGGCAGCTATGGGGTTTTGAAGTCACTCACCTTTGATGAAATAAGTGGAGTCTTGCCAAGCTCAAAGCACTCTGGTGGCAAATACCTAAAATTACAATGTCAACAGGTAAGACATTTGAAATTAATTCAACCTGCTCTCGAAATAGATACCAAATGTGGTGAAGCCACAAAAGATGTTACATTCAACACATGGATGGTGTACAAAATTCACCAACTATAGCAAGAGAGAAGAAAATAAATGCAGTACTTTATAAGACGGAGAAAACAAAAATAAAGTGCATTAAGAATATTCTAAAATTAGAAGAAATAGACAAATAGGGATTTCTCGGTTAGCAAGCTGAGCATCTTCAAAGGGAAAGAATAGAAAGTCTTCAAGCATCGAAGCAAACATAAATGTTGAACTGCAACACTCACCAATATGTTCCAGCTCCCTGGGATGTAAGTTCCATACCTTGGGATCCCACATCATCCTCCAATATCTTGCTAAGACCAAAATCAGTCACTTTTGCAATACCAAATTCATCAAACAGGACATTCCCAGGTTTCAGATCATAATGAATTATCTTCTGTGCTCTTTTGTTCAAGTATACAAGGCCATGAAATATCTGAACGATGATGATCCTAGCTTCCTTCTCAGGCAATACAGGTGTTGCTTTTAGAACAGCGTCAAGATCTTTTCCTGGAAATTAAAAAGACATACCAAAGTAACCAAGGTAGGCAGATTCTATCAATTCACTACCTGGTAATAAAATAAGGCTTTCAGATTATTATATGACTAAGGTAGAATATATATACCACTGCAGTACTCTAATACAGTACAGAATGTGTTCTGGTCAATCTCAAAAGTGTCCCAA
The DNA here is from genome assembly GCA_019650275.1 of Xylocarpus granatum. NCBI lineage: Eukaryota > Viridiplantae > Streptophyta > Magnoliopsida > Sapindales > Meliaceae > Xylocarpus > Xylocarpus granatum. Next base: position 141,271 of record BNST01000570.1, on the reverse strand, counting down.
AGCCGAACTATGTGACGATGGACCAAGGTCTTGTGAATATTGTACTCTCGAATAGCATGCCGTATGTAACTTTGCTTCTTATCTTCACTCCATTGAGCATTTAGACCATGAAGCTTACATGCAAAGTATCTGTGTTCTACCAAGTCATAAGCCTGCTGGAAATTTCTTACTTCAAATCACTGCAAAAAGGTATATATTTACAATTGCCAACACTGGCAAGAAATAATCTAAAGTTTTATCATAAAAATGGGCGCCTTGGTTGAACATGTAACGCGTGGCAAAATATTGCAATCATTTACAGTTATAATATTCACCAAAGTTCTGACCTTGTAGACCTCACTGAATCCTCCTTTCCCAAGAAGGTTTAAAAGGGCATAGCGGTGGTTCAAAATCTGAAAATTGTTAAAGCGGGAGCCATCCTCATCTCGTATGCGCTTCATTTCACGAATAAGCCTCCCCTTCTCTAGCTCATAACGATCTCTCTCACGCAAAATAGTTTCTTCCTCCTGCAGAACATTGAATAACTCAGCCATAAAGAATACGTATAACAGTAGTAGACAGAATAAGAACTAATCAGTATAGCAACAATAAATGAGAGGCTAACTTACACGTTTGATGCTAGCTAGACGGGATTTATAAATCTCATCCTGGATGAAGAAATCTTCTTCTTGTGCTCCTGATTCTGTATCAGCTCCATCACCCTTGTCTTCAAACACAACTGTATCAGGTGTTAGTACTCCGAATGTTGCCAAGACAGCAAAGTTTAACGCAACAAGGTAAAAAAAAACATTTATACTAGAAGATGAGCCTACTTCATGCACATATAACTCCATTTCTAAGCTTCAGGAGGATGATTCAGCACCCACCAACCTCCCCAAAAAAGGCAAGTGCATTAAAAAAAAAGGTAATTTCAATATGATATATACAGCAATATTTTGTCGTGACAGCAGACAACTAAACCAATTGACATGTCAACGGTATAACTCAAGGCATCAATCAAACTTCAAAAACATTCTGGTTATAAATCAACTTGGCCAAGCAACTAAATTATGTCCAGACCAGTAAATATGCATGGCATGCCATCATGCTTACCCATGTGAATGACAAACCAGGAAGAAAAGAAAAGGGAGTGAGAAGGAAACACTTGCTATAAGAATAAAGAATGTAACTATTTATAAATTCCTTTAAAATGAAAAGGTGGGAAAAAAAAAGAAGACAAAAGAAAATGGAAATTGAGTCTGTCAGAGCCAAACACACGGCTACTTAGACCAAAAAATCAAATATACTGTTGGGGTCAGATATTTAAATAAGGAGACCAGTAAACATCTTTGAGTAACCCTGGCCATGATTCTCAACAGACCGCTAGACCATTCCATGGTATGCTATAGAAAAAGTCACAAATGTTAGAGAAAACAGCAGGAAAAGAGATCCATTCCTATGACACAATACTTTACCAGATTGCCGTTTCTTCAATGACTTGCGCAGCCGCTCAACAGCCTCCTTAGTTTCTAACAACTGTCTCTGAAAAGAGAAAGGAAAAAGTCAAAAATAAAAAGAACCTACATCAACCACAGGAATGTTCAAAAGTAAAGCGTAAAAACAGCTCACTATGAAAGTGCCACAAAAAATATTGATGCTAAGAAACTTCAATAATCCAAAAGGAAATGAAAAGAGAGAGGAACGCACAAGATGAACGTTTAGATCTTTCAATGCTTGGCCATCCTCCCATGTCTCAGATATGACAGTTCCAGCTCTGCAAAGCACAAAAGCCAAATTTCTTCATATGCTGCAGTTAACACAAGGAACCATACAGTATTGTATATTATGCTAGGACTTTAGGTGGAAGCTTTCATGATAAACTTCGGCAAAAAATCCATAAACAACATTTAAAAAATTATTCTGGTGCGACCCTTTGCTTGTGTAATGCTTTTGAACATTTATAAAATTGGTTTTTCCATCCACCTTCAGACTACCAAAGAATTACAATTGTCAATATTTCTCATTTTGTTTCAGAGCAATGAAACATTATGATATACTCAGTTCCTTTCTTTTCTTTTCAAAATGTTCTCATTTCCTCCATTCTCTGACCGAACTTTTGCAACAAATGAAGCATGACAAAGAAGTTAAGGTGCATTAGTAGCTTAAGAAATAATGGTATACCTTATTACACCCACATTTCCTAGTCTAACAGAATCCTGGCGTACTTTCAGCCTGGCTTCCTGTCTCTCAGCTTTTGATACAGATATCAATAGATCAGATATCATTTTTGTTCTCTGCATGAAAACAAGAAAACTAAATTACTGCAACAACACAGATGTTCTAGCACACTCAGGGAAGGACATATTCACAAAACAAAAAATTATTCTCTTGCCATTGCCAACCAATAGTTTTTTTTCTCAAAAGAAAATTAAGTATGCAAATGAATCTCAAAGCTCACTAGCATATTTGAAATAAAAATCCAATATCAACAGATTTAGCAAAGGAGACAGCAATGTAGTCCTGTGAAAGACATATGATACAATCATCTTAACCAAAATGTGTAGATTATCTACATTGGCAATTTGCCAAGCATTTGGGAGGAGAGTTTGTATGGATCCATTGTATCCCCTCAGCATGATCACAGTCTATTAGGGTCTACATTAAAAGGATCTGGAAGTTTGAACTTCTAATATAGCCTCTTTGTTTCCACAAACCCCATATATAACAAATGTTGCTTTTACCATTAAGACTCCATAATACATTTTACTAATACAAATCCAATAGAATTCCAATTCAGTTTCAACAATAATTGCAGTCCATAACAATCTAGCGTACATGAGATTGCCAACCTTTAGATTTCAACTGAGTGTAACAATAATAGTTTTAACATCTATTAGTAAGTCCCACATCAAATACAACATTAATTGAGATATAAATTTAGTACCTCAACTTTGTATACAGGACTTAAAAAATGCAATAAATTATAAGCCCTTTGAGAAAGCACACCTTTGGCTTCATTTGTTGTTCATGATCTTTAAGGTCCTTCAATTCCTACACAAAAGACAGCTCATGTTCAGAATTATAAGTATGAAAACAGAAGAAAAAAAGAGCAATATAATTGATCAAAAATAGCATCTAGACACCTTTTCTAACTGGTGGCAAAGATTTTGATAATCAGAGGCCTCTTGACGAGATTTACGTAGGTCTTCCTCCAATGCTTCAACTTTTGCATGTAAAGATGTGACCTCTTCCTAATTTAAGTTAACAAAAAGAGTTGGAATTATTAATATCAAAAGTTTGCAAAACCTACGTACAAAAGATACAACTCAGATAAATAGGTCCCTCTAAAATACATGAAAAGCCAACAAGTCACAATAGAAAGTTCTAATTTTCCTTTATCTTCTGGTTCACACGGTAGCATATTTATCTCCTCACCATAAAAGCAGCAAAAGATTTTTGAAACAATAGCTGAAAGCACACCTCTAATGAAGAATGATCGTCAATCCGGAACTGTTCTTTTGGCCGATTGTCCTGTGTAGGGCAAAGGAAAAATGATGATGGACAAAAATATAAACTAAGAGGAGAAAAAGAAAAAGCAGAATAAGAAATTTTAAGACAAATGAGGTGCAGGAATTCGGCCAAAGGGAATAGCCTCTAAATTAAAATCTAGATAATATCCTCGTCTAAAATTCACTTCTTCACTTTCTACATTAATAATAGAAATTCCTTTCCATTTCCCTCTACTTCCTGTCCTTTCATTACTAATTTTCTTTTTCTTTATCTTTTCCAAAGATTGCAACCAAGCAAGATGGAAATGATTCAAATAACAATTACCCCTTAAACATCGTAAACTTCCATAATACCAGCAAAATAAATTTTAAAACACTCGACAGCTTTCAGAAAAGTACTAATTCTATAAGCAAGAAACACAACCATAAATCTATCCAAAACACACATATTTTCAATGTTACTCCTTTCTTTTGGACTGATTACTCAAACCTAATATCTAGAAACCCCTTAACAACTTGTGTTAAATTCCAAGAACAACAGTACTCCAGAGAACACTCACATTATCAATGCTACTCCTCTCTGTAGACCTGACAACACCAAAATCTAACATCTAGAATACCCATTAACCACTTCAGTTAAATTCCACGAGCAACAGAACTCAATTATCATTCTCAAATTGAAGAAACAAGGGCAGCCAATGTCACTAGAAGCAAACCTTAAAATGCGGATTCTCAAGCTGACCATTTGAAGTTGCAATGGTTGATGCAGATAACTGCAATCTTGTCTGTTCATTTGCTCTGGAACCACGACCTCTGCCTGAGGCAGAATGCCCCCTACCGCGACCTTGTTTCTTCCTACTTACATCAGAACCTGCCTTGGACTCCAAGGCTTCTGTAATCTTTTGCCTTCCATCAGCCACCACCTGATTCAGTTTTTATAAAACAATTAATTGTAATTATTTTTTCAAAATCAATACAAAGAGAAATTTATAATTTGAGCACATAATTTTAGATCACATCATAAAATTACTTCAAAGTGGTTAAAAAGAACATTTGAATCCAAGATAAGACAACATTAAGATGAGAAAAAATCACGTCAATACATCACAGAAAGTGAAATGCGACAAGAAGTCGCATACCACATTATTAAACAGGAAAAACAGTAATTCCAAACTTTCAATCAAACTTGATTTTTAATGATCAGCATACCTCAACAAGTTCAAAAACTGTTGATTTATCATCTTCTTGAAGTTTCTGGCGCTTCTGAGTATTAGCTTGTATCAGAAACTCTCCTCCATTCTGGAATTGTACAATACAAAGAAAATGATATGCAAGTCATAAAACCTTAATGATAATAAAAGCTTCATCTTTGGCAAACCAAATAACCTTTGAGATGTCAATAAATACACCAATCATTACAAAGCATATGCTAGCATTTTCGAAAAAGCATATGACAGTGGAAAGAGAGGCATGAAAGCAGGCACAAATAGACAAATTTCACTCGTATCATTTCCAACAAAGAACAGGAACCATCTTGCCAACTCACAACTATATGCCAAGAAAAGCACATGCCAAAAAAACAAATCTAGATTTTAATTGTAACTATTGGCTGATCACAATATTTCATTATACAAAAAAATATAATCAGTTCCATGATATATCAGCATTACCATATTAATTCTTGTAATTAATTCGATTTCCCATGTATACCTCATAATAAGAAACAACTTGAGCAATCCAGTGTCATTCCTTGAACTTTACATTCTTTATAGTAATTGTTTAGTGTCGCACATCTTGTAGCAAGGAGCCCCTTCTACTTCTAATGAATTAAATCTTTATCCAGGCAGGTTTACAAGCACCATAAACAACAGGCTAATAAATCTCTTCATTACATTCTATTGATATCTAAATAGCATTGTCTTCCATTCTTCGTTTCCAACCAACATATAAAAGCCACGAAAAAAAATGTTGAAGGGAAACCAATGAGAGAATTCCTATCAGTACAGCAAAGCAAAAAATCGAACTTCAACAACCCAAAAATGCATTCAATTTATGTAAACACAAGCTGCATTAACACACAAACAGATTTATAAAACCATGAACAACTAAATATCAAATTGAGCCTTACATCATCATCAGAATCGCTAGAAGACGACTCTTGGGCCAATTCTTCGGTGGCTGCAACTGATCTTACAGTCATAGAAACGGCCGACCAAGCAGCAGTAGTCTGCTGCTGCTGTTGCTGTTGCTGTTGTACTTGCTGTAGCAGCTGTTGTTGTTGCTGGACAGGAGCCTTGCCGACCATACGAGCTTCGAGCTTGGCAATCTTAGTGGGCAAAGACTGGTCTGATAGGTTAGACGAGTTGGAAGAAAAATGTGTCAACATATCATCCGACATTGTCCCACTTGAATCAAAACAGATAACTCTCAGATCATAAAGGGTACGTTTTGGGTTCCGGCCATGCCCTAAAATCTCGTTTCATACCCAGAACAGGAAATTTTAGGTTTACTTTTCCAGCTGCTACAAGACGAAGACCGTGATCAGAAGGAGAAGTAGGCCCATAGAAGTTTAAAATAGACACAAAAACAAATTGGAGAACGATTAAGGATTGCAAATTAGGGTTTGAGAATTGAGTGGGCAGATGGAATGAGGAGGAGGGAGACGAGAGTTTTGCCGCTGTTGTGTAATTCTAAATACTGTTTTGGTTATTACGATTCCCAGCGTAGGTTTTTTTGCCTGTGCGAAAAAGTTTCAATTGGATGTTTTTGTCGTTCGTTGGTTTGAATTGGTCAGGTTTGGATATCTGTGTAAACTTTGGACTTCCATGATAAAAACAGATAGAAGCAGGATATGGTTAAATGAATGATGCAAGATGTGCCCTAATACATGTATCATGTAATGTGATGTGATCAAATTAGGGAAATTGCTTCTTACCTTAATTTGTCCACGTCTAAGAAACAATAAAAATATTTTAATAAAAAATTTATGAAAATTATAATAGATTTGTAAATGGTACACTTTGAATTAGAATGACAATTTTTTTTAATAATTTAATTTTTATAAATTTTTATGATTTTAATGATAACTACAAACAATTTAGGATTTTTTTTAAAACAAAAGGTTATTTACAAAACAATCTATTTTTATTGTGTCAAAAAAATAATTATTATTAAAATATTTATCTAATTATTTCATAAATTGTATTACTAAAAATCTCCTGATATATCATTTAATAAATTTCAATATTTTAGAGTGTAATTATACCTTTTGTAGCGGAATAAAATAGATTTTATAATTGAAAAACAACAATGAATTTTGATTTTGCAATTGAATTTGCAGCTGGAATCCTCGGGAACCCACCAAAAAGGCTCCTCTGCATAAAATTATAAATCATCTTTCTATGACTGAGAAACAAATTTTTGACACGCTAACCACCTACTACTAAAGAGGTGAGCGAGACAAGGGCAAAAACCAGCCATCCTAGGTGTTTTTTTCACTTGATTTTTCGTATGCTTTTTTTTAGAAGAGATCCTTACAAGGTTACATGAGGTGCACTGATACAAAAGGAGAGCATAAGCAGCAACCTTTCCCTGTTTGTCCCCGTCACATGCCCTTTAAATACTAACCCAGATAAAATATATGATCCTCACCAATCGTAATTTCTCCTTATCCCATCACTGCCATAGTTGTCGAACCTTGATGCTGAAAGTCTACGAGGAGAAGACTTCTTTTTAGATGGCCTTGAATTTGAAATATGGCCTCCTGAAGTTACAGCAGAAAAGCTATGACCCTTACGATATGGTGTTCCAGGACACCTCTTACGATTCCTCTTCGCCTTCCCATAGGAGGCATCGCCGGGATCATCCACCATCCAGCAACCTCTCTGTTTTGGTTTCCGTGGTGTTGTGATGCCTCTTTCTTCATATTTGGTTTTTCTCTTTTTACGAGCATTACCAAGATCATGAGGCACAGATTTATGTCCAACTCTACGAGGTCTCAGTGTTGGAGTTGATAAATCAATAATCTTCTTGCCAATCTGCACAGAGTTAACAAAGTACTGTTAACAAGACACAGTTGACTGAAACAAAGACGTGCAAGGAACAAAACTAGATTTTTACAAGAATAATGATAAAATTTGAAAAGAAGTCACACAGTAAACAATGATTCTGATAGCATGTAACTTACTTTGGTAGAGCTCACACATTCATGAGCTCACACATTCACTTACTTTGGTAGAGCAAAACTTGATACATCTAGTATAAAACTTGAGACATCTAGATCAATACTTGAAATTTGAGTTATATAGTTAAAATTTGAAACACTAGACCTCGAGGAAATACGCATGCTCTTCCTAAATTAGGAATGCAGGTAAGAGCACCCAACCCATTTTCTCACATATAATCATTGTGAAAATGAATAATAGTAAAAGTTGAATGAACTCACTTACCAAACCAATGTGACCCAATTGACCACATCTAAAACAAGAAACCTCTTTTGGGTTTGTATCAGCAACTTTAACACAACACAAATGGCCGAAACTCTTGCAGATGTAACATTGTATTTCCTAATAGAAGGAAAAATTACAAAAGAAAAGAAAGGGGAAAATGATTATAGAAAAATAATTGCAGACCACATATATACAAACTCAAACTATCTAAAATTATTATGTGACAGGAAAAGGTAGAAAAAAATAAAAATTGAACTTCAGAAGGTAAAAAGACCTTGAGGTCATCAAGTGAATAACCATTCCTGCATGAAAACAAATCATGCCCATAATCACCACATTTTAAACATACTACAGCAATTCGGGAGCCACTCTTGTGTTTCTCTGGACAATCTTTTGCACGGTGACCACCTTTTTTGCAAATAAAGCAATCTTGTACCTACAAAGGAACCAAAGGCATTTAATAATCATGAAAAGTGTCCAAAGTTGGTCAAGCTTCTAGATTATTAGATGAGACAATATGAAAGAAATCATCTCTTTAGGTTTCATGGCAATTTTAAAGAACCAAATCAGTCAACAAGGTAAGCACTAAACATCAGTCTTCTCTTCCACATTCAACACTTTCTCATAATATAACAAATGAGCGCGGGCAATAATTTACATCCACATAGGAGTTACATGCAATAAGGTTATAGTAAATTCAACCCCAATAAATGGGAAAACTGTAATACAACAGTTTCAGCACTCACTCAGTGCATGTCTCTGTCATCGGAAAACTGTTAACACCACATACACATGCAAAATTATCACCCACTCAATAAGTGAGTCTAGACACATAAACATTATACATGCACACTGATATTAGTGTTCTCAAAAGTTGCGTATGCACACTCAGAGCAGATACAAAAAAACAGAGGCTAGGCACAAAAGCATGCAGTTTTCCTTAAAGCAGAAAACGAGAAAGAGAAAAATTCCCAAGCCAGCCCCTCAGGATTCAATTTATGAACCATCAAAAATATCTTTCAATCTAATCAACACAAACTAATAGCCTACTTTCATAACAGCAAAAGAATAGGACATTAGTCTAAGCATCAGAATTTTTTTTACTAACCTTGGGACATTGCTGGGCACTGTGTTCTAAACTTCCACAAATGAAACATGGTTTCTTCCGCTTCACAGCAGATGAACAGTTTACTGCCATATGCCCCTCTTCACCACAATTAAAGCATGGTTGCCAACCACTATTTGCTTGATCGAAATACCTTGGCCCCCGCTGATAGAATAAATATAAAGATAGATACCAAACCAAGGCTACACATGGAAATTGTATATTTTCAAAATGGCAGATCTAAGCAAATTTTGACTCACAAGAAGCTTTCGTATCACAATATTGTCCAATGTTTCAACAGAATTTGTATCCTCTGCTGCCTTAACTGCCTCCTCGTTGTTCTCATTTGCCTCCACATTCTGTTCTAACATGGCAATAATTACCTAATTTACTCATTTATAACGATTTCCCATATAAGTGATTTCAACCTCAAACTCCCAAAAACCAAAAATAGTATGAACTTTTAACCCTGCTCAACACAATTTAAGAAGAAAATTCTCCTAAAAATATTTCCTGAAATAAAATTGAAACTTTAGTAGTCTGAGCATCAATGGAATGAGAATGCGTCAAATGGTTTTCTGAATAAAAAAATACAGTGTAAACCAGAAATGCATATGCTACATAATCTGTGTTTTTCCAATAGTGTTTTCCGAAAATACAGAAAACAACTTCTATAAAACTTTAACGTATATCACTGCTTCTATTACAATGGTTCAGATTCAGTTGCCCAAAAACATTGCCTATTAGAAACATTAAAGATAGCACCATTAAAAAAAATAAAGCGACGCAAAATATGAAAAGTTAAACAGAACAAAGAAAAGAACTCACAGATTGGTCACCAATTTCTATATTCTCAACCTTCTTCTTCCTTTCCCGAACCCTGATTTTCCTCGTATCACTCTTCCCATCCTCAATTATCGTATCGACACTGACTCCGCTGGGACCCGCAATGTCGAGCCCGGTTTCCAGCAAAGACGAAGAAGGAAGATCCGCCACATTGTTATGCCTATCCACTTTCTCATTCAAAACGACGCCGTTATAGAAGTTATCTTCGTCCTCGTCCAACTTGGCCGCTCGATGCAACAGATGTTTCTCAAAAATCTTAAGGCCGAGGTCCTCGTTTGCCTCCTCGTCGTGGCCGCTCACAGGTGCCACTGACTCCAATTTCATCGCTTCGTCTTCTTCAGTATACAGTTTCCTCTTTGACATGTCTATATCGTACCCCAGGCCCGCCTCCACTCTCTAATGTCAAGCTGTGATTCAAACTGTACGGTCTGACAAAGAGAGTTGCTATTGGAACGAGGTGTTATACAATTTGCATCGAGCTAGCTAGGGCATCGGCACTGTGCCGGCAGAAGAGAAGCACGTTGAAGCAGTGTTTTTCCTTTTTGAAATTTTTAAAATTATTTCAAAATAACCTTTTTTAAGTTAATTTACCAAAATAAACACGTTCAAAACTTTATTACCTCACTAATGAAGCACATCAATTTTTAATAAAATATATATTTTATAATTGAAATCAAAAGTGTATCCGGCTGGTTTGCCCGAGTGGTTAAGGGGGAAGACTTAAGATCTTCTGCACATAAGTGCGCGTGGGTTCGAACCCCACAGCCAGCAGCAGTTAAGTGTGTTTTTCTAAAATATTTCAATACTTATTTTTATTAATATTTCATTATTTTCTATTTTATTGAGTAAAAACTGAAAACAAAAAAATATATAAATAATTTGTATGTGTAATAAATGTATTTACTAATTACAGCTTGAAATATTTAGTATGATACATCGTGATTATATGCATTTAATGTAAACGTTATATTCTCCCATAAATAGATAGTTAATTGTATATTTAAATAAAACTTAAAAAATTGATCAATAGCATTAATATTTGTCTAATCCTACTAAGAAACGTGACAAATGTTAATACATCATCCTTAAAACCCAACCATGTGTTGGTTATTATACATTTAATTAACAATAATTTTGATGTTAAATTGATTAGACTTTAAATATCCAAGTTTACTCGCAATAATTTTAATCTCATGTATGAATCATACATAAAATAAAATCAAAATCTTAAAAAGATGTAATATTTTAATTTTTTAATCATGTTGCTTAATTTAAAACTAACTCTCTTCAATCCATATATACACAAAATGTTTTTGTTATATTCTTATTTTGATTTCAAATATTTTGATTACTTTTTTATATTCACATTTTCTATCATTATTCCTGAATTAATAGTTAATTTTACAAATTATGATCTCTTTTTATAAAATTATGGTAAACTTTTTACCTTGCTTTGTAAATTAAGTTGTCATGTAAGATTTTGGATAAATTAATGAATACTTGATCATTTCTTCGTTTAAATTATTTTCACATACTCTTCCATTTCTAAATCAATTATCAAACAAAGAACATAAAAAGTTGCTCTTTATCAAATGTATGGTTGTGAAGGAGGGACCACTGAGCTTTAGGCATGCTTAAACTTTTACAATTCTTAATGGACAAGGGATGAAAAAGATAATCACGACATAAACTCTTTTAAGTGTTTTTTTTTAAATATTAGTTGTTAAAACTTAAAAAAATAAAAATAAAAAAGAGTCCTATTTGATATAACTTTTGAAGTATAACTTTTTAAAGTAAACACTCAAAAGCCAAATTTTTTATAAATATAATTTTTGATTAAAAAATAAATGAATTATTGATTGTCATATATATATATATATATATATAAAATTTAGTTAAAAAAATTATAATTATTTTAATAAAAAGTAACATTATGAGGGAAATAAAACATTTTTTTAATGGTAAAAGCCCTTTTTAAATTAAATCGATACTTAGTTCATTAGGTCTTTTATAGTGGTGATAAGAAGTTAATAAATTAATATTTAGAGTTGCACGTGCATGAAAATACTTAAAGATGAAATACATAAAGACCTTAAAACATAAAAATAACGAGAATATTTACTTTGATAAAATTACCCAATCCAAATCCAGATTAATCATCTCCGTCTTCTATTACTACATAGTACTAATTTTTCAATTTTCATTATAAAATTTTCAAGTTTATTTATTATTGCATCATAGAATCTATAAAATTTTCAGCAGGACAATTTTAAAGAACATGTACAAAAGTTTTAAAAATTAGGTACCTATTTTTTACTAAATTAAGTACAAACTTTTGTTAAATTAAACTTAATTGTCAATGATAATACAATATAGCTTTAAAACTAATGGTCTTGGAATTGTTACACGAAAATTCTAATTTTATTTATAATATTATTTTAATTAAAAAATAATTCTTTTAAATAATTATTTTCTAATTTAAAAAATCCTATATCTTCATTTTCTTTTCTATCTATTTTTATTTTTTCTTTTTTAATTTCATCTCCATATTTGACTGTCTCACCAAATATTTCTATATCCATAAGACAACATACTAATTCACAATTTTTGCATTTTTTATAATTTTTTACTACAATTTTGTTCTCCTCCTTTTCCTTCATTGACAATTGGAAATTTCACATGAAAAATATGGGAATATTAATTGGATAAGATTGCGGTTAATAACAAATCCATTCATTGTATTAGAATTTTTTTTTCCATATTTGTTTACCCAATAATGGAATAATTATTTGTGAAAATTATTAAAATTTCAAAATTACCCTTTAATTGAATTTTTAACATTCTTAATTATAATATATCAATAATATCATTTCCCGTTAATTGATAAGAATAAATAATTCCAGTGGTAAAATAATTCGTAAATTAATATCAATTAATTTTATTAATTTTTCACAGACAACTCCGTTGAATTTACAGCAAAGTCCCTCCTCCAATTAAAGACCGAATGAACAGGGAGCAAGGCCTTTCTATTTCTTTCTCTCCGCCACCTTCTGGTGATCTCCTTTCAGTGTGTAATCTCAATTCGTCTTTTTGAATTCTCATTCGTCTTTCTTTTCTCTTAGCTTATCCTTCCTCTTCTACCACACCTTGTCGTTTGATCTCGTCGTCTTCGCTTACCATGACTGTCATGACCCCCGCTCCCATCGATGTAAGCTCTTCATATGCTCTCTTCCTTCCTGTTGGAATTAAATGTTTTGATTTTTGTGGCAATTGCTGATTATATCGAGAGTTTGATTTTTGATCTTTTTAGGCGTTGGTTTTTGATTTGTCTTGGGCTTCTGATTAAGTTCAAAATTGAAATGATGTGAAATATTCGTGTTTGTTATTTAGGGTTTTTGTTTATGTAGTGGATCCGAGCTCTTTTGATTAATGTTTTTAATGTTTTTGTATTTCGTGAAATTGTTTCAGCAACAAGAGGACGAGGAGATGCTCGTGCCACACTCTGATTTGGCCGACAATCACCATCCCATGGAAGGTACAGTCTTCTTTGATCCCTCTTCTGTCAATTCTGATTCTATTTTGGTCAATTTTTTTGGATTTGAATTTGTTTAGTTGACTGAAAGTTGTAGGGAAGTTGAGGAATGATGTTTATATAAAGTTATGAGTTCTCCATTTTTTAACTATCATATTCCGCACTTTCAATGCATAGTTCATTTTGTTTTCTTTCGAGTCTAATTGTATGGTCTAGTTAAGTTGCAATCAACTTTGATTCTGGTTTTGATTATGGACAGTAAAATAGAATGCGGTTTTTAATTCTCTTCTTTGTTGCTTTATTATTAGTTGTTGCGCAACCTGAAATCACTAATGCTGCGGAGAACCAGCCACTAGAGGATCCTCCATCGTCAAGATTCACATGGAGGATTGATAACTTTTCTAGGTTAAATACAAAGAAGCACTATTCTGAGATTTTCATTGTTGGTGGTTATAAATGGTATGTTGGTTATTTCCTTTTCTTTTATTATTATTTTTCACAGTTGAAGATTGGTGGTCAATGTTGTTTTCCTCCTTTCCATGCTTTGCTAGGCGTGTGCTTATTTTTCCAAAGGGAAACAATGTGGATCATCTGTCTATGTATCTAGATGTTGCTGATTCAGCGAGTTTGCCATATGGGTGGAGTAGATATGCACAGTTTAGCTTGGCAGTGATTAATCAAATACATTCCAAGTACTCGATCAGAAAAGGTACCCTTTTAAAATGAACAATATCCTTTTAAGAAATCTTAACAAGAGAACACAACCGGGCAGGTTTTATATTTGTGCATTTATGATACTTAATTTTAATGCCAAATTATGTGTTTGCTGAAAAGTAAGACAAATCCAGTATGTGAAACTTCTAATTGAACTTGTTCAGAACTTGCAAAATATTATTCATCTGTTAGGTGAAGGGAACTGTATGCTTAGTGTGACTATCATGGTAATGTTGTGTATGTAACGAAACAAGTGTTGCTTCTGGTATTTAAAATACCAAAGATTAGTTGGGAGAAGTTTCTTCAAAAGCATGGGTATTTCTGACTTGGTTTTGTTTATTCCATTTTTTACCCTTTTTCCGGTGTATTTCTGTGGCTTTTTTTTGGTTCAATCATTTTGCTCTGGGATAAAACTGTTATCTAATTTTAGGACATGAGCAGGGGATTTATTGGAGAGTCCATGAATTTCACATTTATGACACATCCTTGGTGGAAATTTTTTAATATTGCCACTGTTTACCTACCTCCTTGACCTCTTGTGTTATTTTATTCTTTTTTTCATTTACTTGGACTTGGAGAAGATTGATGCCAAGTATTATATTCTATGTGATAAATTACATGCTTTCTGGCTGAGTTTTAATTATGGATTGTGATCATTAAACTTGTGCTTCAGCTTTTATGTGTGATATTTGTGTCCGCATGAGTTTGTTGAGCCACTATTCTCTTTTGGTTTGTCTGTTTGCTTAACTATTTAATTTTGCACTATGCACCTTTTGTGCAGTGTTATTTTAATGTTTTGACTGTTTGCAGCAGGAGGTGACTTTTATCAAACTTTTTTAACTCATGCACTTTGACTCTGAGGTTCCTGTGAACCTTCTGATGCTTCGGATAATTTTATCTAATTTGAATATTGCAGATACACAACACCAATTCAATGCAAGAGAAAGTGATTGGGGATTCACATCCTTTATGCCTCTTGGTGAACTCTATGACCCTAACAGAGGTTATCTTGTGAACGATACTCTTATAGTTGAAGCTGAGGTTATTGTTCGTAGGGTTGTGGATTACTGGGCATATGACTCAAAAAAGGAGACTGGTTATGTTGGACTTAAGAACCAAGGGGCCACGTGTTACATGAACTCTCTTCTACAAACTCTATTTCACATTCCTTATTTTCGAAAGGTTAGCATTCCTGCTTCATCTTATCTTTTGACTCATCTCGGGTTGTTTGATTGCAGTTGCATGGAAGAATAATCCATGTCCTTGATTACATCTTTCAGGCTGTGTACCATATGCCTACAACTGAGAATGATATGCCATCTGGAAGCATCCCTTTGGCTCTGCAGAGTTTATTTTACAAGCTTCAGTACAGTGACAGTAGTGTTGCAACAAAAGAGCTGACCAAATCTTTTGGATGGGACACATATGACTCCTTTATGCAGCATGATGTGCAAGAACTTAATAGAGTTCTGTGTGAAAAACTTGAAGACAAAATGAAGGTCAGAGACTTTACAGTATTTCTTATGCTGAACCCACCAATGTTTTTTTTAATGAAATTTGATTTACAGTTGACATTATTTTAATTCCTTAATAGGGAACGGTTGTAGAGGGTACTATACAGCAATTATTTGAAGGGCACCACATGAATTACATTGAGTGCATTAATGTGGATTACAAATCGACAAGAAAGGAGTCATTTTATGGTATACCTTTTTTTAAAATAATTTATTGCTTGGTTTTTATGACTTCTTCTTTACACCATAGTGCTTATTTATTTATATTTGCATGCAGATCTTCAGCTTGATGTAAAAGGCTGTCGGGATGTTTATGCTTCTTTTGATAAGTATGTAGAAGTCGAACGTTTGGAGGGTGATAACAAGTATCATGCTGAACAATATGGATTGCAGGCTAGTTGCTCTAATTATATTTCTTGTCTGGGAGACTTATAATCTTTGTTTGAATTTCAAAGTGATCAAGTAACTTTAGTGTCATTTGTTTTAGTTGTTTCTAGTACTTGATTATGGCAACTGCATGGCTACATAATGTTCCCACCATTTTGGTTTATCGAGTGATATTTTTTTTGTTCATCTCTATATCCAAGTAATCGAATTAATTTTTGGTGGTTGTGTTTTAGGTTTTCATTGTAGTTTATCACCCCTCTATGAAATCAAGCGGATGTGCTATTTGGATTTTACCTAGTAATATTTAGAACATGAGATAAATAGAGTTTAATTACTTCTTATGATCATAGATTAATGTAAATAGTTATTCAGGTCATTTCCATTGAACATAGGCATCATTTGTTGCTTTTTATCAGAAGTTGATTTTGGGCGTAAGGTAACTTCGTGCTCTTGATATCTTATGAACATTTTCTGTGTCATGGGTGTGACCAAAACTTTTGTTGGCATGTGCAACAGACTGCTATATCTTAGCAATAGAAAATGGTTTTGTTCTGATATCGGAGGCTTGAAGTGTTCCCCCTCCTTTTCAAATTACTGGAGTATAAATAACCGCATTCCGTTGTCGTGCATAAACATTTTATCTTATGACATAGATGTGCCTAAGGTACTTTCGGGAAATGTGGAGCGGAATGCAATATTTTTACCACCAGAAAATGGTTTTGTTTGTCAATTGGATCTTTTTGAGGGTTTTCCCTTCACCCATTTGTGTTTCTGTATTGACTTATAACATTTTCATGTAATGCAGTTGTGCATAGCTTTGAGTTAGGGATCAACGATGAATTTGTTGTTTCCAGGTTATGTAGTTCTATGCATAGGAGCCAATTTCTATTGCCTGATTGTTTGAGCTGCATATTATAATACATTTTTGGGCTCTATTTGTCGTCACATTTATGATTTTACCAAAAATTAGTTACAATTTGTACTTGCTTGGATATATTTTCTTGTTGTTTTGGTTGTTTGTTTTGCTGCTGAAAATGCCATATCAATGTTGAAGCTAATGCTCAAGATTTTAGAGTTGTTTTAGTTCTTATTTCTCAATAATAGATTAAACTTTCCTTTGATATTTCACAAAAAAAGTTCTGATATAAATGTCATGGAAATTAATCAGTATTAATATTTTACAAGCCAAACTTATTACAGTTAAAATTATCATACATGAATCACAACAAAAAATTATTCAAGTACATAATCAACAAACAAATTAATCAAACAATATCAAATATTAAGATTTTAATTGGAGTTATTGTAAAAGAATCGAAATAAAAGATAACTTACTAAAAAAGTATTAAACTGTTAATTTTCTATAGATTAACTTTTTACATATTATTTTGGCATTTCTATTAAATTATACACAAATAATTAAAAAATAAAAACTAGTCTTTGATAATGGTGGCTGGTCAGCAAATGTGGACGGAGGGTTGAATGTTCACTGGTTTTTAGCCCAACTCTATTGAAACATGTTGCATTTAATTCCAATTTAATGCAGAAACTAGGAAAGGAAAATATTTTTTAACCACAAGTATTTTTTCCTTAAATTTTTAACTTGAAAAGAAATATAGCTTTGATTGGATTGAATGGTTTTATTTCCATTCTGCCTGTGTTTTCCAATGTAAAATTGGACTCAATTGATAAATGATTATTAGATGGTCCTATGAGGGGCCACAATGTTCTTTTGCATGAAATATACAAATGTGGCTGTCTCTTTGGTTCTGAATGAAGCATGCTATCTGAAACAGGTTAGAATCAGAGAGGTTAGATAGCTGTTGAAACGTCCTTGTACTGCTGGGTATTTTGAATGCAGTCATATGGAAAAAAAATTAATTTCTCATGAGTTTCTTTAGTTAATTGACTGGTATTTTGAATTTCAGGATGCTAAGAAAGGTGTTTTGTTCATTGACTTCCCCCCGGTCCTTCAACTTCAGCTGAAACGATTTGAATATGATTTTATGCGGGATACCATGGTGAAGGTCAGTGGCCAGATATTTCTTCCATGATCTGTGGCATTATTTTTGATATTCTCAGTGAATCTTTAGCTTGAGTGACATCCTTAATTCATGCATGCATATGGTCTGTCACTTACATGAAACCTTACTAAGAAGTCATAGTGTGACTTCAATGCATATGTTCATGTTGCTTTCTTTTTGTTTGCTTAATTGAGAATTCAAAGGAGTTAAACCTAAGTGGTCATATGGGAACAATTGGAGAGAGGAGGAAAGTGAGTCAGTGAGAGATAACTATTGGGTGAATAAAAGCATTGCTTGGGCAATATACTTAACCTTTTCCTTTGCCAATTGCTTTTGAAAATCTCAAAGTGTGGGATTCTTTGATTTTTCAAAAACCTACACTTAGGTAATATGTTGTCTATGTAAGAGGCTTTAATTTTATTTGTGATCTTATAACTGCTGGTTAAAATGTTTGTTGCAAGTATGCCATTTGCTGTTCTTTCTTTTATTTGTTTTTTTGTTGGCAGTTGTTGCATGATTTTGACATTCAAACAATTTGCTGTCTGATTTGCTTAATTTGTTGAGCACTAGTTATGTCCGTAGCTTTGTTTTCAATGGAATCCCTGAATCATCTAGTTTCTTGGTTCACATCCCAAATTCTTCTTTTTGGTTGCATTTGAGTTAAACAAGGCATTAATTGCCTTTTGACTATGTTCTATTTGGAATCACAACATTATTCGCTTTTTTAAGGTGGAATCTCTACCTCGAGCCCCAAACTTTATTCGATAATTTGTCTTTGTTCTGTGCATGTAGATAATAAACTTCTTTATGCACTTATTCTGTAGATTAATGACCGTTACGAGTTCCCTCTGCAACTTGACTTGGATCGAGAGAATGGCAAATATTTGTCACCTGAAGCTGATAGGAGTGTTCGGAATCTTTACACACTTCACAGGTAAAAATAATGATACCATGCTAATGTTAAATGAAAAGCATGGAATTTTTTTGGACAGATAATCTAGTCGGTCTGTGTGTTAATTTTTTCAAAAGTTGTGATGTTTGTTTGTTGCTTTATGGCTATTTGAAAGTATATGGTGTTCTCTGTGGTTCTCAAATCAAATTTAACTGTCTCCATGCTTTATTATCATTTCTTTGGGTATTTAATTGCTTCTTTTTTTTGAATTGGTGGAAATACTTTGGCGCTACTAGCGCTTTTGCAGAGGACCACACTTTAATGCCTTGCATTTTTTGAATTTTGCATTATTTATCTCTGTTGTTTATGGCATTTTGTAGTCTGATTGTATATTTGAATTGTCTACAGTGTTTTGGTTCACAGTGGCGGAGTACATGGTGGACATTATTATGCTTTTATAAGACCTACTCTATCTGAACAGTGGTATGCATCATCTTTCAAGATATCTTCTGTCCAATCTATATGACATCCACTTATGCAAAAACACATACATTACATGTAGATGACTGAGCTCAAAACTAGTTTTCTGCATCAAATTGAAGTTGTCTTGTTTGTTGAATGCCTCAAAATCAGGATTTCAATAACATGCAGACTTGCATACACAATAGGATTACCTTTGGTTTGTAAACGGGTGATTTTTTATGTTAGACATGTGAAAATGGGATTTAAGATTTGAGATCTGTTTAGGCTTTCAAACTACTTTTGTTGGGTATTGAAAACTTGTGGAAGTGTGATATAGTTAAGAGGACATGAACTTCCTATAAAAAACAAACAGAAAAGAAAAGAAAAGAACAGAACAAGGTTTTATGGGACTGAAACTGTTTAATGTAAATGTTCAAGGTAATTGTGACTAGTGAATTGGAGGAGTACCATTTACAGTGCTCGAGCTTTGTGTTATCATAAAATAGATTGAGGAGTAAGAACTGGAATAAAATTACCATAAGAGGATGTGGAGCAGAAGAAAATGCTGGGAACCAGCAAAGGAAACAACTCAACGCTACATTAATCAACTCTAATAATTATAGAAATACATATGCAAATTTGATTCTTCCTTATCCAAATCTTACAAGGATTTTTAGTATCAATGGTGGTCATAACATAATTGACCAAAACTAAACCAATTAAAGGCTAAGTGATAGCTCAACTTACCAAAATATTCCTAATTAAGAGGATTTTCAGAAATTACAATTGGGTCTTTATTCTTAAAATATCCTTTACTCCTGAAACAACACTGTCAATTAAAAACTGATTTGTTATAAAATGTAACAGGTCAAATCTTTAAAAGCATGAAATCTTGTAAACATTAAAGCAATATGTGAACTTGCTAGCTAAAACCAAAGTTTCTTGAACTTAGAAATATATAGAATTAGCAACGAACTTAGAAATATTTAGAATTAGCAACAACATTCTTGTTTATGGTCACATCACACTAAAAAAAGACATTTTTTATTCTTCACGTGTATCTGGTAGTTACCAATTTGTTATATTGAGTTATGAACAGAAGCATGCTTTTCATTTTTTGTTGGTTCATCTATCACTTTGCTTGTGTAGTTCCTCATTGTCCCATACCTGTTGAAAGGACCTTAAGGGGCTGTTGCAGTGGATTGATAAATTTAGGCCCTATGTGGTTGATGGCCTGTGATTATTATATGTAGTCAACTGTTGATTAAATTATACTGTTACTACATTGGTTAAGTGGATTTCAGGTATAAATTTGATGATGAAAGGGTAACAAAAGAAGATATGAAGAGAGCACTCGAGGAGCAGTATGGTGGTGAAGAAGAGGTGGCATTCCAGCTGCATTGATAATTCACTATCATTTTTTAAAGTCATATGCAAGTCCTGGTTTATGAATTCACGTATTTTCCTGCTTTTGATTTGACAGCTACCGCAGACAAATCCGGGATTCAACAACACTCCTTTTAAATTTACCAAATATTCAAATGCATATATGCTGGTGTATATACGTGAAAGTGACAAGGACAAGATAATTTGTAATGTAGACGAGAAGGATATTGCAGAACACCTCCGCGTAAGATGCTGCTCTTATAACTATAAAGAGCTTTGAACCATCCGGTTTAATATAACAACTTCTGAACTGTGGTTGAGTTTATTGCCTTCGTGGCATAATTTTATTTCAAAAGTTAATATGGTGCTTCTGTGACTATACTAATGAAAGCTAACTTTGCTGATGCCAAGTAGGTTAGCAATCTTGTAACTGAGCCTAATGGGTCAAGTAGTATTTTCTTCTAGCTTGGCTGAAAATGTAATGAGTTCTAAATAAGACTTCTGTTTTGGAATTTTATATCATGAACAATTTCAAATTGCCCTCTCATGTAGGTGATTTTAAGCTAAGCTTGACTACCTTGTTTTGCTTTAGAATTTTAGATAATTCCATTTTACAAATTGCTTTCTTCTGGAAAATTGGGCCTGATAACTTCTAATCATTGGTCCCAGGAGAGGTTGAAGAAAGAGCAAGAAGAAAAAGAGTACAAGAAGAAAGAGAAGGCTGAGGCACACCTTTATACAATTATAAAGGTTGGCCCTTTCAACCCTTCATAAATGTAATTTACTTCTTTGTGTATAGTTAATGTCCAACACCTGGTTTATCACGTTTTCTTACTAGTTATATGATATTTTTCAGGTTGCATGGGATGAGGACCTTGTGGAACAGATTGGCAAGGATATATATTTTGATCTTGTGGATCATGACAAAGTCAGGAGTTTTCGTATTCAGAAGCAGATACCTTTTAACCTCTTCAAGGTACAAGCAAAGAGTTTTTCCTATGTAGAAGAATCAATTGTGTTTCTACCCAGAATTGTGCCGTTTTCTCATGAGCATTTGCATTTACTTGTGGGAGGATAGGTCTTTACTTCATTCTTGTTTATTTTTCCCCATATATGGGAAGAGACTGGTTGGATAATGACAGATTATTACTACAAGTTATTTGCAGCTCTCAACTTAAACCTGCCTTGGCATTGCTTTTTAGTTGGAATAACTGAGGTTTATCTCTCGAAAGTTTTCAGGTCTGGTGCTGTTTGAGCAGTAAATTATAATAGGAATCATGGCAATTCGTCTTGTTACTTGGTAGTGGGTACATATTTGCTTCATGATCCTGGCTACAGTCATTGTTACTAGTGTGTTCAATTGTTTCAATCACAGTATTTGGTTTCTGTGCTGTACATGACCCACAAAATAAGCATGTTTTATGGGCTTTGTAATATCCACATCCAGTCCCATTGTTTCTGGGAATTAAAGCAAAAGGGGTAAATTGCTTGATGTGTCTGGAATGAAACCATGAAAAACTTAAATGGTCTTCCTTTGTAATTGTAACTCCCAATAAGCCTTAGGAATCATTAAGGTGCAGAAGTTTAACAGTTGTTGAGCCTTGGCTATGACATGTCAAAGGCAGTTAATTATCCTATTCTGGTTCTATCTTTCTGTGCTGTACTAACAACAGATCTACTGTAATAATTTAGTTTTTAGAACATTGTATGTTTTTTTATGTTGCTCTGAAGCATCAATTTAGTGTTTGCTGGAAGCAAGCTTGTTTGCAATGTCTTCCTGAAGTAGTAATTTTGCACGATGGTGTGTGCAGGAAGAGGTAGCTAAAGAGTTTGGTGTTCCAGTGCAATTTCAGCGCTTTTGGCTGTGGGCGAAGCGCCAAAACCATACTTATCGTCCTAATCGGCCGTTGACACATCTAGAGGAAACACAAACAGTAAGTAATGTTCTGGATGCTATTACTTCTCCAGTGATATAGTTTCAAGAGTTTTGTTGCAGGCTTTTGTATTCATTGTCTTTCATTCAAGTAACTTTTATCCTTCTAGTCCTACACTAATTTTGTGTTTGCTTCATAATTCTTACACGAATAAGCTGGTAGTTAACTTGAATCTGATTGGTGAGATAAGGTTGTCCTTTTATCTGTGTACCTGTGTATGTCAAGATGTGCAATGGCCAATCTCAACTTTTCTCTCATTTTTATCTGTGTTTCAGGTTGGACAGTTGAAGGAGGTGTCAAATAAGGTTCATAATGCAGAACTGAAGTTATTCTTGGAAGTAGAAAGTGGACTGGTAATCTTGTTTTGCAACTTTAAAATCCTAGTTTCTGTCTTGAAGCTCCATCTTCTTCCAGTGTTTCTCATTCCTAGCATTTCTTATTCAGGTTTTGCGCCCTATTGCTCCCCCAGAAAAGACAAAGGAAGATATATTGCTTTTCTTCAAGCTTTATGACCCTGAGAAAGAAGAGCTGCGGTACTTTGTAATCTATTTTGTAACTTCACAGTCGTGTGTGTATATCTTTTCCTTTTTGGTCCTGTTACAATCTGAAGAAATTGATATAGGATAATCTTTCTATGATAACAGTTATGTTGGAAGGCTTTTTGTTAAGAGTACTGGTAAGCCAATGGATTATTTGTCAAAACTAAATGAAATGGCTGGATATGCTTCTGATGAAGAAATTGATCTCTATGAGGTTTGTTTGCTGATGCTATTTTTTTTAAGTTATGGTATCATTCATGATCAAGTATCAATTGGGAGATGGTCAAGTCAAACTGAAGATCTTAGCATCTGTTGTTTTTGTTTCTATATTACAGATACACAAAATGTAGATCTAAGGAAGGGAGTTGAGTGGTCCTTATATCCAATCAAGTTGATCTAGGTATCAAAACAATAGGAAACCATGTAGGCTAAATGTAGGTACACACATTTTATGATCCTTTTGTCCTGCATTCCTGCATTCACTAGAAACTCATTACTATTTGATGTTAAATAAAATTCATATTCTAGCTTATTTTCGCAATGTCATTGCTCATATATATGTATAGGTGCTCCTTGCACTAGGGTGTCTCATCTCAGGTATTGCTGGTTTCAGCTCTTCTCAGATCTACTTGTCTGTCTGTCCATGCTTTGGTTATTAGGAGTTGGTATTTCAACAGGGTCTTCAGTGGGCTGTTAAGAGCTAAGTTATGAGTTAAGATCTCTGGGGTGCTAGTTTTGTATGGCTTTTAAGTTCATTCTAGGGTTTTATTGAATGATTGATTTGATTGATAACGAGTTAACATGTCATATTTAAATTTACAGTGGTATGTGTTATTGATAGGATGGCTATTTACCCATGTTTTGATGTTCAGGAAATTAAATTTGAGCCCAGTGTGATGTGTGAACCAATTGAAAAGAGATTCACGTTTCGAGCTAGCCAGGTATATGTTATGCATCACAGACAAACGGTGATTTATGTGACCTTTAATAGAGTTTTAACTCTTTTTTTTTGTGTCTTTTGCAGCTTGAAGATGGAGACATTGTTTGCTTTCAAAAATCTTCTCCTGTTGAAAGTGTTGAACAATTTCATTATCCGGATGTACCTTCTTTTCTAGACTATGTGCGCAATCGCCAAGTATGCATCTCTGGTTCCTTTTATCTTTGCTAATGTTAATATTGTGTTGTGCCTTTAGTCTGTGCTCCATCTCTAGTAATGTCTATACAAATAACTGGCTTTGCATAGAATGGCTGTCTCTGCTTTGGTTATCTTTAGTGCTGTGGCATTCTTTCAGCTTTGGTTTGATGATGGAACCCGGTCGGACCTTACACTGCTAAACCTCAAACCAATTTGAATAGGTTTTTCAGTTATTTGGTTTGCTTTCAGTTTTCCATGCCTCTGGAGCTTACACAAACACTTGGTTAAGTTATTATAATGAGTCTGTAGATGCTAGTAGGAGCATAGTCAAAGGGGGACTTCTTTTCTTTTCGACCTATCTAATGGAGAGTGTTTATCCAGTGAAGTAGTTTCTTCGCATTTGTGGTTTCTGTAAAGGGTTTTCTCTCTTTCTCTTACAAGGATTTTTTTCGAGGGATTTGAATTTAACTTGGTTGTATTTTCTGGCTTTTGTGACAGCATTACAAGAGTCAAGCAGATTCTTGTATTGGTGGAAGGAGAAGGTTTCAGTGCTTTTGATGCAGACCTTGAAGCACTGAAATTCTTAGTTGGAGTATAGTTTGTTTAGTCTCAAAATGTCTTAATTTTTTTTTCTCTTTAGTTGTTAAGTAATTTTCATTTAAGTCGTGTTTTTTATTTTAGGAATGAGTCTTATTTGAGTAGTTTTTTCTCTAATCTAGCTGCAATATGTCATGATTAGTATAAATACAAGTTTTGACATCCCTCTGAGCTAGAGTTTTTACTATGGAATAAACTCTTGGTTTAGGGCTTTTTTTCCTAGTTATTTCTTAATATTCTTTGAATTAAAAACATCTAATGTACTAAATTTATGGTAAATTGTGGAGTCAATGAGAATTTAGTTTTTGTTTCATGATTTTGGGTATTCATACAATCAACATAGTCAAAAGGCTTGATTGTTATTGTTCCAAAAATACCACACTTTTCAGTGAGTGAGAGGGAGGGAGAGACCCATCCAATCATTGTAATAGTTGAGAGACCAATCCACGCGTCACGAAGTTCTCTTACTCAATTTTGATACTCTTTGGACAAATAAAATAGGATATGTGTTTGTTTGCTCAATATTTAAGAAAATTAGTAGATATATAATCAAATCTTGTGGAAAAGGAAAATGAATACGCAGACCATGTTCATGATGATGTGAAGATTTTGAAGAGGAGGATGCTTGTTTGATTATTGAGGAGATCATTGATTAATCTGATGATGATATTGATTGGCCATTCACAACTTCAAATGCTCCACATTCAACTTTTGATTTGGATCAATTGCCAAAATTTGATTAGTTGTTTGATGTTGAGAAGAAAGATGAGGCATGTTTGATGTAATTTCATTGTTCTCTTGATCTGAAAGAAGATGTATGTTGTAAGATTGTTCAACAAGTGGAAGAATATGAAAAAATTCGTTTGCCAATAATGTTTCTGAGAATTTGCTTGAATGTAATCACATGATATGGTTGGAGAAGAAGTTGGTTGAGGAACTTATTTCATTCCATTTTTGTGATTTGTTGGATGTGGTTATGGAAGTTGGAAAGTTCAAGATTCGTTGTCAACATGGAAACAACATTTTAAAGATCATTCCTAATGTGTATGATGATGATTTTGAAATACGACAACTATCAAAATTCAAGGACAAATTTCCTCCACTCTGAGGGGAATGATGCAGATCATCAAGAACCGAAGTTCTTGGTCAAAGCAAAGTTATTGATTCTAGGAATTTTAAATTTAATTTGAGTTCTATTGTTTGAGTAATTCTTATTTAGGTCGTAACTTCAGTTTAGAAATTTATCTTATTTGGGTAGCATTCTAGTCTAGTTATAATAAGTCAGAAAGTAGTGCTTTGGAGTCTTTGTAGCCCTTCGAAGGAGAATTTTTGTTATTATTCTGATTCTTATGGAATAAACTCTAGTTTTGAATTTCTTTCTATTTATTTATCATTATGTTTTTAATCTACAAGATCTAATGTGGTAAATTAACTTCGTAGTTTGTGGAATCAATGAGAATTTATTTTTTACATCATTATCATGGATATTCATAGAATCAATGAAGTAATGAACCTATCCCTTGGCTTATCCATGCATTGCATCATTGTTAACCCAAAAATTGTGTGGAGGTGTTACACCTGATTTTTCAAGCTATTGAGTTTAAGGTTGTCAGCTTGCTCCAAGACATCACACTTGTTGGTGCACTATGTAAATGCTTGGTGATGCTTGTTATGCTGGTTGGTTTCTGTGCTTTTTACACACTGTATTGTAATGTTTATATTGAACTGTGCTGGATATTGACAATTTATATTCAGTCACTTGGGTTTTCCGCCTGAAGCTGTGCTAGTTGTCTTTATATTTTAAATTTTTGAATTGTTTTTTAGTCTTACTTACCTCTTTGTGTAAGCCTTTTTATTGGTTATCCAGCCTTGTTGAATATTATTCTTGGATGAGATTGAGTCCCCTTGATTATATGCTTGTTAAAATTTTATGTGAAATTTCAAATAATTTGCATTGTTCTCATCTCGGTATTCTGCCTAGTGATAAAGTGGTCTTAAATAAACTGTAATGCTTTTAAGCTAACACATTTGTGTTAGCTTGTAATTTAAGATTGCTAAATTTTTTGTATTTTTGTGCCCTAGGTTGTTCACTTTCGGTCTCTTGAAAAGTCCAAGGAAGATGATTTCTGTCTGGAAATGTAAGTGCATAATTTTGATTTGCCTAGAACTGCAAGTACATTATTATGATTGGTGGTATCAATTAATTTTACTACGACTTATCTTTGTCAATTATGCATGACTGTGGCAAAGGATATTGTTGATTGCATCATATTTGACTGTTGGTCATGTTTATTTCAAGGTCAAAGCTTTATACCTATGATGACGTTGTAGAAAGAGTAGCTCAGCAACTGGGTTTGGATGATCCATCCAAAATCAGGCTTACATCACACAACTGTTACTCTCAACAACCTAAACCTCAACCCATTAAGTACCGTGGGGTTGATCATTTGTCTGATATGCTGATTCACTACAACCAGGTGATAATCATGATTTTCAATTTGTATTTGAAAGTAAGTCAATTTTTCTCATCATGTTTTTGGACAGACTTCTGATATATTATACTACGAAGTATTGGACATTCCTCTGCCAGAGTTACAATGTTTGAAAACTCTCAAAGTCACGTTTCATCATGCTACCAAGGATGAAGTGAGTATGCTTATTTTTTTTGCCTCAAATATTTTTAATCATGTTGATGCTTCGTATTTAAACTAAAATTTGGGCTAATTTGTTGTCAGGTGAGTATTCATACTATTAGACTGCCAAAGCAGAGTACTGTAGGGGATGTGATTAATGATCTTAAGACAAAGGTACTTTTTAGGATCAGTTTATGCTAAATTTGAACATTACTAACGGCATCCAAAATTGTTTGAATGAATTTGATCCAATTGTTCATTTCTGCTTTATGCTAGTAACTATTCAATCTGCTGCATTCTGGAACAGGTGGAATTGTCTCATCCTAATGCAGAACTTCGATTGTTAGAAGTTTTCTATCACAAGATCTATAAGGTCTGAAATTTTTAGTTTGGTTAGCCATCTCTACTTTTACTAGAATCCATCTGGAATGAAAATTTAAATTTAACAGGAAATACTGAATTGGTTTAGTTGATTTGTACCTTGATTGGTAAGAGGGATGGAAAGGTAGATGTGATGGAAAAGTGGAAGGAACTAAAAGATTAGTATTTTTCTTTCCACGCTCTGTCAATCTTGTAAATGGATACAGTGTACATGACTTCTCTTTTCAGTCCAATTGGAGGATTAAAAATATGCCACCCTTGTTCCAAATAGTGTCGTCTACCATTCATTTTCCTTTCTACTTTTCTGTTCCATTGCTCTCACCTCTTGCCACGCTCAGCAGTTCGGTGGAGTATGACTTGGCTTCAGTTTTCTACTATTCTTTCAGAATCTGTTTTTCTAGCTTTCAAATGAATTCACTTCTTTTCTTTTGTTGATTTTTTTATTTTAATATTTATTGTTGTGAGTCACTGCATTGTGCAGCCCTCACATCTTTCTGTGGCCTTTATGCAGATTTTTCCACTGCATGAGAAGATTGAGAATATAAATGATCAATACTGGACGTTAAGGGCAGAAGAGGTCTGTGCCTCCCATTATTTCTCTATTTGTTTCATGTCAGCTTAGAAATATAAGGCAACCACTTTCTGCTATCACCAGTTAGACTTTGAGCGGTTAATTCTTTTTTATTTCTTTCGTATTGTTTTCATGAGCGCCCATTTTACCAGCAATTTCTCTGATCTTAATACCGCAGATTCCAGAAGAAGAAAAAAATCTCGGTCCACATGATCGTCTAATTCATGTTTATCACTTTACTAAAGACACTGCTCAGAACCAAATGGTAAACAACTCTCCAGGAGGCATTATTAAGTATTTCTTTTATTTTGTTTGTATTTGGTACATGAGAATACTATTTTGTGATCATCATGAAATCTTTCATTGTCTTACATTATTTATATTTGGCAGCAAATTCAGAACTTTGGTGAACCTTTTTTCTTAGTCATACATGAAGGTGAGACTTTGGTGGAAATAAAAGTGCGAATACAGAAGAAACTACAAGTTCCTGATGAAGAGTTTGTTAAGGTATATTTTACTTCCCTTTTGTAGTCAATGTCCTAACAAAACAAAATTCTCCCTTTTTCTTGTTTTTAAATAGGGAACAGAAAATTTCTATTATCAACGAGTAAGAGGTGCAGCATTAAGCCAATGTCCTCATGGTTAAAATGTTTGGTGATTATCATTTGATTAGACCTAACTTTGTTTATATTTCTCATTTGCAGTGGAAGTTTGCATTCCTTTCTCTTGGTCGGCCAGAGTACCTTCAGGACTCTGATATTGTTTTGAGTCGTTTTCAGGTGCCATTGACTGATCGGTCATAATTTATATCCTTGTTAAAGCCTTTGTTGATAACTTACATGCTTGTATATTTATCCGCAGAGAAGAGATGTTTATGGTGCTTGGGAGCAGTATCTTGGACTGGAACACTCTGACAGTGCTCCTAAAAGGGCTTATGCTGCTAACCAGGTGAGTTGTATTTGTGTTTAAAAGCAAATATGTTGATGTTGATTCTCGAAATTTTATAATAATTTTGGTAATCTGACACATTCAGGCTATAAGAAACTGCTCTTGTTTACTTAATGTGTTATTGGCCTTTTGTTAATGCCGAAGTTTGTAGTGTGTTTTTCGGATATTTGGCAACACCCATCTCCATCCCCATTCCCCCCAAAATATTAAAAATGACTATATATGTTAGAAAGGTAATTGACTTTGTATGTTGAACTCATGGCTGTTTTCAGAATCGCCACACCTATGAGAAGCCAGTTAAAATCTATAATTAGGGAACAATTGAAGATGCATGAATTTTCATTCATGGCCTGTGGATGAAGTGGGTAAAGCTCAACACCTATTGATCTGTTAAAAAAGGGCAAAAAGAAAAGTAAGGGATGCTGTGAAGGTGAAAAGTGAAGGGTATGATAGCTTGTTGATTTTTGTTGGCTTATGTAATTCTTCTTCTGGTAGTTTGGGATGGGAGGACTTTTCCCACTTTTAGCAAATGTGTATCTGCTAGTGTTGTCACAACTGCCTAGAGCTATTACTTCCGGTTTTAAATGGTGGTTCTTCTGTGAGTAAAATACGTCAGTGCCTTCATCTTCCGATAGTGTAATTTAACAGTACATAAACCCAACCGAAAAGAAAAAACGGAGATTTTTGGATTAGTGAATGTATATGGGGTATAGTGGGCAATTTCTTCTTTAATTATGTTTGCTTTCTGATTTTTGTTCACGGACATGAGAATAATTTAATGCTTGATAGGCCTCACTTTTTGAGCCTTTTCTAGGTTTTTTGTACAAGAAATTGACTGGCTCTGCATTTTTAATTGTCATTTTTAGAAAGGACTACTTTTTTTTTCATCTATTTGGGTGTTTGGTATGCTGTATAGAGATCTATCTGTTTCTTTCTTATACATTCTTCATTTAACAACGCAAACTTCATGTTTGTTTGTAACAGTGCTTTTTGCTTAATTTTTGAAATGACAACCATTAAAGTATTTACTAATCATCGCTTCTGAAACCCAATGTTCCGAGCGGACAGTTCTATCCCATTTACATATTGCGCAAGGCTTTCTACATTATTAGACTTTTTATTCTCAAATTAAATATTAGTATGAATCTGCTGGCTTGCACTAACTCGTCTTTAAAGAATGGATTGTTGGTATCTTTAGTCAGTATATGACAAATTTGATGAGCGTTACATAGAAATCATTTGCATACTTTCTTTTACTTCTAACCAGCCACACAAAAATATACAAGCATTCTGTCATCGCCTGAGCCCCAAATTGTCTCCTCTGTTTTAACTCTTCCCTGTTGTTTTTCTCTCTCCTCTTCTTCCTAACCTCTTGTATTTCTTCTCCTTTCGCTGGAGCTGTATGCAAAGGGGATGTCCAGCACTAGCTCTGCTGTCACTAATCGTCGGAGTCCTCGTTTACGCTGATGGGGATGTCCAGCACTATCTCTGCTGTCACTAATTGTCGGAGTCCTCGTTTACGCTGATGGGCCTTGTCTGAACTGCACGGTGATGGTATGATAATCTGGAAAGATGTTCTCTCCGTCCCCCTTCGCGATCTCTTATCTTTGTCCACACAAGCTGACTTCACCCGTTTCCGCCAAGCTCCAATATTCTTTTGCATCCATGGTGGTGGATTTTGCGTTGGCTCACGCACTTGCTGCGTCGCTGTTAAATAGTACTGCTTCAAGCTGGCTGCTGAGCTTCAAGCTGTGATCATCTCTCCCGACTGCCTTCAGCCCCAGAAAACCAGCTCCCGGCAGCTATCAAAGGCCGACGGCTGTGAAATGGCTACAAGCTCAAGCAGTAGCAGATGAGCCTGATGCTTGGCTGATTGAAGTTGCTGATTTGGCGAAGTGTTAATGTCTGATGACACGGCAGGTGGGAACCTTGCTCATAATTTGGCGGTCCAGTTAGGGGATTGCTGGCCGGAATTATCTCCGGTTCAGGAGGATGTTTGTGTTTTTCTGGCACCCTTTTTTGGCGGGACAGCGAGGAGCAAGTCAAGCTGAAGGGCCAGAAGAAGCTTTGCTGAGTTTGGAACTCATTGACTGGTCTCGTGTAAACCGATATACAGTTTAATAATGCGATAATGATGCAACCTGTGTTTTAACTACGTTGCCATTCTCCATTGTTGCTAGGTTTTGGAGGTTGTCTATGCCAATTGGAGACACATGAGCGAGGGCCAGAAAGTTGTAGTAGTTTGAAGCAGTGAATCTCAACCCAAAGTTGGTTGTGGTTGGGGGAAGTGGTTTGCTCAGAGATGGAGCTGATGATTATACAGGGAGACTGAAAAAGTTTGGAAAGATGATTTAAGTTGAATATGAAGGAAAACGGCGTGGGTTTTTCACCATTAATCCCTACTCTGGAAGCAGCTAACCAGATGAGGCAACTCATCAAACAGTTCATTTCTGAGAATTACGTCTAGGATTCCATTTTGCAAGATTTTATGTCTGCAAATTGCTGAAAATTTTACTTCTTACTTCGCCTCAAATTATCCAAAGTTCATGTTATTTAACGAAGTAATATGACAGATATACTGCTGAAATTTTTTTTAAGATAATCTTATTTTAAAAATTATACAAAAATAATTAATTTCAATAAAAAATTATTAAAATAATTAATTTTATATTAATTCATCTTTCATGATCATTTTTGTCACTTGCATGCTGTAAAAGGGCACAGAGACCCCTTTCGTGCTATACTAATGCAAATGTGTTACCGTAGTCGCAAGTGACAAAAACCACTTACATGTTAATAATTTTTTTAAAAAAAGGTTAAAAAATATAAATATTAAAAAATTATAAATTAATTAAATTTTTTTAATTAAATACAATTAATTGTGTTAAAAAATAAAAAATTAAAATAATTTTATTTAAAATAGGTTGCGTACTATAATGGCACAAGTGACAAAAATATTTTTTAAAATTAAAAAATTATATTCAAAATAATAAGTTTTAAAATTTATAAATTAAAAAAATTATTTTTTATTTTTTAATTAAGTATGATTAATTTTATTAAAAAAAATTATTTAAATTATTTATTTATATTTTAAATATTATTTATTATATATTTTAAAATTTTAATATAACGAATAGTCACATGGTATGGTATGATAGCTAAACCCGGCAAATTCAGGTGATTGTTTTTAATTTACGCCAATACAAACTGCAAGCTTCATGCGCGATATAATCCAATACTATCCGTTACCTTTAATTGGAGTTAGCACTCCAATCGTAAAGCAGCACGTGTATGACATTGAAATTCCGTATAACGGTCGGACATTTCAGTAATTCCACGACCACACCACCCTCAACACTCGGAATAGAAATGGCTTCACAATTCAAAATTTTGAATCCCCGAATCTCAAACGGTCATCGGTATAAAGTCTAAACCCAATCGCAGCAGTTTAGCAACTCTGCTCTCCGGCGTGCGATCTTCCCCTCTCTCATCCCCTCCTTTCAAATTCTTGTTTCACCAAACTCTCACTGTACTGCAATCCTCTCCACGAATCCCAAAAATCTTTCCCATTATTTCCTCTGCAGAACTCTAAAACCTCACTTTCAACATCTAAACTAGCAACTCTTCGACAACATGCCGTTTATTTCGGAGAGGGCCAGCGCGATTAAGAGCAGATTCGGATTCCACATCCGCTCCGTCTCCTCGGAAACTGATCCTCCGGATCTTTCTCTCAAATCAGCTTCGAGAGAGAACCCAACGGGCCAGTCGCAGGCTGCCACGTTGGCCGTTCGAAGCATCGGGGACTGGGATGAGAATGCAACCGCAAGCTCTGGATCATCTCAGGGATTCGAGTTCTGTGAGTATCCGTCCTTCTGGAAGGATCACAATGTACAGGTAAATGTTCTTCATTCAAATACGTTCAAGTTATTGCTTGCTGATTTATTTGGTTCTGAAGTGGTTTCTTACTTGATTTCATATTTTCTTGTAAAATTTCGTATTCCCTAATTACGAATTTAATTTTAACCTAATTAAGATTTTCTTTTTGTTATATATGCTTATACTTATTGATGCTACATTTGCAAGATTTAGTGCGTTGCAGTTAATGTTTATTTAATTAGATTATTCTAAAACTTAGCCTCGCTCAGGAGAGTAGAGGAAAGAGAATGCCTGACTGATAATAATTATCATGTTTAGGTAATTATAAGAATACGTCCCCTGAGTAGTTCTGAGATATCACTACAAGGCTACAACAAATGTATTAGACAGGACAGCTGTCAGACAATAACTTGGACTGGACATCCCGAGTCACGTTTCACCTTCGATATTGTTGCAGATGAGCACGTTAGCCAGGTTTGCTTTTAGTTGTTTGGTTTATGCTGCTTATGTTGCTCTTGAATTTTTGTTGGTGTGTGGTAAATTTCATTGAAGTGATGTAACAGGAAGAGTTGTTCAAAGTGGCTGGGGTGCCAATGGTGGAAAATTGCATGGGAGGGTACAACAGTTGCATGTTTGCATATGGTCAAGTGAGCTTCTAATAACACTATTTCATGAACCAGTATTATTTGATTAAAAGGTGCAACATGATATTTCTGTGCATGTGAAATTATATGATTTAAGTTACCCTTTCCTTGTGCAGACAGGAAGTGGCAAGACTCACACAATGCTTGGGGATATTGAGGAAAGCACTCAAAGACATAGTGTCAGTTGTGGGATGACACCTAGAGTCTTTGAATACTTATTCTCAAGGATTCAAAAGGTATTCTTTGAGTGAACTAAATGGTTTTCTATGTGATGGTCTAGAATGTCCAAAACATAATTAAAAATTGATTTTTTTTTGTGCATGACAGAAATGGTTAATTCTCTTGCAAGAAGTTGTTAATCAGAGTTATTTTTTTTACATTTACTTTTTTATTCCATTGATTATATAGGAACCTCCATTGATCACTCTGTGGTGTTGCAGGAAAAAGGTGCCCGAAAAGATGAGAAGTTAAAATTTTCTTGTAAATGTTCATTTTTGGAAATATACAATGAACAGATTCTTGATCTTCTTGACCCATCTTCCAGTAATCTACAGGTATGCATCACTTACACTGTAAATCTCAAAGTTTTATCTCACCGGTGTCTCTTTTTTTACCATGGTTATCCCTATGAAAAACGAAATGAAAATAAATTCCAGCTAATGAAGCACCTCTTTCTTTTTGTTCTATAATTCTTGGTTTTAAATTACCGAGTAACCAAATATATACAGTGGATACTCTTCGGCATCCTTATATTATTAAGAACTATTAACTTATTCGTGAGTAACATGCTCACATCTGAAGAGGAAATGATTCTCTTCAAGCAATTAGCCAATCCTTGCTCGGGGACTTACATAGAAGTTAGAACAAAGTTGCATTGCTGTAAACTGCTATGTACCAGATAGAGGCTTATTTATGTGTTGACAATCATGAGTTCCAGTCACACACATATTATTCATTTTTTGTTAGGGAGAATTTCCTTCAACTATTAGTTTGTGTCAAATAAGTGATAAAGCATTGTGTGAAGGTGAGAGGAAATTTTTAAGCATGTCTTCTATCTTATGAAATGCTAAATTTAGTTGACTGTTTGTACGTTGCAGATAAGAGAAGACATTAAGAAAGGGGTTTATGTTGAGAATTTGAAGGAGATAGAAGTTTCAAGTGCTCGGGATGTGATTCAACAACTTATTGAGGTATATTTTAATCTTTACTAGATATTCTCCTTGATTTTAGTTCGCACCTGTAGTTGTATCATGCAGCTAGTTGTATATTATAGAGCTAAAGGTATTTGGTGAATCATTTTGTTTGCACCTTTTTTGCTTGTATTTCCTTGCTATTTCTGCATTGAATTTTTCATCTTCTTTGTATGTATAGTTGATGGCATTATTATTTCTTTTGTCAACATATCATTACCTATATGATACCAGTGATTTTAAATGGACAAATAAATCTTTTCTTGTATGTAAAACTTCTAAATGTGCATTGGTATTGGAATGACATTTGTTTGTTTTCAATTGATTAAATTTTTGTAATATAATAGCTTATTTAAGCCTATTGATATTTCAGGGTGCAGCAAATAGAAAGGTTGCTGCCACTAATATGAACCATGCTAGTAGTCGTTCTCACAGTGTCTTCACATGCATTATTGAAAGTAAAGTGAGTAACCATTTTTCTCCTTCTGTTTTCTATCTGTACAGTTATTGTGTTTGATGCTAAGTTTCTATATTTAATTGAGTGTTTATTACCAGTGGGAATCTCAAGGTGTAACTCACCATCGGTTTGCCCGTCTTAATCTTGTCGATTTAGCTGGCTCTGAAAGGTAAGGATAGAGAAATGAGTTTTGTGAGATTGTCAAAAAAGCTAAGAGTTTTATTCACAATAATTTAAGTTATTTTTTACACTAATTTCATTTATGCTTTGATCACAGGCAGAAGAGTTCTGGTGCAGAAGGTGAACGTCTCAAGGAAGCTACCAATATCAACAAATCTCTTTCAACGTTGGGGTGTGTTGTCCATACCTTTCATCATCAGTTTTCCAGTTAATGAGATATTTGACTTTTTGAGATATTTTTATTTTCTTTATTGGTTCTTGCAGACTTGTGATTATGAACCTTGTTAGTATCTCGAATGGGAAGTCACAACATGTTCCCTACCGTGATTCAAAGCTTACATTTTTACTTCAGGTAGACATTATTGCTGATTGTAATAAACCTTGCGAAGCAAATTCTTCTTTTTGGTAGATGGGTTATATTATATAAATTACATTTGGGCAATTTTATGTATATTGTTACATGATGATGTATTTATCTCCTGCTAAAATTTTGTGCTTTACAGAACTTTCCACCATTTGAAGTATCATCAATGTAGTTTTTTTTTATGTAGAACTGCTAATTTAATTAGTGTTTAAGAATGTATGAAATTTAAAATATTTTCAAGAATTCTATTTGTTTATCCAGAATTTTTTGTTAGTATCTTGTATCATCTCTAGACCCATAACAGCAAAAATGTTACCTAACTATTTTAGCTATTGTTTTATTTTCAGGATTCACTGGGAGGAAATTCAAAAACGACTATAATTGCAAATGTCAGTCCTTCTAGTTGGTCGGTCAAATACTTGATCCTTTATGCATCTACTTAACATTATATTTTGTCTGATGTATAAACTTCTTAAGAATTCTGAAGTTTCATTAATTTTCTTATAGATGAACAGAAATTTCTTGTACTTTCTAACTTCTATGGTTATGTTTCATTTTCTTAAAGTATGAAATGAACTGTACCTGAACTTCAAGTTCATGGCCTTGTTCTATTTTTTTCTTGTATTAGTATTTGTTTCAAAAGGTTCGTTTGGCTCCTCTTTTAGTTTGAATGTGTATTGATAAATAACAAACATTGTGGTCCCTTGTAGTTGTTCATTGGAGACACTTAGCACTTTGAAGTTTGCACAACGGGCAAAATTTATTAAGAACAATGTATGTGATCTCAGCTTTATCATTTTTTTGTTTCTATGTTCTTTTGGTTTCATTGACAAAGAGTATCACTTTCATGACTTTGGGTGCATAGGAGTATCTACGATTGTTTGCATAGCTCATCAATTTTTGTTTTATTCAAGTTGTTAAGGGACAGATGGCAAACACTTTTAGTCCTTATGTTTTTAACTTTGAATCTCCACTACTTCCGAAAGTTAATTCCAACTTCTGTGCAGGCAATTGTAAATGAAGATGCTTCTGGAGATGTTATTGCCATGCGAATTGAGATTCAACAGCTTAAGGTAATATGGTCACTTTTGTGATACTCTCAATCGATGTACTTCACAATATATTCTGTAGTTACAATTTTCTATGAGTTCACTTTTTCTTTTGAAGATCTTTCCTGGAAGGTGATAAACTGAATTGTCATAATCATTTCAGACTTCATTTAGTAGTTTTTGGACTTCAGATATGTCTTGTCCCAAAAAAAAGTTTTACAAATGGCTTACGGTTCAATTGCTAATTAATGAATGGCTTGTTGTATCAATCAAGTGCTCAAGCAAAAGTTCTGTTGATCTATCTAGTTATAGTATTAGATAATGTATTTTCTTACCCAAATGCATTGTTTTTCACTCTTGAAACAGCTAAATAGATTGATTGTTCATTTGATTCTCTAAAGAACTAACTTAAATTTGTTAGATTTAATTTTGTTTTGTTCACTAAAGCATACTTGGCTTCATAAGTAAAGGTTTTATAGCATTTATGCAGATTTCTGTTCACTCTTACATTCTTCACTTGAATTTTTTAAAACTCTTTTCCAGAAAGAAGTATCTCGTTTGCGGGGTTTGTTCAATGGAGGGGCTGAAAGTTTGGTCAATGATACTCTTGCCATAAACTCTCAGGGATCTCCAGGATCCTTTAAGTGGGAAGGGCTCCCTGGGTCATTTAGTCCACTTACATCTGATAAAAGGATGTCTCAGGTTAGCATTAGTATTTTCTGATTTCTGAGAAACTAAATGCCTTAGTGCTCACCAATTTGTTTGTGTTATCCTTTTACAGAAGAAAGACTGTGAACTTGCACTTGTCGGGGCTTTCAGGAGAGAAAAGGAGAAAGACATCTCTTTACAGGCTTTGGTTGCTGAAAATCAGGCAGCTCTGCGGCTGGTATGTCCCACAAAAAATGTTGAGTCATAATACTTTTCTTGGCTGCAAGTTTTGGGACAAACACAATTCAATGATTTAATTCTTCTTAAAATAGAAGCGAACAAAATGAATTGCAAAAGATCAGTTTCCATACTTTTTGACTGGAAATTAAAGTGATGGATCAGATTATGTCAGGAATTATATATACCTAAATATTCATATCTATTTGTTTTATATGAATGTCATGATACATAACTTCTCCTAGAAATAAATTTTGGTACTTTATTTTGAATTAGGCCAAACAAAGAGAGGATGAGATACAGGGCCTGAAGATGAGGCTACGGTTCAGGGAAGCAGGAGTCAAGAGGCTGGAGGCAGTT
Source organism: Xylocarpus granatum (assembly GCA_019650275.1). Taxonomy (NCBI): domain Eukaryota; kingdom Viridiplantae; phylum Streptophyta; class Magnoliopsida; order Sapindales; family Meliaceae; genus Xylocarpus; species Xylocarpus granatum. The sequence continues at coordinate 102,730 of BNST01000570.1, read as the reverse complement.
GCTTCTGGAAAGATTTCTGCTGAGACCTACTTATTGAAAGAGAAGGAGGAGTATCTAAAGGAAATTGAGGTTCTAAGGACCCAGGTTGATCGGAACCAAGAAGTTACCAGATTTGCCATGGAGAACCTGCGGCTTAAAGAGGAAATTAGAAGGCATGTTCTACCAACACAGCCCCCTTTTTTTTATTGCTGATATAGTGAATGCACTTTGTTACTAAATTATGTTTGTCTTCTCTGGAGTGGTTTTTTTCTGCATTATTCTGAACAAACTTTATCCTTCTTGAGAAAATCAGTTTCATAAGTGGTGCAAAGTTTTATAATCTACAGACAAATTTGGAATATTGAGCTATTATGTTTGACGAATTCAGGGTTGATTCATTTGCCTATCTAGTTGTGGATATTGGTCGACCTTTAAATGATTTGCTGGCATTCTTGGGAAATTTTAATTTTGATGACACATTGTTATTCTTAATTTTGCTCTAACCCACAGATTAAAGTCATTTTATGAAGAAGGTGAACAGGAGATGATGAATCAACAGATCATGGTGTTACAAAATAAGGTGCCAAAATTTATTTTTGAACCTTACACATAAAATTATGTGTTTCTTTGGAATTCACTTGCATCTGCTGATCAAATGTGCAGTTGCTAGAGGCACTAGACTGGAAGCTTATGCATGAATCCGACTCTTCAGTAGTCCCGGTTCTTTGCCAGCTTTGTTTTATTTTCATATTGCAATTGATTTGGGAAACAGAACCTTAATTTTTTGAATGTTTATTTACTAGAAGGCAAATTCAAATTCAGTAGGGGTGACGGAAGTTTGCACTGATGGCGATTTACTGATCTCTGGCAAGGCAAGTTTCAGATTTTTTTTGCAATGACTAATTTCTGAATCTTCTGTATGTGGATTGAAAAAGCTAATGCTGCTTAAATTAACATAGCATGTGAAACTTAAATTGTTTGAATACTAAATTAACTGATTAGTAGTGTTATCTATGGAGTTGAAATTTATCAATGAATGCGTAGCTGAGGTGATCTTTGATCTTGGATATTCTAGTATTGGGTTTTTGTTTTCTTTGAATCAATTATTGGGGATATGCTAGTTTTCAAATTTTAATAATATATGCACTTTTTCCCCATTTTTCATGGCCCATGGCAATGTGGCTTACTATTGTGAGTATCTTTAAAACTGAAGTAGCAACATCTTTTATGGTCAGAGTACTTGAGTTGAGACTGATTGAAAGTAACATGAGGTTAACTATGCTTTAATGCTACTGTTAACCAATGTAGATTTATTATTACTATAATAATTGTTATTATGTTGTGTAAAAGTAGTAACCAATGAATAAGGAATTATGTTAATTATTATGCCTTTTTTGAATTGTCTGAGACTGAAAACAGAACTTTTATTTATACTTCAGTTGTCCTGTGTCATCCAAGTAATATTTTAATCTACTTTACTCAGCATTTGCTTTCTTGTTCTTGCTTTCATTTTGCATATTTCTTGAAGTGATTTCTTTTGACAGGAATCAGGATCACCATGGCGCACATCAGTTAATGAGGAAAATGAATTCCTTCGCATGCAGGTAAACAATGTACTAGGACGAATTTTGTATGTTTCAAATTAATTTTCATGTAAGAAAGGTAGTTCTCATAGATCACATTAATCTGATGGATTTCTTCTTGTATTGTAGGCTATTCATAATCAGGCTGAAATGGAAACGCTCCAAAAACAGTTAGAATTCTCCTTTGAGGAGAAGGAAAAGCTGGAAAGGTAATTGTTGAATCACCACTTTTTCTTGTATAATTTAAACTGGTTGAGGTGCTTGAATTTTGTTTTAGCATTTTAATTCCTGGTTGGATAAATCCAGCCAGTACTATTTTAACTTATATTCAAGGCAATGGTGGCACCATATTTGAAAGACTGTCTATTATGATTATTCTTGTTGTCTTTGGTCTGGTTCTTTTTTTTAGCATTGCCAGAAAGCATTGTCATCAAGCTCATTCTTAGGGAGTGGCTTATCATTGTGCAGTTTCTTTATTGTTCAAGATCAGGTTTGTTGTTATCTGCTGCATTTCTGTGTCTGAATGTTAAATTTATTAATCTGGCAGGCAAGTGAGTGATCTGGTTAAGAAACCTGAAGGGGAGACATGTTCCAGCTTTGTGAAAGTAGAAACACAGCTAATTGGCTTTCCTTCTCTGTCAACTAATGTGCCCATCATTAATTTTAATGACCAATTTGATCTGAAAGCTATGGTTGATGCCATTGCTGCTGCAAGTCAAAGGGAAGCGGAGGCTCATAAGACAGCAATTGTGTTGTCCAAAATGAATGATGAGCTACAATTGAAGAATAAGGTCTTAATTGAGGAAAAGAGTAACCTCATAGAAGTGTATGAACGAAAAGAGAAGGAGATGGAAAAAGTAGCCGAGAATCTAGGGCATCAACTTGTGGAAATGCATGAAGAAAACGATAAATTATTGGGCATGTATGAAAAAGCCATGCAAGAGAGGGATGAATTCAAAAGAATGATTTCCTTAAGCGGACAAAACAGAGCTGAAGATAGAGGAGAGTTTGATTGCCCAGAGAAGTTAGTGGAAATTGATGGAGGGGAGCAGTGTATCACATCAGGCAAACCTGATCTCCCAGCATTAAGTGGTCACGTAGGAGAAAATCCTATAATTTCTGGTGAGGACATTTCCAGATTGGATATGAATGAAGAGCGCATCAATCCTCAAGTTGAAGAATTGAATGCATCAGAGCAAACTGCTAGTTATGTGGAAGCTAATGCTGCTGACATGGAAACAGAGCCACTGCATCTTGCTAAAGTAAAGGTTTCAGAAGATCTAAATTTGGTTGAAGTGAAGTTGGAAAAGGCACAAGAAAAGCTTTCAGCTTCTGCAAATGCTGTTACTGTACTTGGTTCAGTTGAGAAAACGTTTGCTGAGTTAGATAAGCTTTCAAGAGAAATTGAAGCAATGGAAGAAAGTATCCAGGTCAAGCAACAACAGTGTGGTTCCCTCAAACTCATTTGTTCTGAAATGCAAGAGAGAATAGCTCTTGTCGATAATAAGTTGGCGGCACTCAAGTATTCTTTATCAAGCTTTTCTCAATCAGTAGCATACTTTGAACAGAGAGAAGCTCGATCGAGGGCAAGGGTAATTACTTCTGTTGGCTACCTGAATCAAAAGAAAGAGGAATCAGTGCGTCTTCAAGCTTGCAAGAGAGAAATTGCAGCTGCTCTGGGAAAGGTTCAACAATCTGAAGCTGACTTGAGGAAAAAACTTGCACTTTTGAAATCAAAACTCGAGGAAGAGAATAAAAGGCAAGAAAATGAAAAAGTTCTCTTTGCTATAGATAACATTGAGAAAATAGATAGCCCATCGAAGACTTGGCATTTGGGTGGTAAAGCTACTGAGTTGTTGAAGTCTGAGGAAGAAAAAAACCAGCTGCAAACTGAGATGAAGTTGTCTCGAGAAAAACTTGGGGTCGTGAAAAGGGAATTTGAGGATTTGACCAAGAGATCCTGGAAGATAGATAGTGATTTGCAAACTGTTCAAATGGAGATACAGAAAAGCTCGAGAACTGTTGAGGAGATGGAGGTAGCACTGCAGGCTGTGATCCAAGAGAAAGAAACTGTCTTGGAGATTAGAGAGAAAGGAAAGGCTGAAATTGAAAGCATGATACTTGAATACCAACAACATGTGTTTGAGGCAGATTTGAAGGAGGCAGAGATGAAGATTTTAGAAGGAGAGTTACAAATACAGTTGAGTAGAGTAGAAGAGTTGCAATTACTGAGGTCTGCGGCTGCTGAGAATAAGAGTCAACTATTTGAAATCACAAAGGATAATTTATGCTTCTTACAAGAAAAGATGGAGGAAGATTTGAAAAGTGTTTGCACGTATGTTCAGGAGGCAAAGGCATTGCTCTCCGATCAGCAGTCAAATGACAAGTAAGCCTTTTTGTTTATCTGTCATTGAAATTTAAAACACTTTCACAGGGGTAAAAAAGTGCTCTAATTCATCCAATATTTGTTGAAATTAATTTTCCACACGGCAGTGTCTATTATTTCTTGTTCCATAAGCACCAATTTAACCTATAAAAGATGTGATCTGAAGCTGCTGGGCTGCTATAGTTAAGATTTAAGCATTTAATTTCAAACTCAATGAATCAGTTACATGGAAGTGATGCTGCTGTCAGTTTGGTTGCTAGTTTATTGAATAGATAAAATCTCTTAGAGTGGGTGGTATAAGAGATTTTGAGGTTTGAGTTCGTGTTTTGTCGTGGAATGAGAAGCTTGTGTTTTGTCGTGTTTGATTTACAATAATGATGTAACATTATTTTGAAAAAGAAATGGCAAAAAAAAAGTAATGTCAGGACAGTACAAATGGGACTGTAGTAATAGGACCATTAGATAAATCACTATATTATTATTATTATATTAATTAGTTTCAATTAAATATATATATATATATATATATAGAGGTATATGTAGATGTGTATTATATGTGAATGATCTGGCATGTCCATCCCACTTGAAATATTTTATGTGTTTTGATTGAGTAGATAATTTGATTGGTTTTTGCTTTTGAAATTTTATTTTTACCAATTTAACTAACAAACTATAAGATGTTAAAGAGGGTTAAAAAAGTACTTCTCAATTAATTGCAAGCCTTTAAAAAATTTGGGTTACATGCCTCACCCAGTTGATTAAACTTTCTTAATATTTAATATGAGTTAGATTTGACAATAATTCTCACTGAGTTTGGAACAAAAAAAAATAGGAATGATTTTGTCTTTAAATTTAAAAAATGAATTCTCAACCCTAATCCTCCTGCCTTGCTTTTTCATTTTATGTTATTAATATATTTAAAATTAAATAAAAATTTATATATATATATATATGTTTGTTTGTGCGTGATTTAATTTATTTTTTAAATTAATTAATTGTGATTTTTTTATATTAAATTAAATGATTAATCGTAAGAATTGAGTTAAATTTTTATATATTAATATAAGATTAATAAAGAAAAAATAATTTTGAATTTTTTTATTTACTAAATAAAATATTCTTTTACAAAAATAATAAAAAATTTAATTTTTTTTTACCAAAAATTAACAAAAGAATTTAATAAAGCTCTAAGACTTTAATTTAATTTTCTTACATTTTTATTAAGAATAGAGATTATAATTTATTAACATATTAAATCTATCAGTGTTTCTATATAAATTATAATTAATATATACACATTAATCTATTATTTTTATTTAATTTTATTAATATTTTATATAAGTTTTTTTATTATTTAATATCAATAAGTGGGGTTGGACATCACTGCTTTAAAACGGAGATGAAACGGAAATATATATATATATTTAATGAGAACAGACTTGGAATGAAGATACTATATTCCCGATCCATTGCCATTCTTAGTAGGATCAGTGGGTCAGATCATGTTGTTATTCAGTGTGTACAAAAACATGAAATACCGGCCTATGCGTGTTATGGTGCCAGCAGCTCTTATATCTACAACTGTGGTAGGAGTAACACAATCCCAGCAACTCAAAAAAGATGCAGCATGTGAAGTGATGAACGATAATGCTTTCGAAGTTGGAGCAGGAGCGGGAGAAGGAGCCGGTGAAGGAGAGGGTGGCTGCGAAGGAGCAGGAGCTGGAGGTGTATCTGATGGGTTCGTGGACACACACTTTAGACATGCAACATCTGATGGGTTGTAGAAATTAGAAGAGATTTGGAGTTCAAACAGGGCCCTCACATATTACATTTATATGTGTAGGGAGTTTGTAAAATCAATGTTTCAAAGATGAGATGAAATTTTCCTCAAATCGTGACTAAGGAGTCTGGAATGTTGAATCCTCAAAAGACTATATCTGGTGGAGGGCAAGGAGTAGGAGAGGGGGCTGGAACTGTATATATTTGTAATACAAGATCGAATTCTTTCGTTAATACTCGTTTTAAAGGTGGCAAAACTGCCGGCGTAGCCATTGAAGGTCATGCTGGAAGAGGATTTGGTGGTAAGGCTGGGATTACAGGTGATGGTTCATGAAAACTGAAGGGAACTTATTGCTTGTTTATATGCAATAGCATATATGCAGCTGCTAACATAAGATCTCTTTTGCCCATTAATCTTTCCATTTCAAAGTTTAAAGTTAGATACTGAGTTTATGCATTTGTGATCGTTAGAAGTATGAAACTTTCAATCTCTTTATACATCTATCCATACGTCAGAAAGCAAAGTTCAACCATCTATAAGATGATAAGAAACTAACACATATTTAAGTGCCAGGGCGAATCATTATTTAATTTAAGAAATTGCATTCTTGACCATCAATTGTCAAACAATAGTTACCATTTAATATTTTAGATCATAACATATTATTGATACTTATTATTCAACACGACCAAAGTTATTATTACAAAATGCAACCCCATATGTCGTTTTCGGTTGTTCAAGCACCCACACTGGTTGGGGGTGAATCGCAAATCATGTCACATTTGCAGACATGTTGATTTGCACTCAATGGATTGCAGACGCAATTTGTTGGCATTTTGGTTGCTCCATATTTTTTGAAGAAGACTGTGAGGCACTCAGTTTCTCCATCCTTTGGATTCGGCGGACAAACGCCGGGCAGTGTCATCTGTGAAGGACAAAGTTTAATAATCCCTCTTCCTGCAAATGAACTTAAAATTAACCAAATATTCAGAATCTTATTTTAAGAGTATGTTCACCTTCACTTAGCTTTCAAATACAACTAACACTTTGTAATTGATAGCTATGGTTTAACAACTACAAATTTGTTTTATTACACTGTTAAATCAAAGACTTTCCACGGCAATTACAGATATTTAGTTACAACATAGAAAAAAGCTAAACATATGGAAAAATATTTACCTTGAGATAGGTTGATTGAACTTAGGAATACAGTAAAACACAGGACAAGAACAAAGAAATTGTTCATGACTTTGGTTTTTTACTTCTCACTTTGTGGTAACAGTGAAATGTGTTATGGAAGATTGTTGCAATAATGGCATGTATTTATATACAATAAAGTTCTAAGAAAGGAAACAAATCTGAAATGATTCATGTTAATTATTATTTGTAATTAAGATAGATTATCATACCATATTTGTATTGCTTTTGATTCACAAATCATAATCAATTATATTAATATTGTATATAGTGTGATATTTTATTATAAAATAAACGGTATTATTATAGAAATAATATAATAATTAAATTAATTTATGAATGTTAATTAAAACAGTTTAAAAGTATAAATTCTATTTTATTTAAAATTATCTTATTATTATATTTTATAAACAAAAAAAAATACCTTAAAAACACCAAAATTACGACGGGAGAGGAATATACAATACAAGAATTATGGTTGTTCAATCAAGAACAATATGGTCATGGCATCATCCAGGCTGAATCAATCTTTACTACAAATATATAATTAACAAATTCTATCGAGCATAATTTGGATGACGTGGGATTGTTAGAACAATTATTGTTTTATAAGAAAGAAGTTTTCTTATTAAACTGCTGTCACTATCCACCATTAATTCAACACTAATTACAAAATATCAGGTTCAATAATTGACACTCATGAAACTTCAGCCTGAGTACTCTTCAAGAGCAAAGTTATCAGTCATCAACAACATTACTGACTATTAATCAACAGTGTTTTGATGGGCAATATGAATGATTTGTATCTCAATTTAAGGAGTTTTCTTTTTTCAGTTATATATACTTTTAGTTTTCATGTTAGACTTACCTTATTTAAAATTAAAATTTAACTTGAAAAAAAAAGAATATTAATTTTACGTTTATCCGAATAAAATAGATAAGAAAATTAATTTATATTTTAGCAAAATTAAAGATTTATAAAACTTTAGATTTTAAAAAAAAACTAAGTTGTTGAGAAAGAATAAATACTAAAATATTTATTTGTTAAAAAAAAATCATGTTATCTAACTTATCAAATATCAATTTTTTAAAAGAAAAAAAGTCGATATTTAAAATAATAAAAAGAATTATTTGATCATTAATATTCTTTTTGACTCTTTGAATTTATATTTTTTTTATAATTCTAAATTAGTTTAATAATTTAGTTTCAGTGGGATTCAAGTTCTCTTTTTAATTATTTTTTATATTTTTGATATTAAATAAGCATAAAAGAAACTAATATATATGCAGAGGCTGAGGCCCCATAACATTTTGAAATTCAAATATATACTATTTATAATTTTGACTTAAAATATATAACTATTTATAGTTTAACCCCTCTATTTTTAAAAACTAAATATTTAATCCTAAAAAATCTAAGTTTACACCCTATTACACTTGAGGGAGATGTAGTGTTGTATATACAAAAAATTACATTTTTAACTAACAAATTAAAATATGTTATATATTTTTTTTTATGTCTAAATGAATTAATTTTAATATATTTCAATATATTCCACCACCAACCGAGCAAAATCAAATCAAACACAAAACAATTCATAATAATAATCCAATAAGAACACAATCATATGATACTAAAAGAAAATTTTACGAAAATTTTTTTGCGAGATTAAGTCGCTTCAAATAATTTTTATTTTAAAATTAATTTTTTTCTGACACTTTATTATTTTCTTTTTAATTTTTTGTTTTTGTGAAATGTCATGAATCAACGTGACCCAAGACCCTACCCAACATTCTCATCCATCCTACTAGAATTAGCCGTATGTCGTATGCCTTTCTCATAATGTTAAAGTTCTTATTAATGTGCATTTTCTTCAAAGAATACACAAATTTGTATACTCCAATCCTTAATCACAGACAAAACCTAAAACAAGGTTAGTATATTTAAAACTCCATGAAAGCATTCTTTAATACATATATATTAGTAACATCAAAACAACATATTATTTAATACAAAAAAGGAACACTAGCATGCATAGAAGTGAGCAAAACAGATCCAAATATAGAATGTAAACTTCCAAGCTAACCTAAGCACATTCCTAGACTTTTTTTATGTGTACAATAAAGAACATATTTGTTATTAGAAATGTAATGTAATTTTTTGATTGTAATTATTTACTCTGAACTTGGTAAACCACTATCTGCTTGTCATGATAATAACACTTTGAAACCGAAGCTCAATAAAGGCTGACAAAAACTGCGGATTATTGGTGTTGTTTTATGTTTTGTAGTAAAGTCACCTCTCTCTACGTGTAAAATATGAGGACAAGTATCAAGGACGTTCTTATCTGAAAGCCAAACAATTGGTTCCAAATATAACAAAAATTTTACCTGGGCTATAAGCATAAATAGAACATTAATAAGGGTTATTTTGTCAAAAGACCTTAACTTTAAAGCATGTAACAATTGTTCTTTCGCATCTCGCTGATAAATTAGACTTTTGTCTACTTTGTCGGTAAACTAAAATCACATGATTTGATGAACATGCAAAATTAGATGAATTGCCGTGCAGTTTCTAATTCTCTCTGCGAAGACTTTTGACTGTTAAGAAGTCGTCGTGAACCCAATTCTTCCTCGCTTATCTTCCACATAAGCCGACAGTGTTATCTCTTTCAATATTAGTTCACATGTAACAACCATTACGGCTTTGGATTACACCTTCTTCCAGAGAAAGGAGGTTACGTGCTCCTGAAAATATGCCATAAACAAAAGACCAATTGACTGACTAATTCAATATTAACACAGTATAAGTAAATTGCACTGGTTTATAACAATCCTGCCAAGCCATGATGATGGAAACTAATAATTCAAATCTAACAATTAAATTTCATTACAAAAAATTATTTTTTTAATACAAGACATAAGTGTTGATTTTTTTATTTCATAAATTACAAAAAATTGTATTTTTGTTATTTATGAAAATGAAAAATAATGTCTGAAAATGTAACCCAAACAGTCTGTAAGCTCTCGTTTTGTTTTTCTTATTTATTAATATTATTTTTAACGTTTTCTTTGACTATGGATAATCAAATTTACCGGCGTTAAGAGATAATTCGATGACTGTCAAATTACAAAGGGCAATTGATGTAAAGTTCACCTTATTGAAAATTGTTAAGTATGATTTGTCAAATTTGGCAACTGGTAACGCGGTCCACTCTCGGGTCGAGTCTCTCTGGTCTTTCTTTAAAACTCGTATCCTTTGTTTGTCGACACAATCAGAGCCGGAGCAATAACCAAGCGAACGTCGTGGTCGATGATGATTGACAAAACAGAGTTGATGCTTTGGTTGCTGCTTCTGTTATTGTGGCCACCAACAAAGGCAGCAACAAGCTCGAATGCAAAGCCTGGTTGCCCTGAGAAATGCGGGGATGTCGTTGTTCCTTATCCTTTTGGAATCGACCACCCCAACTGCGCAATAAACAGCAGTTTTTTCCTTTTAAATTGCGACCGCAATTCCTCCTCTCCCAAACTGATTTTTGGGTCAAATATTACTATTCTCAATATATCAGTGGAAAATGGCACAATATTGGCAAATATTCCAGTAGCAAACCTTTGCTACAACGAAGGCAATAGAAGCGGTCTAGACCTAATGTACATCAGATTAGGTGCCGGACCTTTCAGGTTTTCAGACGCAAGAAACATGCTCACAGTCTTTGGGTGTGACACTATGGCTCTTATGAGTGACAACGAAGGAAGTTTTGCGAGTGGGTGTGTCTCTTCTTGCTCAGCTGAGTCAAAGTCTGTGAACATGACATCAAATTCCTGCTCAGGCATCGGTTGCTGCCAGACTCAGTTGCCCAAAAGTCTCAAGACGTTGAATATCACTGTTGGTAGCATATATAATCACTCGCGTATCGGACAGTTCATGCCGTGTGATTATGCATTTTTAGCAGACGAAACTTTTGATATATCGAGTTTGTGGCAATCTACCGAGGAGAATTCTGTAACTTCAAATGCCACGATTGAATGGGTGGTTAAAGAAGGCACGGACAAAACATGCGGAAACTCGTCTGATCTTCCCTGTGGCAGTAATAGTTACGTTATTCACTCTAAAAATGGAGAAGGATGTCGTTGCAAATGCAAGGAAGGATTTCAAGGAAACCCCTATCTGGGATGTGAAGGTAACTTCAATTTCTTTCCTCCTTCTTTCATTTATTTATTGAATTTCAAGGAAACAAACTACTGCATAAATCATTGTTTTATCTCCTTACTACCACCAATATTTTTATTTTTGGTTACGAGAGAAATTATTTTTGAATTGTTGTATTCTCAGTGTTTTTTATGCTCGCCGACATATTGGGTAATATGTCGCAAACTCTTGCATATTGGTATAAATGGATTTGGTTTCGTACACGCGTTTGGGACCAATATTCAAAATTCTAGAAGTTTAGAAGTCTATTTGATATTTTCAAAATTCTAGTAAATACAAAATTTTCAGTCGACATCGCACGTTTGGATCACACAATGTGAATCGGAACTCTGAAACTTTTGAATGGACCCCTAAACTCTTACCATTAATGCAGAATTGTAAAATATTTCATTCTCTTGCATTTTAATAATGAAAGAACACAAACTTGTGCTGTGGGTATGAATATGCAAGATTTTGAAATATTTAATTTTTATTTATAAATTTAAAAAATTTAGGTGTCCACTAAAGACGAAAAAGAAATTTTTTTAATGAATATTTGAAGCAAAACATGTAGTTAGAGAAATATTATAAATCAATTTTATATATTTTTTAAAGTATTTAACGTAATGAATATTGCGTTCTAGTCCTAAACAATGGTTATTTTTCTCATATTATGTTTAGGATATTTAATTAAAGTTGATTGTTGTTGTTGTTGTTGTGTGACAGACATTGACGAGTGCAAAGATCCTGATACATACAAATGTGAAGGAACTTGTAAGAATACAATCGGGGATTACACATGCCATTGTCCAATTGGCATGTCTGGCGATGGTAAAGTCGATTGTCGAGGATTTCGTATCACCACAATTTTCGTGGGTGAGTTTTATAAGTCTTTCTAATATTTCCAACTGTCTTTCCCTTTTATCTAATATCTTATATTTTGTTTAAATTCGAAAATAAACTCTTTGCACTAAATTTTTAACAACTAAATACTACACGTTTTACTTTAAACTCTAACAATTACACACATTTATAATTAAAATAATTTTTATATACTTAAACTTACAATTTAAAAAAATAAAAATTTTTATATGAATTAATATGATAATATTATATTTTTACTACTTATTTAAAGTGATTTATATTTTCTTACGAGACCATGAACATTTTATTTACACTGTAAAATTATAGAATATGTGATAATATTATAAGAATGTCAATAAGGGTACGTGCACGGTGTTAAAACTTTACCCAATCGTAATATTTGTATCTATCTGTATAATTCTGACCATTATATATAAATATATATATATATATATATGTACGTATGTACGTACGTTCTTATTACATTTTTAAAATTTTAAACGTTTAACGTTAAAAATAGAAAATTAAAAAAATTTAACCATATAAATAATACATGACTAAATAAATAGTAATTTTTGAAAAATTTTACTGTTTTTTTTTCTTTCTTAATCCTATGAATTAATTCTATGTAGTTAAAACATTATTGTAAATATTAATTATTCATCGTCTTGCATGGGCAGTTATTGGAGCAATTATATTCATTGTGATTGTGGTGGTTATGACATTCATTACGTTCAGGCAGCGAGGAAAAGGGAAAAATTTTCTAAGAAATGGGGGTATGCTATTAAAGCACCAGCGAGTGAGGATTTTTAGTGCGGCAGAGCTTGCAAAAGCTACCAAAAATTATGACAAGTCCCAGTTCCTTGGTGAAGGTGGTTTTGGCTCTGTTTACCGAGGAATTCTTCCTGATAATACTCAAGTTGCCGTGAAGAGGCCCAAGGAGACAGACAAGATTCAGATTAATCAGGAATTCCAGCATGAACTTGCCATTGTTTCTCAGATTAACCATAAGAATGTGGTTAAGATTTTAGGGTTATGTTTGGAAACCAAAGTGCCATTACTGGTTTATGAATTTGTTTCCAGAGGAACTCTATCTCATCAAATCCATGATAAGAGTTCCCAGATTCTCAGAACCTGGAAAAATCGTCTCAGGATCGCGGCAGAAACTGCTCTTGCTCTAGACTATTTTCATTCTTTAGCAAGCCCACCAATCATTCATGGAGACGTTAAGTCTGCTAACATCCTCTTGGATGAAAATTACATAGCAAAAGTGGCTGATTTTGGGGCTTCAGTGCTGATTTCGCCAGATCAAACGGCTATGGTCACAAAAATACAAGGGACTTTTGGTTACTTAGATCCAGAGTATCTCATGTCAGGTATTTTGACAGAAAAAAGTGATGTCTACAGCTACGGGGTTGTCCTTGTTGAGTTGTTAACAGGAATGAAGCCTGGCTCGTCTAGCATGACATCCAACAATGAGAAGATTAACATGGTTCAGTACTTTCTGTCTTCCATTGAAACTAGTAGTCTGCTTCAGATTCTGAGCTTTGAAGTAGCCAATGAAAGTGAAAAGGAGGAGATAGAAATGGTGGCCGAGCTTGCAAAGAGATGCTTAAGTAGTAGCGGCTTAAAAAGGCCCACGATGAAGGAAGTCGCGGAGGAGCTCGAAAGGCTGAGAAAGTGGCATGACAACTTGTGGGCTCAGGAGAACAGTGAAGAGACCGAGCAATTGTTAGGTGAATCATCATCAGACTCTGTATTCAACCCTTCAACGGCAGTGATTCCCCAACACAACAACCAAACTGCGATATCATTCGATATTGAGAACTACAGTTACAGCATGTGATCGATACCAGACCAGCCTCAATTTCTCGGTTGATTTGATGTTTTAGATAGATAGCTCACGTAAAGAAGCCTCTTTGTCAGGTTGAGTTAGCCGACCTGACCTACGACCCTATTGTTGTATTTATTTTAGTTTAATTGGATTGGCTAAAACATGTTAGAATGGTATAAAAAGTTTGTTGTTGAATATTTGGCAATGGTAAAAGAATTTAAGAATTGTGATGGCTAGAAAACAGGAATTTGACAGCTGCTTTGGTAACAATAGGGAAAACTTTTGTTACCCTTTGATTTTTTTTTCCTTAAAGTGAGTTTAGTAACTATTGTTACATTATCTCTACAAACATTTTCTTTTCTGCTCTTGTTTCTCCACAACAATAATATTTAATTCATTTGTATGGTTGTTGGATGAATACAAAACTCCTGCGCATAATCTCTCGGCATGTGCCGTCCCAAATCTGTCAGTGTGGTCCAATACTGAATATGCCACTCATGATTTGTATTCATCCAACTCTTTTCCTCTTCGAATGCGCCCCGGTGTCCACTCCTGCAGTAGGGTAGCTAAACGCGGGGCCTGCTGTTGAATGTAGTGTAGATTCAATTGATATAATTAAAAATGTCCTGAAATCTAGCATAAAATCGAATTTTGATTACATGTGTATCATCACACGTGATCACGATTGATTAACCTGACACGTCAATCACGTGGCTGCAAAAGATGCAAGTGCTAGTTATAAAGAGCTAAATCATACCAATCTCAATGGTACGTTGATCCGGCAAGTTGCTTTGTTCACTCTCCTCCTCACAGTCTCATGGATCGCATCAGTTACTCGTCCTTCAGTGTATTAAACAATCATCGTCCAAAATCCAACAAGATACCATCACGATGTTGTTATAATCGCAGCAATAATATTGAACAAAAACTAGTACCCTGCCCTTCCCACAACCCAAAACAGAATCGGTCCTCACAATCTTCCATTCACGCGACTTCACCGTTCCCTACCAATGCTTCAGTCTCCGAAAAATTGGGGCCATTAAACACAAAATCCCCGAAAACGCCATCATTTTTCGAGAATATAGCTCTCACATTGCATGCCACTCTCGCCAACATCATTGATCCTCCGCTCAATCCGCCTGTCGATCCGCGGCGGGTCTTCACTGGAAACTTTGCTCCGGTGCCAGAGCTCGGCCCTACGCCGTGCCAAGTGGATGCCGGCGAGCTCCCGCTCTCTCTAAACGGCGTTTATATCCGAAATGGACCAAACCCGCAACATATTCCTCGAGGTCCTCTCCACTTCTTTGAAGGTGATGGAATGCTTCACTCCGTAAAATTATCGAAAGGTCAGGCAATTTATACCAGCCGCTATGTCAAGACTAACAAGTACAAGCTCGAGAAAGACGCCGGCTTCGCAGTTTTTCCAAATATGCTGTCTGGATTTTATAGCCTTGTGGATATCACTCGTTGTTTTATATCTACTGCGAGAGTATTAATCGGTCATATAAATCTCAAGGAAGGTTTTGGTTTTGGTTTGGCTAATACCAGTCTTGCCTTCTTTTCATCAAGGCTTCTTGCTCTTGGCGAATCCGATCTGCCGCATATCATTCACTTGACACAAGAAGGTGATATTGAGACATTAGGCAGATGGGATTTTGATAGGACATTATTTGCAAACATGACTGCTCATCCCAAGACAGACAGGGCAACAGAAGAGACATTCGCTTTCGAGAGTAGCCTACTTTTTCCTTATCTCACCTTTTTCCGTTTTGATGAAAATGGTGTTAAACAAAAGGAAGTGCCGATACTTTCCATGAATGAACCAACTTTCGTCCATGATTTTGCAGTAACCAAACGGTTTGCTATTTTCCTCGAAACACAATTAGTTGTTAAGCAAGAAAATGTTATGCTGGGAAGAGGCATGCCTGTGATTTGCGATCAGGCCAAAGTGCCGAGAATCGGGATCGTATTGCGGTACGCAACAAACGATGAAAGCATGAAATGGTTTGCAATTCCTGGTTTTAATGCACTGCATGTCATCAATGCTTGGGAAAATGAAGGTGACGAGATAGTTCTGGTCGCACCAAATGTCATATCCATAGAAAACGTATTCAACAGAATAGACATGGTGAATTACTCATTGGAGAAGGTGAGAATCAACTTGAGAACAGGAGATATTTCAAGAAACTGTCTGTCAACAAGAAATCTAGAGCTGGGATCCATAAACGCTTCATACACAGGAAAGCAAAATCGCTATGCCTATTTAGGAGTCGGCAAACAAGTTCCAAAGATGACAGGCGTG
This sequence comes from Xylocarpus granatum, assembly GCA_019650275.1. Taxonomy (NCBI): domain Eukaryota; kingdom Viridiplantae; phylum Streptophyta; class Magnoliopsida; order Sapindales; family Meliaceae; genus Xylocarpus; species Xylocarpus granatum. Next base: position 86,616 of record BNST01000570.1, on the reverse strand, counting down.
GTGAAGATCGATCTGGAGAAGGAAACTGAAGTTTCGAGAAGGTTTTACGGGCCTGGCTGCTACGGAGGAGAGCCACTGTTTGTAGCAAGAAATGCAGAAGATTCGGTAGCCGATGAGGATGATGGATTCGTAGTTACGTATATTCACAATGAGAATTCCGGGGAATCGAGATTTCTTGTAATGGATGCCAAATCACCGAATCTAGATATTGTGGCATCCGTCAAGCTGCCAAGGCGGGTTCCATATGGGCTCCATGGCCTATCCGTTTGAGCGGAGAACTTGTCTAGTCCATAAATTTGTGCATTTCTGCGTGATTGTTGACAGAATACGGCGTACGTTCAACAAGATTATTGGAATGTTAGAAATTATTATTATGTTTTAACTAGTGGGCAAGAAATTAAAAATAATCATTGAAAATAACAATGATTTTTGACACATTGTAGTGTTCGTTCAACAAGAGCATTGGTACGTAGAAACTAATATATTATAAATCTATATGGTATGTAGAAACTAAAAAGGGAATTCCCGTTTAGGATTAGTTTGTTTCAACAAGTACACGATCTGGGTGGGAATAGTTTTAAACAGTGCAGGAATTGGAAATAACGTTGAACTATGTACTGAAGGAGGATTACGTGGCCGCTAAAGGTTTGATACATAGGCCGGAGAAATCCGCCAACGGTGGTGCGATTACAAATTTTATAAGTAAGAGTGTACTCTTGTAAATTTAATCTATTAAATTTTAAAGATTAAACCGATGTTAATCTTATTTTGCACCGTAATTTTAGTTGAATTTTAAATTTATAAATTATTGTGCTAGCGTTCGGCAACTCCAAAATCTCTAACCTCACTTTCACATAAATAACAAGACATGTAAATAGATTTGTATTTGTCTGTGCCTGTCTTTCCGTCGGCTTTTTCACTATCCAGGTATCAATTTTTTGGTTGGAAAACCCCACGTTTGTTCCGTCTAAAGACAAAGGCAGATGCGGCAAGACGGGACGGGCAGGAGGGTGTTGGGTTTGCATTGTGACAAAAATTTTGAATGGTATTTTCATGTGACACATTATCGTCTTCTATCGAGATTTTTTTTGTCCCTATTGTTATTTAAAGTTGTTTGCTTTAGACAGCGTCTAGTTGGGGTGGGTGTAGGAAAATAAAACATGCTAAATACGATAGGATGTAATGCCGAGTTGGTGTTTTACTCTTCTGGTTTCAAGAGTGTACATGTATTTATCTTAAATTTAAATATATTTAAAATTAGAATAAATCTTAATGCATATAAAATTAAATGATTCTAAATGATAATTACTTATCATTTTTATTTATAAATTTTTAAAAATAATTAATAATTTAATATGTTTACATATTTTTTTTAAAAAATTTTATTACAAATATTAAATATTTATTAAAAAAAATTAAATACTAAATATTTTTGAATATATATATATATTACACTAATTTTTAAGTATTAAATTAATATATATTAATAGTTAAAATTAAATATAATATATTTATTATATAAATTAAATTATATTAATTTAATGATTAAAATTTTAATATTAAAAATTATATAAAATTATTTTTATTTTTATTTTTATTTTTATAAATCTCTTGCACTCCGCGGAACAAAAAAAGTGCGTAATTATTGGCGTTGATAAGCTGCGGCCAATCTCATTATCAAATGGCCACGTGAAAAATCCTGCGGATAATAAAGCATGTCACGATGCCTATGCCACTGGAGATTTTTATCCAATCAACCTGTTTTTCTCTGTGAACTTCAACTGCGGGTATCCACTCCTGCGCTAAGGTTGCTAATGCGGGGCCCGCTCAAACGGTTGAGAACGTGGGTGATGTCTGCATTACTGAAAAGTTAATAATAATTGAAACAAGTTTCTGTCGGTATATTTCTTTTAAAGGAAACTTTTAAGATTAACTATTTTAAACAATTAATTTTTTAAATAAATTTTTTAATTAAATAAATCAACCATAATATTTATAAATAAAAATATTCTTATAATTAATTCATTTTTTTCTTTTTTAATTTGATTTAGTTTTGATGTGTTTTAAAAAATATTGTTAAAAATTATTTAAAAATAAATAAAAATAATTGTATAAAATTACTGTAAAAAGATGTCTAAATATTCCGATTTGTGGGACAGAAATTTTGAAGATGGTGACAGAAATTGGAAGAAGGCTTTTTTCGTTTGTAACCCCTATAATTTTATTAATTATACATATAGCAAAATATATTTAAAAAATAGATTTCTAAATATTTTTAGAAAATACAAAAAGATTTTAAAACATTAGAAATACCTCCTGAATCAATTTTGATCACCGCTTGGTGACCTAAATTGCCTATTCTCATTTACAATTCTTAAAATTTTATTAATTAAAAAATTAATAAAAAATTTTAAATTATAACAAAATAGTTCTTAAATAATTTTAGACATTACAAGACGTTTCAAAAATGTAACAAATATTCCCTCGAATTGATTTCAACTAAGGAAGTTGAACAAAGAACTTCTCGCATCAAATCCAATTTTTCATCGTTCCTCGACATAAATCTCAAACAAAATTTTTAAAAATTCAAATCCAAACAAAAAAATAATATTTCAAAATTTGCAAGAAAATAGAAGAAGAGAAGAGAATGAATAAGAGAGAGAAAATAAAAATAATCATGTCCATTATTTGTCCATTCTCATATTTTTTTGATTTTTTCAGTCAAAGAATTAAGGAAAAAGTTAATTTGATAAATTATAAATAAAAATAAATATTTTAAATAATTTTTTCTTTAATTATAATATTAAATAGTAATTAAAAAATAATAAATTTATTACAAATTAATATATATATATATATGTATTATTATTTAGCACTGTAGTATAGAACAAAACGTTCCAAATATGTACTGAATCTATAATAAAAATCTAATTTTGATTGAAGTATTTCATGACACGTGCATACCGATTATCTACTTTGATTAGATTAGAACCTGACAAGTTGATCATGGAGTTGCAAAATATCCAGGTATTATTATAAAAAGGTAAACAATACCTATCTCAATATTATACTGAGCTGCCAAGTTTGTTTGTTAACTCTCTCCCTCGTGTCTCATGGATAGCATCAGTTGCTCATCCCTCCGTGTATTAAACAATCATCATCTAAAATACAAGAAGATATCATCACCATGTTATTATAATCGCAGCAATAATATTAAACAAAAACTCGTACCCTGCTCTTCCCACAACCCAAAACAGAGTCGGTCCTCACAATCTTCCATTTACGCAACTCCACCGTTCACTACCAATGCTTCAGTCACCGACAAATTGGAGCCATTAAACACAAAATCCCCCAAAACGCCATCATTTTTCGAGAAAATAGCTCTCACATTGCATACCACCCTCGCCAACATCATTGATCCTCCGCTCAATCCGCCTGTCGATCCGCAGCGTGTCTTCACCGGAAACTTTGCTCCGGTGGAGGAGCTCGGCCCTACGCCGTGCCAAGTGGATGCCGGCGAGCTCCCGCTCTCTCTAAACGGCGTTTATATCCGAAATGGACCAAACCCGCAACATATTCCTCGAGGTCCTCTCCACTTCTATGAAGGTGATGGAATGCTTCACTCCGTAAAATTATCGAAAGGTCAGGCAATTTATACCAGCCGCTATGTCAAGACTAACAAGTACAAGCTCGAGAAAGACGCCGGCTTCGCAGTTTTTCCAAATATGCTGTCTGGATTTTATAGCCTTGTGGATATCACTCGTTGTTTTATATCTACTGCGAGAGTATTAATCGGTCATATAAATCTCAAGGAAGGTTTTGGTTTGGCTAATACCAGTCTTGCCTTCTTTTCATCAAGGCTTCTTGCTCTTGGCGAATCCGATCTGCCGTATATCATTCACTTGACACAAGAAGGTGATATTGAGACATTAGGCAGATGGGATTTTGATAGGACATTATTTGCAAACATGACTGCTCATCCCAAGACGGACAGGGCAACAGAAGAGACATTCGCTTTCCAGAGTAGCCCACTTTTTCCTTATCTCACCTTTTTCCGTTTTGATGAAAATGGTGTTAAACAAAAGGAAGTGCCGATACTTTCCATGGATGAACCAACTTTCGTCCATGATTTTGCAGTAACCAAACGGTTTGCTATTTTCCTCGAAACACAATTAGTTGTTAAGCCAGAAAATGTTATGCTGGGAAGAGGCATGCCTGTGGTTTGCGATCCGGCCAAAGTGCCGAGAATCGGGATCGTATTGCGGTACGCAACAAACGATGAAAGCATGAAATGGTTTGCAATTCCTGGTTTTAATGCACTGCATGTCATCAATGCTTGGGAAAATGAAGGTGACGAGATAGTTCTGGTCGCACCAAATGTCATATCCATAGAAAACGTATTCAACAGAATAGACATGGTGAATTACTCATTGGAGAAGGTGAGAATAAACTTGAGAACAGGAGATATTTCAAGAAAGTGTTTGTCAACAAGAAATCTTGAGCTGGGATCCATAAACGCTTCATACACAGGAAAGCAAAATCGCTATGCCTATTTAGGAGTCGGCAATCAAGTTCCAAAGATGACAGGCGTGGTGAAGATCGATCTGGAGAAGGAAACTGAAGTTTCGAGAAGGTTTTACGGGCCCGGCTGCTACGGAGGAGAGCCACTGTTTGTAGCAAGAAATGCAGAAGATTCGGTTGCCGATGAGGATGATGGATTCGTAGTTACGTATATTCACGATGAGAATTCCGGGGAATCGAGATTTCTTGTAATGGATGCCAAATCACCGAATCTAGATATTGTGGCATCCGTTAAGCTGCCAAGGCGGGTTCCATATGGGCTCCATGGCCTATTCGTTCGAGCGGAGAATTTGTCTAGTCCATAAATTTGTGCATTTCTGCACGATTGTTGACAGAGTACGGCGTACATCCAACAAGATTATTGGAATGTCAGAAATTAATATTATTATTATTATTATGTTTTAAATAGTGGGCAATAAATTAAGGTATTGTTACCCCCATAAACCTTACACCCAAGACCGACTGTTCACCCTTGCCTGTTTTCCACTACCAAACTAAAACCAACAATATCACCTTCTTTTGCCTACAGATACTTAAAAAGACACAGGACGCATTGTCGCCATGCCCTCTGCGCCACTATGGAGAATAGGTAAGTCCATAATCACTCAACACCTCACCAGTCCCCTGCTCCAGTAACTATCACGATCAGAAGATAACTGTTGTTCAATCATCTCCTATAATCGCTAAGCCGTGGTCTACGACAGGCAGAGCTGGTTCGCAAAACAGAGGACCGAGTTGTTATGTAGCTAAATTGTTTACATATACAATTTTTTGTCGACGTTCTTTAATTATTTATATTTAAATAACTACAAAAGGAGCCATTAGATGTTAAAAATATATTGATTCAGTGAATATAAAACTGGAAAGGTTTAGAAAAATCGGTGGTTGATAAAAAAAGTCTCATGTCAATTCTGTTACTCAATATTTACATACAACATTGACTGATACAATAAAATAACTACAATTACAAACATACCCTCAAATTCAACAACTGCGCGTCGCCGCCCACATGTCGCTAGCTCAATTTTACGAGCAAAAAGAAACGTGATAAATCAAACGAGGGCTACAATAGTACTTTCTCGGAAAAGCCACCCAAATTGGATTCTTGTTTCGCCGCCGCCTCCTCCTCCTCCTCCTACAACTCAGCGATTACCGTTCAGTACTGGTGGGCTACCTCCTAAAGAAAAACAGTTATTTGTTTATACTTGAAGAAATCTGTATTGCGTACTGAATTTTCATTTATTTGTTTATCTTTCGAAAATTCTGTTCATCGAAAATCTTCCTCCGATTTCTACGAAGAATAAAATTTGCTTAAAAATTGAATCAAGAATGTTCAATGGAACGATGGATCCGGAATTGATAAGACTGGCTCAAGAACAGATGAGTCGCATGTCAACTGATGACTTGGCCAGGATCCAGCAACAGGTTTTCTTTTACGTTTGTCCTTGTCGATTTGCATTAGTTAAGACCTCGCCTGAGTTTGATTTGAATTTTTATAAGCGTGCGTGGTATAATTCTAAAAAATGTGACTTTTAAATGGAAACAGACTTGCGATGCGATGTGATGTTGATAAATTTTGCTAGTTATTGAAAGTGACTATTGTGTGATTGAAAAGATAACTGTTTGATTTCTTCAATTGTGATGTGATTATGATTATTTTGTTATTCCTTAGGAAGGTTTCCTGTGGAAGTTCATTTTTAAATTGGATGGGATTGTATCTCGGGAGGGATAGCATTCAATTTAGATAATGGTTTACAAATCATTAATTCGAAAATAGAAACCAATTCAATAAAGCTGTATTTGAAATAAATCTTTTTTATGTTGGCTAAATATATGTCTAATGTAATAAATCAACTAATAAATTGGGGTTCACTATATGAGTCCTCGTCCTCTGTTCCACCTTACCAACGGTTTTGAGCAATCTTCTAATTTCAAAATTAAAATTTTGACGATTTAGCTAGTATTGCTTTTTGTTAAAATAACTAGGATGGGAATTCATCAGTGTCACAGTTTTCAAGTGTCTCTAGGCTTAAGCTGGACGAATGGTTGGAGAGGAGTTTAGCACCAATGTATAGCTTAACCATTAGTTTCACTCTATCCCTTGAATGCATAATCATGTTTACTTGTTACATTGTCAAAAAATAATTATGGCCAAAGTTATAATATGATGTTGATAAATTTTCTCACTGAGTTGTGTTTCATGTTAAGTTAGATCAGTGCTAATTTACTTGGGTTAATCGAACATTTTCTTTTGATATCTTGATTGCTATTAACATGATTTATTTGTGCTTTTCGTACAAAAAAAAAGATAGTTTGATAACCCAGACATCCATTGATGGATGCTATTGTTGAAACTAGGGACTGGGACTATTGTTGTCTCTACAATTTTTAGGTGTCACAAAACCCGTGGAATGTAATAACACCAGCAGGGGTGGCCCCAAGGAAATTCAATACATTATCCTTCATCTGGAAATAAAAGGTATGCCCATTGAGGGTTATTTTGGTTAATCAAATGTTGATTTCTCAATACAACTGATGAGATCAGTTAACATAATTTTCAAACCAATTACTGCCCTTTTGAAAACCTTCCAGAAACCTTAAGTGAATGACTTGACTGGGATTCAGTTTCTATCATAATGACTAACTACTCAGGCTAGAAAGGGATTTGTGCCATGGTTGCTGGGTTTATGAAGTCTCAAGTGGAAACTATTGTGCAGCGCAACCACGAAAGAGAAAACAGAGACATGATGACTTGAAAATAAAAAACCATTTATGCCCCCAAAGGTCAGCCTTAGGAAATTAATTTCTAGGTCCTATTCTGAATTCATGAACTGTTTGACTGAATTTTTAATGTGGTCACTTAGCACAGATGATGCCCCAATATCTTTCTAAGTCACAAGGATGTCCATCTCATTTTAGACTAAGTTTCTGAATTTGGTTATGTCAAGCATGCAACCTGCAAGAAGGGTATTTAATGGGCCTTCTGTTTTTCCACGGTTTTGTTGATTGGTAATTATCTACTAATTGATAGTCATGATGGGCCACTGGTACTGCAGATGATGGCTAATCCAGAGTTGATGAGAATGGCTACAGAAAACATGAAGAATATGAGGCCTGAAGACTTGAAACATGTTGCAGAACAGTTAAACCATGCCTGTCCCGAGGAGGTGGCTGAGATTGGCAAGAAAATGGCTAATGCAAGTCCTGAAGAGATTGCTGCTATGCGTGCCCGTGTTGATGCCCAAATAAATTATGAATTAAATGCAGCACAGATGTTAAAGAGACAGGTAAGTTTAAAGCATTTGAAATAAGAAAACTTATATTTATTTTGCCTCTAAAATATGGATAAATGATATATTGAATCTTCACTAAAACAGCCGTGCTTTGGAGTTGGCTCACAGGATGATTTGTGTATTTGTAAGCCATAGACATATTTTATATATTTGGAGCTTCAAATCATAGGTGTATTAATTATTTACTTTGCTCCCCTACATATTTCTAATGTGCATTGTACCTTATTTACGGATGATGTAAGAGAATAAGTACTGTATGCTCACTTATATCTGGCAGGGGAATGAGCTACACAGCCAGGGAAGGTTCATGGATGCCTCGGAGAAATATCTACTCGTATGGCAGAAACTGCATCTTTTCTAATTTTTCTTTCACATGCTCATAGTTTCGTTTATGCTCTTCAATTCATGTTAATGTTGTTTTTCCCCTTTTAATTATATTAGGCAAAGAAAAACCTGCAAGGAATTCGTTCTTCCAAAGGCAAAACACTTCTGTTGGCGTGCTCCCTTAATTTGATGTCTTGTTACCTGAAAACAAAGCAGTATGATGAGTGTATAAAAGAAGGCTCTGAGGTACAAAGAAAGCTACTTTTCACGTCTGTTATATTATGATTTGAGATCATTAATGCATGGTCCACTCTCTAGTTATTCCAAAGCGAGAACACGGGTGAAACTGAGTTAAGCAACAAACACTATAAACAAGCAAATAATTATCCTAGTATAAATTTATATTTGGTAAGAGTAGAGAATATAAAATGGAAAGATTTTCTCTGTCTGTTTTCCAGGTATTGGCATCTGATGCAAAGAACATCAAGGCTCTTTATCGAAGGGGTCAAGCTTATAAAGAACTTGGCCAACTGGAAGTAAGCTATTCTGTAAACATTACTGACTTCTTGTCCCTGATTGCCAAATTGTGCTTCTGAAAGTTGTTAAACTTATGCTATTATGTGCTATTTATTATGAGCTTCTGAAATTGTTTAGGATGCTGTCTCTGATTTGGGCAATGCACATGATTTTTCCCCTGATGATGAAACTATTGCAGATGTCTTAAGGTATGAATTCAACTGGTTTAGGAACAGATGTGGGATGTTTTGTTGAGTGTCATCACTTATGTTGTAATGTCGTTAATGTTAGCAAAACATTAGTCCTTGATCATCTTGGGTGAGCTATTGGCCAAAAGCTGCGTTTGGTTTAAATGCAAGAACATTGTTTGATATTTTAATTTCTATTATTTAAGAATTTGACAAGCATATCAAAATATTTTGCCATTATTTTTGTAATCAAGGCTTTCTTATCTTTTTATTAGGTTTTTATGGTAATGAAATGGCTAAAAAAGAACATATTTGGTTTTAAATATAACATTTTTTATATGATGACAATTGTTGATGCAGAGATGCCAAGGAAAAACTGGCTAAAGAAGATGGTCATCATGCACCAGGAAGTATGGTGTTCTCTTGCTAAATACTGTCGATGTTTATGATTTTCTCTGTGCTTTACTCTGCTGCTTAATCATATATTTTTGCTTCATATTCAAATTTTGCATTGATTCTTTGTTCATTGATCATGTTTATAGAATTAGTGATTGAAGAGAAAATGGAAGAAGTTGGGGCAGTGCCTTCTGGAAACCATAAAAGTTTATCCACGGAATATTCAACAACACAACTGCAGGAAAGAACTGATCCTCCTAAGAGTGAACTTAGTTCTGATGGTGTAGGGTTGACACCTAATTCTGAGTATTTGCGAGATTTGAAAGATGATCCAAAATCTATCAGGTTTGTAAGCATCCATTCTTAAATTGTATAATGGGTATTCTTCTTTTGCTTAGTTACCAAATGATTGGGTAAAGTATGAAGCATACAACTTCAGCAAAGATAGTGGTCAAGCGTAAAGGTCATGAAGCCTCACTCGTGTATAAACAAGGAAACTTTTCAAATTGAGACTTCAGATTAGACTTGGAAAACATTATGTGATAGCATGCATTATATTCCAAATGTATAAGAAGAATATACAGTAAGGGTTAAAAGCAAGAGTGAAAAGGAAGAAGAATCAGAAAATCTTGCAGACATTAGGTCATTGAATGGAGCGAAAGATAAGAAAGAGAAAATAGCAATACACTTTTGAAAAAGGAAAGAAACAAAGAGGCCTAAATATTTTGTTATTAGGATGTGTAGTTGGATTAAACCATGGTGAATCCTGGTATGGATGCATGACCAGATTTTCTTGTTCTTTAAACAGTAAATAGCTTATCCAAATTTGACTGCTATGAACCCTGAAGTGTGAAATATATGCACAAAGAGAGTACTGAAAGCTTCAGTTTTTTAGCAAGGAAAAGAAGGCCAAGGAAAACCCAAATACTGACAATGTTAGTATATAACATAAAAAACTCTATTGAAGTTTGGACCAGGGATAATAACTTCTTTTTGCTTGATTTCTTTGTTACACTGGATTAGTTTCTCTCTCCTTCCCGCTTTCTAATTTAAGGTTGATACCTAGCATCATTTACTTGTAAATTTAACATGAAGCTCAAAAAATAGTGTCTGCATATGAATAAAATAGATACGTGAGCTTGATGTACCCAAATTTTATACACCTCAATTAATGGGCTACTACAAATTTACCATAATAATATGCATTTGAAATATTAACATCACAGCAATTGGATCTCAAAGGATTAAGTTGATATGAAGGATAACTTGTCCATTTAGAGCTGAAAGTGGTTGTCTTATCTATCTGGTTTATTAAATCATTGAGCCATGTTTATTTATTCTGCTTCTTTTTTGTGTTTTTTTTTGGTGATTCATAGTTCATTCCAGAATTTCATTTCTAATACCAATCCTGAAACCCTTGCTGCCATCAATGGTGGAAAGGCTGGAGAGTTATCTCCTGACATGTTTAAGGCTGCATCAGATATGATCAGCAAGATGTCACCTGAAGAACTTCAAAAGATGATTCAAATGGCATCTTCATTTCAAGGGGAAAATCCATTCACAAATGGGGTTTCCATAGAAAACAATTCCAATAGCTTTAGACCTTCGTCAATTCCTCCAAACATGACACCTGAAATTCTTAAGACAGCTTCTGATATGATGGGTAAGATGTCACCAGAGGATCTTCAGAATATATTTCAAATGACATCTTCCTTGGAAAACAGAGATTCTGGTTCGGTATCACCAGCTGTAGACAGTAATGGATTAAGTTCGGATGCTAGATCAAGATTATCAGAACCCAGGGAGAGTTCTGCAGTTAGTGGGAATAATGTCGTGGGTAACCCAAGTTCTTCTGGTAGTTTCTTCCCAAATTCTAGAGCTGGTCCTCAGCCAAGTTTTTCACCCTCAACTGCTGATTTACAGCAGATGAGAAACCAAATGAATGATCCGGCCATGAAGCAGGTATTTTTGCATTTAGATGGTGCTGTGAATCTGTATGAAAATGAAATCTTTCATTTTATATGGCATATCATTTTAAGCCTTTTTTTATAGCATTGAAATGATTGAATTTAGTTTTTCTTTTCATCTATGATAGTCAAACTTTTAGTTATGACTCCATGCCAAGCAAGATTTTCATCTTAGAGAATAATGAACGAGCAATGTATCTGTGGCAGAGGAATGATATTATCCTCTTTAGAAGTTCTAAGATATCATATAAAAAATTTTGCATGACCTTAGGTGCTCATTTGTGAATTTGTGTTTGCTTGCAAATTGGTAGATGTTCTCATCAATGATTAAGAATATGAGCCCAGAAATGATGGCAAATATGAGTGAACAGTTTGGAATCAAGCTTTCTCAGGAAGATGCAACAAAATTTCAACAAACCATGTCATCATTATCACCAGATGACTTGGATAGAATGGTAACTTCCTTGGGCATATTTATTTTATTTATATGAATTTTTATTTCAGTTTTAAAAATTCAGAAGACTTTAGACAACCAACCTTCATGATTTGAAGTTATTTTTATCTTAGTTTATATTGGTTACAACTTATAAGTTGACAGATTCATCTATTAAGATTATATTTATTCAGCATTTGTTCGTAATATGCTACTATTATGCTCATAAATGTTTCATCTTGGTTGTTGAGTAAATGAATGAAAGATAATAAAGTGTCGAGATTTACATTCTTTGATGTTTTTCTTTTATTTGAAAACTGGTGTGCCATTGCATATTGTTGTTTAGCCTTGAGGAATTCAAGAAAGCTGGATGAACCAGCCTGGTAATCAAATGTTTGTTGCTACTTTGTTTTCCTATCCTGCACTTTAGATGTTCATGCACCAAACACCCAATGCCATTGGTTGAACCACCTCCAAATGAGATCTAATGTGATGACAATGTGTAACACTTTCCATTGACCAAATAGTCTTGCAAGAATTGATTCAAAATTTGTGTTCTACAGTGGATGAAGTGAAAATATTCACCATACCATGGGGATTTGGTGTTGCTGGTTAATATTTGTGAGAGCATATATATATTAATACGTCTACTGATTTTTGGTGTGGTCCTTGGTTATTTATTTATTTATTTGTTTTCTCTAGCCATCTTGGTAATTTTTGTAGTTGCAATAGTGAATTTTTGATATCCTCAATAGTACTAGTTGTCATGGTCTTAGTTCATTCGTAAACTTTCACCCTTTTTCAAATAATTTTACGACTTTAAATTAAATAATATTATTTGCTTAGCATCCATTGTTAAAGGATGTTAAAAGTTTTTCTTCACTTGACATTGTTGCAGATGCTGTGGGCAGATAGGGTTCAAAAAGGAGTTGAAGGTGTTAAAAAGACAAAGAACTGGTTACTAGGAAAGCCTGGTATGATTCTGGCCATATGCATGCTCATCTTAGCTTTGATACTCCATCGGCTGGGTTTCATCGGTAGTTAGAACAAGTGCCTGTGTACTCTATTACATCCCACACTAGTTTATCCTGTAAAAGAGCGACAATTGACTGGACCAAACATGTCCTTTTCAATAACATAATTGGCGCAATGCAAGTGAAGTAAAACAAAGACCAGTGGGTACTTGGAAGGAAGAAAAGGAATGGGCAGTTTTGTGGCCAGACTGTGTAGGTGAATCTAATGCCCCTGAATTTTTTTTTGTCTGTCATATAATATTGTCATAACTCAACATGTGCCAATTGATCCGATCGCCGCCCAAAAATTATCTGAATGATTTATTTGTTTTACCTTGGGCCTTCTTCCAGCAATACTCACCGTGCTCAAATCTCAGTCTAACATTATTCATTGTATTTAACAATCTACAATTATAAATTGTCACTTATCTCGATCTTGTTATTGGAAAAAGCGTTTTAGTCTTTTACCTGTCGCTTGTGTATTGCTAGAGTTCTTTTCTATTCAATATTTTTTTTTATAAATGAACGTATATATATTACAATATATTTAATATCACTCGTCAAATTCTCTAAATACTATTTTAATTAGTATATAATTATATATTGATTTAAAAATTTGTCTCTAGAACTAATTTAAAAGCAAGTGTAGGTCAATGGTTGGTTCTTCCACGGCTTGAGGAAAGCCACAAAGACCGCGAAAAGGACAGTCCAAATCCATATAGAGTAGTAGGACAGCAGAGGAGAAGCAAGTCAATGTCATGGGTACGGCCAAGAAGTAGAATATGACACAGGCAAATCTTGACCGTAGATTGAATGAATCTAATTTGTTTCTATTGTACTTTGATCTGACAACGTGGATTCAGTGAGATGTCTGTGACTGTGACCACGAATTTGATTACACGGTCCTCTTGTCCCGGAGTTTTTGTTAACTTCAAATGAGAACGGAGGCCAGGCTTCTGCACATACCATACAGAGTTTTATATACATTATAAAGGAGTCCAAAATTAAAAATAAAATAAACAGTAAACAGAGTTGGAAAGTGAAAAAGGAATGAACATGCACGGATGTGAGGCAATTGCTGCGCTGGACTAATGAAATAAGTTTTTGCTCGTTAGAGGATTTGGCTTCACAAGAATTAAATAAATTATGTTCCCTTCGTTCCTCGGAGAAACAAATAGGCGCCCATATCAATAATTGTCTCAAAGAAGAAACCGCCTGTACAAATCACTCATTTTCTAACCCATTCCACTCCCATCTTCTAGTGGACCATAATTAATCTCAACAATAAAAACACAGAAAATAAAATGGGGATAATATCATCAGGCTCCCTCCTTTTACAATATTTTAACTAAAATCATATTTCACTTGCGTTAAATATAGGTCCCCCATCGTTACAAATTTTAATAATTTAATGAATAAAGTATGGGATTGTATTAACAGAATAGAAAAAGAACATACAATCCTAAAATTTGATAAAATATATAATTCAATCATATTAATATATATACCAATTAATAAATTTTTATTGAATAGGACTTGTATGAGTAATTTTAAAATTAGTGAAATTCTACATTTTTCCAAACCTTAAACATGTATATTTAATTATTTTAATAGAAGTGAGGACTTTGCAAAAAGTGAAACATGGATACACTTGAATGTTATTAACCACAAATAATTAATAAAATTTTTGGAATGATTTGTCTGGCTTTCAAGTAAGAGAATCGTCCGTCACAAATTCGCACGTTCCGTCTCCCTTCTTTTTTTCTTTTTTTCCAATTTTTTAAATTTTATTTTCGTATTCTCTTTTTTAAAAAATTAAATAATACGCAACAACTTTCTCGCAAAACAATCCAAAGATTTTCCGATTTCGTCGAGTCTGGCTGATCTGGGATGGCCGGGCCAATTTTGGTAAACTCCCCATCTTTGGCGCCTCGTCGGCAGCAGCTTGTGTCGGAAAATGTTCCGGAAAAGAGAGGGAAGAAGTTCGGCGAGCTGGCCGGAGGGACGACCGCGGAGTGTGCGGCGGTGTGTTGCTGTTGTCCATGCACGGTCGTGAATCTTTTGGTCCTGGCGGTTTACAAGGTTCCGGCCGAGCTGTGCAAGAAGGCGTTGAGGAAGCAGAGGAAACGACACCGTACACCGAAGAGGAAGCAGGTCGGGGGTCTTTTGATGGGGCCGAATGCAGAGGAGAAGGTGGTGCAGAAGGAGGAGTTGTTGGTCGCGGCGAACGCGGAGGCCACTGAGAAAGCGGCGGAATTGGAGAAGGAAATGTGGGACCGCTTTCATGGCGCTGGGTTTTGGAGGAGTCCTTGGCAGAATGATACGCACTTGGACCGACTCTAAATAATAAATAACAACGCATTACTGTAAGTAATTGCACGTTTTCTTTTAAGAATTGTGCCGTGTTTGTTGGCTTACGATCAGGTGCAGAGTTTGCACAAATACAACCAAATCAAGTGTGAACATTTGGGGGGGCGGCCGGTTGTGGCTCAAACTTGAGTGTTAAGTTTCTCATTTCAAAATTAATACAATACGAAGAACTTCTCAATTTCATTACAAAATTGGATTTGGTATTGGATTTACTCAGGTTTTGTTTGGGTGTATGTAATAATTTAATTAACAAATTTGCATATCAAAAGAATTAATTAAATTTGTAATTGTTTTAGTTATCATTGAATTAATTAGATTTTTTAAATTAAGAAAAAGAAATGGTGAAGTAATTACTGAATAATTAATTTAATAGATTGTTGGGTATCCCCAATTTGTTTGTGGCAAGAAATATTAATAATACATTGTGTTTGCTGAAATTTGGCTCAACATAATATATTGTTTTCCCAGTCAATATTTATTTATTTGGTGGTTAGCTGGGTGGGCTTTCTCTCTTATTAATGGCCAGTTTCATATCTCAGTTGCATTCTTAGAAACTATAGCTACTTTATTTTTACTTAAAAAATAAATATAATAATAAATAACGAGCAAATCACATTATTCAGTCAGATAATATAATACTTAAATTGAGGTTAGTTTCTATTAAGTAACAGTGGTTTATCTTCTTCGTTATTTTTTTATTCTTATATTTATACTAATATATATTTTTGAGTATGAACTTAGACACATCAAAATAATTTGTATTATACTACATAATTTCAAACGCAGCTTAAACATACTTGAAAAAATATAGTTTAGCTAGAGTGAGTAATATAAAATTATTTAATAAGAAATACAAATGCCCCAACATCAATTTAGTACTCATAATATCTTAATCATACAATTAATAGTTGGTCTCAAGGCATGTAATATAGATAATTAATCGAAATTTTTAATTTTTGATTAAATTTTAAATTAAGACTAATTATGTATTAATAATTTTTTTAAAATTTAACATTACATTCAACAAAGAATACACTTCACCGATTCATCTAAAACGCTCCAAAATTTAAGAAAATTCAATGCTACCCCTAATATTGGTGATACAACACCAAATATTTATCTCATAAACAAATATTATAGCCATCTCTACCTTTAAATAAAATTAAAAAAAAATCATTAAAAATTAAGAACCCTTGCAAACTTTAATGTACCAACATCACTGGTAATAAAATTTTTATTTTAAAGATTTTTTTTATTAATTAGTTTTTTAATATTTTTTTAAAACTCCAAATAATTAATCTTATATAATAGAAAAGTAAAATAATTTAAAAATAATATTTATTAAAATACATAGAACGACCCATAAATAACAAATTTTTTTAAAAAAAATATTAAAATAATAAACATTAGAGATGTTGCCCATAGACGTGCGACAAAGTACAGGGCAATCTTGCAAAGATGAGGTTAACCTCGATAAGACTGTGGAAACGATGTCTTGGTGCGCGGAACGGTCTTGCGAAAACGAGATTAAGCTCGATAAGAGCGTAGGCTAAACTCTATCCATAACCACGAGTGGAGGATATTTATTTGGAACCTAGTGACATCTTGCGAGTGGAATGACAACGGGCCAGGAGTTGTCCTCAGCCCGTCCCCATTTTTGGGACGGGACGGGACGGAGATCGCCGATCTCGGGTTGTACTAGTTTTATTGCAATATTTTTTTATTTAAATTTTATTTTTATAATTTAAAATTATATTATTAAAAATTTGATTCTTTATTTTATCAAAATTTATTAAATTATTTTTAAATGTTCATAATAATAATTTTTTTAATAATATCAAATAAAAAAAAATCTAAAAATAAAATAAAAAAAATAATTACATTTTTTTTTAATAAAAAAAAATATATTAAAATTTATTTTAAAAAATATAAAAAAAATAAAAAAAATTAATATATAAATTAATTTTAATAATAATTATTAAATAAAATATAATTATATCATTTATTTAATATTTATATTTTAATATATTTTTTATAATATTATAATAATACTTTTTAAACACTAATCAATATTTTACTAAATATAATTAAATACGTTTAAAAATGAATTAATATAATTAACAAATTTAAAATAAAAATTATATAATAAATTTATTAAATTATAAATATATTAACAAAATATAATTATTTAAATAATAAATTGTTATAAATAATTTATTTATCGAAAACTTTGGTCTTAATTTTTGACTAAAACGAAGAGTCTCTCCCGGTAAAACGCACTTAAAAGTATTTCCCCACCGTGGACCGTGCCCTTGAAGTCATTAGCCAGCCATACACACAGAACAAAACAAACAAAAGAAAGTACAACCCTGCCCAAACACATACGTAAGTCTTCTCCGCTCTCTCTCACTCTCTCTCAAATCATTTGTAGTGCAGGGTTTTAGTTGATCTGTCGATCAAACCAGAGAAAGAACGAACGATCGATCTTTCTGTTGAGCGCAGGTTCGATTCTTTGTCATTTAGAACCGATTGTTGATATTTTCCTCGGAGGTCAAGTGAATTCTGATTTTTCTTGATTTTGTTTTGTTTTATGTTATTTTTATTTTTATCTGTTGTGTTGAGCTGCTTTAAGTGACTGATTTGGTTTCTGTTATATTCTACTGTTTTTTAATAGAATTATCCATAGACACCGCATGCGATTATAATTACAATTTTTAATTTTTGCTATGGTTTTGTGTTTATATTTTATTGTATTTTATTTTCGATTTTCTTCCACAAGTCTGATTGTGAATTGTTTGTGACTTGTTTCTACTTTGAGCGTTTTTCTGTCCATTTTTTAATTTAATTTGATTTTAGAATTCGAGTGCCTCAATTGAGATGAAATCTTTGTTAAATTTGGACTATAGTTTTTGTTTATTAGTCGTTAAAGAAGCCTTAGCGTACTAATTACTTGGACTGATAAGAGTATGGAGAAAGCGGCGTTATAATTTATGGGTATTTGACAAAGTATTTGTTTAGTTCTTCAGAAACGATATGAAGTTTTGGCGATTATTGTGAACATTCTGATGAATGAAATTCTTGTTATAAATTCAAAATGGGTGCTTGGTGATATGAGTCTGCAGGCAATGGAAGAGAACAAGCAGACTGAGGCACATTTGACATCGGCTGCAGCTTTTGTAGAAGGGGGAATCCAAGATGCTTGTGATGATGCTTGCAGCATATGCCTTGAAGCCTTCTCTGAGAGTGACCCTTCAACGGTATCATACAATTCAAGTTTTGTTATCATTCTTTTGAGTTGTTATTTTTTCATATATTTGAAACTTTCTTATGCCTTGTTTCTTGCAGGTGACTGGCTGCAAGCATGAATTCCATCTCCAGTGCATTCTTGAATGGTAAATTTCAATGTGAATGAATTCAAATTTCTTTTTCCCTTGTGATGGTTATGTAGACTGCATTGTCCTGATACTGGAGTCTTCATAATGTTAGGATTTCACTAGGTCATAGCAAACATAACGTTGGTTTAACAGCATACCCTAATTTATGGAACTCAGAATACCATCAGTCAAAATTTTATGAGAGTCCTAGGTCTATTGGAACATGGTTGAAAAATATAAAGACAAGACATGATTTTCAATATTACTGTAATCTTTGTTGCAGGTGTCAGAGAAGTTCTCAGTGCCCAATGTGTTGGCAGCCTATCAGCCTGAAGGATCCCACCAGGTTATATCCTCTTTCCTGCCTGCATTATTTTATTTTGGTTCCTTCTGCTAGAGTTTTGGTGCAATATAAGGATTTTGCTAACTTTTGCAGCCAGGATTTGCTTGAGGCAGTAGAACGGGAGCGGAGCTTTAGTGTTAATGCATCTAGAAATGCTACCATTTTTCGTCATCCGACTCTGGGAGATTTTGAGTTACAGCATGTTTGTATTCCACCTTTTCTTTATTTTGTCAATAAATCTTGAGTAAGTTCGATTCTTCGGATAGTTTCATTTAATGTTCTTGCCTTCAATGCAGTTGCCACTGGGTGCAAATGATGCCGAACTTGAGGAACGTATTATTCAGCACTTGGCTGCAGCTGCTGCAATGGGGCGAGCACGCCACATTGCTAGAAGGGAAGGCCAGAGGAACAGACCACCTGCACAAGGTCGTCCACAGTTCTTAGTGTTTTCAACACAACCTAGTGCAGCTACTGCTGATCCTGTGTCTTCATCTGCAGCTCAGAGCAGAGAAGGTGAACCAACTGCTACAGTAACAGTAGCTACTCCATCATTACCTACAAATGTTAGAGAGGAGTCTTCACAGCAGAATACACAACTACTTTCAGTTCAAGCTGATCATGTTTCTGCTTCAGCATCTGGATCGAGTTCTCCTGCTTCCAGTCAACATGGAAATACCTTAAACAATAGGTATTTACTATCCTTTGATCTGATTCTCTTTGTTTTAATCAGTTAGCGCCACGAGAAACTATTGTTTTCTTCAACTTATGTTTATTACATACTTGCAGAAGGTCTCCTAATCAGCCTTCACCAAACAGTCAAGATAGAGCAGGACCATCAGAGTTCCAATCATTTTCAGAATCTCTTAAATCTCGATTTAATGCTGTTTCAATGAGGTGTCAATCAAACAAAACCTTTTGTATTTTTAACAATGGTTAGAAAATCATTTTCATAATCTTCTAAATCTCCACTTCAATTTCTTTTCAGGTACAAAGAATCTATTTCAAAGAGTACAAGAGGGTGGAAAGAGAGACTTTTTTCTCGGAACAATACCATGGCAGATCTTGGTACTGAAGTTAGAAGGGAGGTTAATGCTGGAATTGCAACAGTTTCACGCATGATGGAGCGTCTAGAAAACCGAGACAACAATAGCAATACAACTGCTTCTGTATCAAACAGTCCAAATAACTCAGTTTCAGAATCAGACAACCAGCGAATATCTGAGACTGCTGGTAATAATCCTATTGGTGATACTAACGTACAAGCTCCATGTGCTGCAAGTTCTGGTTCAAATTAATTAGTTCCAACAATTTCATCAACTGAGATCATTTTATCCTCCAAGGTAAGTGAAATTCTTTTTTTCATTTGGATAAAAGGTATAGTCCTTCACTATACATGATAATATAGAAAACAGTTTGTTTAATTTCATACAGTGGTACTTGATTGCTTATATTTATCATTTTTCTTTCTCTTTTTCTTCTATGAAATTTTTTTTATATCTGCTGACATTTTCCTGGTTTCTTTATTATTTTAAATGATAGTCATCAAAGAAAACAAAAAACCCTTGAGAGGGGAACCAAAATTCAGTGATCCAAAACTCCTTCCCAATTTATCTAACAAAAGTTATAAAGTTTGATAGAGAAGATGCAAAATAAGGATTTTATGGAAACTTGGAAAATTGTATTCCGGGCCCAACAACTTTATAATGCTCTAGTAGATCTTTCCTGTAAATTTTTCTGGTTTGTTAATTATGATTTTTGCTCCCTGACCCAGAACAAGATGTCTACAAAATGATAGATGGCAATAGTGGCATGTTATATATTTTATTAGAAGGTGGGGCAAATCTAAAATTGCAAATTTAAACATTTGATCTGCTAGTCATTCCAATTTGAGTAACTTCACTGGATGAAGTTACTCTTAACCTGAATGAGAAATTTAGAGTGCCTTCTCTTCCAAGAGAAACAATTTTGCCAGTCATGAAGGGTACAGTATTTAGGACAGCATCAAACAAATTACTTACATAATCGAAATACAAACTGTTCTAGAAACGAGTTGGGATTTTATTGGGGCAGAGTAACACTGTATACGGACAACACTAACAATATCTTTGTTGATGTCAAAAATGTTGGCTTTTACTTGTCTTTTCATCTGCAGTTTGTGTGTCTGGGATTATTGATTGTTGGGTTTTAGTACTGGCTGTGGAGCATATTTGGTGCTACAATTTTAGAGATGCATTATGTTAGATGTTGTATAATGTTCATTTCTCTTGTTTAGATATGTGCTTTAAGCTTACTTATTCAGTCTAATAGCTACCTTTTGCCATGCGAGGGAAATTCCTGAAATAGTTTTTTAATTGTTCTTCTCATGTTTGAAGACTATTATGCTCAATTATGTCTTAGCAAATCATTTCAAGCTTTGCAATACAGCAAGCAAAACCTGTAAGATGCATCTTTGTAATGTTTCTAGATCTGGTTAGAGGATATAGGTAATGAAAACCATCTTAAGAGCTTGATTTGCATCTACCAATTACAAGTTCCCTTCCCCTAGGGGCCTCTTGTTTGATACAGTGGTCTTTTACTGTGCAGCTTTGATGAGTATCCAAAGTAATGAATAGACTTACAGGGTATGGTGATCGTATGTTAGCTATAGGGGATGTTGTTCGTATGGTAATATCTATTTGGTTATCAACCAGAGAGCTCAACCCTAGAGAGGATTGACAAGTTCCTTGTCTTCAGTGGGGATTCCCATGCAGCAAAGGCTTTTGTCAAATTATTTGCTTGCTCTGAGGAAATAAGAGGTTTCATTAAATTAGTTTTCACTGCTGTATATTCTACATATATATGTTTAACCTGTGGATTTTTTGTACAATACAAAAAATGTGATCAAGCTTTTCTGTTTGTGGGCCAATTTTGTTACATGTGAGAGATAAGAATTTCGAAATAGAAGCTTGTACATAAGAAACCACACTTCAATAACCCTTGATCTTCGGGTTGGTCAAGGGGGAGGAGAACAACCATCATGGAGCATGAGTGCGTAAGTGAATTTTCAAGGGGAAGAAGATATGGAAATTAACAAAGCACTCATTGAAAGGATTTCACTGGAATGAAAAATCTATTGAACCACGAATTCAGTTGTAGTCACCCAGAACTTAAACACACTTTTCCTCGGGGACAGCTATCTTTTAAACTGACTTTAAATGTATAAAATGCCAATTCCCAAACTTCTGGCTATCAATTAAGGTTGTTGCTTTCCTTTTGATCTCTACTTTCAATTAAGGGAAACCAATACATCATATTTTTCAATCAAACAACAAAGAAATAAAATAGAAGAAATGGACAAGTAAATAGAGGAAATTGATAATTTTCTTTGTTATATATTAGCTTTACTGAATTCTGCAAACATAGTTTTGGAATAATGAACCCATTGAAGAGAAATACATCACCAGCAACAGTTGGGATTCCCTTTCCTCTCTATCTCTCTTACAAGAAAAAAAAACCCACACACCTCATTCACCAAGAGTACACCCATGTATATTCCCGTTTACGACCACCCCTTCCCACTCCATATTCCCTATGACGGCTTTTCTCCCTAATCTCACCACGTCAGCTACTCTTTCTTCAATTCTCTTTAATTGCCTTTATTTATTCTCTCATACACTAACTGCACTGGAGGTCTCATATACTCTTGGGCAGGCATCACAAGGCTTTTCTTTGTAGTCTCTTCAGGCCCAAGTCCAAATCCACCAGCTCCTTGCACTGTTCCTAGAACATTACCTCCCTCTACAGCAACGGACTTGTTCCCAAGTCTAACTCCACCAGCTTCGTGCACTACTGTTGGAATGCAGTTCCTAACATTGCCTCTCTCTACAGCAAGTGATTTGTCCCCAAGTCCAAATTCTGGAAATTGTTGACAGATGGTTTCTTGATGCTCCCATGTTGCTTCTTCCATGGGCTTGTTTTTCCATTGAACTAACCATTGGTGAACTTGTTAGCTCCTTTTAGGTACTGTTTTATTGGCTAAGATTGATTCAGATTCCACAAAAGCATTACATTCATCCTCCATATCATCTGGTAGCACAGTTTGCACTTGTTGAGATCTAATTGCTTTCCTGAGTTGAGAAACATGAAAAGCTGGGTGTATTTTAGACCCCAATAGTAGTTTTAGTTTATAAGCTACTACTCCTATCTTCTGTAAAACCTTAAAAGGCCCATAAAATCGTGCCGCTCGCTTAGCATTAATTTGTGGTGATACGGAATGTTGTCTATGAGGCTGCAATTTAAGATACACCCATTCCCCTTCTGAAAATGAAACCCCTTTTCTATGAACATTGGCCAACTTTTGCATTCGATCTTGAGAACGTTACAAATTAAATTTCAGCTGTCGAAGAGCTTCATCTTCATCAACCAACTCTTGTGCAACAGCTTCAACTAAAGTCTCCCCCAGAACAAACTTGCTGAGTATTAGTGGTGGCCTACCAGATACCGTCTTAAATGGTGTCTTTGCAATCGACACTTGATAATTGGTATTGTACCAATATTCTGCCCAGTGAAGCCATTCAGCCCAATGTTTGGGTTGTTCGGAAGAGAAACAACAGAGAAAAGTCTCAAGGCATCTATTTAGAACTTCAGTTTGGCCATCTGTGTTTGGATGATAAGCCAGACTCATCTTCAGTTTTGTTCCATGAAGTTTAAAAAATTCAACCCAAAAATGACTCATAAAGAGAGGATCTCTGTCACTTACAATCGACTTTGGAGTGCCATGTAGCCTAACAATCTCCTTCGTAAATAACTCAGCAACCTTCTTGGCAGTGTAAGGGTGTTTAAGCAACAAAAAATGTCTATATTTGGATAGTCTGTCCACCACCACCATAATCACATCAAATCCTTTTGACTTTGGCAACCTCGTCATGAAATCCATAGCTATGTCTTCCCAAATTGCTTCAGGAATAGTAAGGGCTGTAACAATCCAGCTGTTCATGTATCTGGATACATCTGAAGACTCATATCCTTTTATTTTTTTATTGTCTATCTTGCATGGCCATTAGTAATACATGCAATGCATCACTCATGAACACAACACATGTGCGTGCTATATGTTTGGATTTATACAAGGTCAAAATATCTGATCCTTATATCTAGACGGTTGGGCCTGGGGGTTGCAGAACATTTACACTGGGAAGTTGTTGGGTGCATGTACATGTCTCATTTTATATAAATTGAACAAGTCTATTTGTTTTAATATGGAATTCATGGTGAATCTTCTCTCATTACTAATTCCTTCAAACAGAATGTAGCAGGAAACAGAACGGATGGATGATTGGCTTCCCATATCCCCAATCCATCTCTACCCCAAAATCCAGCCCTCCCTTTCACATGAGATATGTATTGCTTGGCTATGATTGTAGTGTTTGTCCAACTGCATTAATTTGCTGTAGTGGGCTATGGCCCCAATCTAGGTCATAGTTTACTGATGGGCAAATCTCATTGACTGTTTTGTCGGGCGAGGACGAAATGATGAATAGTTTGCTCTATCCTAACGGGTTATGCGAAGGAGGTCCTTAAATGTTTGTAGGTTGTAGCATGACACATTTTAGATTGTAGCATACTGGAAGAAGACACATGGATTATAAAAATTAAGCTTCCTGAATTTACTAAGTTCATACTGCTGCCTTTATTCTTGTCACTATCATTTTTTTTTCCCCTTTTTTCTGTTGACAGTTACAAATTGATAAAAGAAAAGAATTTGATATAAGGTAGATATTCCTTTTTTCCAGATATTGGGGACACTGTGATTTGATGCTTTGCCTCTCTGCAGGCCCGTGGATAATCTATTCAGGTACAAGAAGCATCATTGATGATTGAGATCGATTCCAAATGAAGAAGCTCGGGAGATAATGCTCTTCTGTTGGTACCTAGAAACCAGTTGATGATGATTGTATATCAGTTTATATTTTATAACTTTTATGGATGGATTATATTGAGTCATGTCTGCTGGATTCTATGGGATATTATAAATTTTGTCAATGTCTGTGAATGTTACAAGCATACATGTGATGCAGAAAAATTTCTTGATGCCCCTTATTTATAACAATTAAAATTTTAGATTGTTTAGATCTTAATTGAATTTGTTGTTGCCCTTTGAGCAAGAAGGGCTAGAGAAGTTTGGTTTGGCCTCTGAATCTTCCCATTTTCTACTAATGTTGAATGCCAGGCAATATACGCAGCACGTGCTTGCCATCACATTTGAGATATCAACAAACAAATAAGCAGATTTGTACACAATAAAATGCTATCCGGTCCGGTCTGGGGGAAAAAACGTAACGGCTAGCCTTTGCTACGAAACAAAGCCCCTGCGGAAACCTTGAGAGCTTCGCTTCCGCTTGTTTGTTTCTTCCCAACGAACCTTCTCTTCACGCGCCACGTTCATTATTTATTCATTTGCCACTTGTATTGTTTACAGTTATTCTTCCGAACCCACGACATCCGAACTTCCTAAATCCGAACTCCTGTATTGTGTTTCTCTGGAGCAACGTCGCAAATGGCTACGGAGTTTTACGTTTGTGGCATGCTGACGACGCATCTTCTTCTTTTCACTGGAATATCCCTCGCATTGCCGGTATATTCCGACCCCAGATCATCTTCTGTGTCAAACCCTCTGCAAGTCAACTCGAACTCGATCCTGGTCTCTCTTCTCGACTCTCATTACCCGGCGCTGGCCGAGCTCATCGATAAGGCCCTGCTTTTACAGACTCTTGAGGAAGTGGTTAGCAAGCATAACATCACTATTTTCGCTCCGGAAAATGATGCTTTAGAGCGCGATCTTGACCCTGGGTTTACAAGATTCTTGCTTGAACCTGGAAACATTATATCTTCACAGAAACTGCTATTGTTTCATGTCATTCCGAGGAAAATTGGATCCAACGAGTTGCCGAGTCAAGCTGAGCCTGCTCGATACAAGACACTGGCTCATGAACATGAAGTTTTCCACGTAAATCCTGCCAAAGTTGTCCACCCGGATTCTATAATCAGACCCGACGGAGTTATCCACAGCATTTCGCAGTTATCAATCCCTCAGTCAGTCCAAGATGACTTCAACCGCCGTGGAAATTCACGTTCCATCACTGCTGTAAAACCCGAAGGAGCACCAGAGATTGACCCAAGAATTAAAAAAGTCAAATAAACTGCCGGCACCAGTTAAACCCCTTTCGCCGCCGGCTTTGCTGATTTTCAACGCAATGCCACCAGGCCATACTTTGGCTCCGGGACCAGGAGGACCTCACCACTACTTTGATGGACACAAACAGGTGAAAGATTTCATCCAAACTGTATTACAGTAGGGTGGGTACAATGAACTAGTTGATATTTTGGTGAACTTAACTTCACTAACAACCGAAATGGGAAAGTTGGTGTCTCAAGGTTATGTCTTGACAATTTTGGCGTCAAACGATGAGGCCATGGCTAAGCTGACGACGGACCAGTTGATTGAGCCTGGTGCGCCAAAGCAGATAATGTACTTTCATATGCCGCCCGAGTATCAGACTGAAGAGAGTATGTATAGTTCTGTGAGGAGATTTAAGAAGGTTAAGTATGATACTTTAAGAGTTCCACACAAGGTTGTGGCTGAAGAGGCTGACGGGAGTATGAAGTTTGGGAATGGTGATAAGGATGCTTATTTGTTCGATCCTGATATTTTTACGAATGGCAAGATTTCGGTGCAGTGAATCGATTTGGTTTTGTTTCCAGCTGAGGACGAAGCTAAGGAAATGAAGGAGACAAAGGTTGTTGCTAGGGTTGATACAAAGCCTGCAAGGAGAGGTAAGTTTTAGACATTTCTTTGGCATCAGTTGCATTGGCTTAAGTCATTTTTTATTTTATTTTAATGGAAACACAAGAGAACTACTATTTACAAAAATATTAAAAATTTTAATTTTACATACCAAATATCTTTTTTAAGCAAAATTGCTGGAAGTAGGGTGCCAGTTGCTGGGGGTCTTTGGACAGGATCATCGATTCAGCACTTGCCATTGACAAACCCTCCAAGGTGCTGTACTTCTGGTTAGTCCTCAATGTCTCATCTTATATTTTTATTTTTGTTTCTTTCTCGTTATCTTAAATGAAGGATTGCTTTGGCCTTCTGTGTCATTGTTTATTGAACTTGTGTACTTCATAAATCTGTTGATTTCGGTGACTCCTTTCAATTATCAACTGGAATGTTAGACTGGTTATTGATAAGAAGCAATTCGTTGATGCAGATATGCAACCCATTTCATTTAAAAGAAATGCATACTGGCTCGATCACAGGACTAAATCGACTCGTTTTAAAAAAATAAAAGAGCTGGTACGGCTCTTAAACTCGATCCATGAGGATCAACCGTGGGTCCAAACAAGTCTCTTTTAATTTTTTTTTAAAAAATAATTTAATTAATATTATAAACTTAAATTAACGAAAAATAAAAAAAATTAAAATTATTTAACATATAAATAAATTAAATATTTACATAAATTATTTAATATTTATTTATAAAATATAAATTTAAAATATTTTAATATTATAAATAATCCAGCAGCAGGCTCCTAACCATTACTCTTCCGCCCCGACTCACTGTTGACATGTGAAAGACAAAAAAAAATAAAAAAGCCCTTCCAATCCCCATGACCACACGGGTCATTTAGCGGTGACGACACTCGGAATCTTGAATGGATTTAAAGCACTTCAACTGCCTTAAAAGGTATAACAGATGTTTGCAATTTAAGACCAATTTCACAACACAAATATTGAAAGCTCACATAGTAATCCCTCTGGAGATGACAACCTCATCACACTAGAAGTAGAGGACTGTATCTACTCTTTAGTCGATTTATCAAAATTCTCAATGTGGTGTAAATGAATCACTCCATAACAAAATCAGAAATCAACAGCAATGAACACAGCTGGCTTTTGCTTCCGGACTTAGAAAAATCATGAACCAGCTATTACTAATCACAATTCTGCATCACAAACTCAAACACCAGCTTAGAAGGAACAAACCCTTAATGATCTGGACCCATCTGCCCAACCGCTGAAATAGTAGACTTAAAAGTCCCAAGGACTTGCTTCTCAGATTGATGCGGGAAATTTGAATCTCTAAAATCTCCTGCACCTAATAGAGTCTACCAATTGAACTAATTAGAAGCACAGTATTTTCAGAGCACCAGTTTGCTGTTAAACTGATTAATTCATACAAAACAACAAATACAACCTATTCTGCAGCATGTCCGAAAAACAAAAAACAAAAAACAAAAAACAAAAAACAAAACTAAACAAGACAAAACACTTGTATGAGAAAATAGAATTGAAACAACCGGTCTAAGTCAAACACTTTTATTAATTTGCTTCACAAGAAAAACGATTGAAAATCCCTCAAACACAGATACTCTAAAATCAAGGGCAAAATAAACCAACCATTACATTTTCAACACGAGCTCTCAATTCTTATTGTAGGAAACAGAAACAAAGTTTCAGTGCAGCTTTCAACCGTTCCTTAAGCTCAATACCTTCCCGCACTTTTCCTTTCCCACCACTCCAGAAACTTAATCTGAGCAGCCATGGTGTCCAACCTGTAAAGTTGCAGCCAGTGACTAGCAATTTCCTGTCCAAATGTCAAACCAAAAACAGCTCCTGCTGCAGCAGACAACCCTGCACCTGCCAAGTGAAATGCAGGGTAAGAAAGTAAACCACACCATAACAGAACTTTAATGAAATTTGATTCCATTTTCTATATATACTTATGTCTAGGGTACAAGTCATGATGCTATTGATTATGGTGCAGACAGTAAAGAATAAAAAATGCTTAACAGATGAAGAGTTTTAACGTGTAAACATGGGTTCAGTCCAAAATCTCTACTCAAGCAAGAGCTCAGATGACACAAGAAGCAACGAGCAGGTGCTGGAATGGACTGATCAAAACCAAGCTGTTTCGGTCAGCAAGTCTGTTTCGGTCAGCAAGTAAACCAACATATGAACTTGACTACAATTAACCAACAAGTAAACCAGGGATTGAATTGAAACATTCTATCTAAAACAAGATTGGTCTCTGTATCAGAAGATATATCGAAAACACCACAACATCCTAAGAGCCTCTCTCTTCACCAGGAGAAAAGAAAGGAAAAGAAGACGAGTCCAGCAGAAAGCACTGAGATAGGAAATACTTGTATAAAATCCCCATCAATAACCTGTAAGTATTTCTACTATTTATCCAGAATAACATTTACATTTTCTTCATAATGTTTCGTAGAACCAACAAAGAGGACATGCACATACTGAAACTCTTCCTAAACAAAAAGCAACTAATTAGCATCTAATTACTAAACCATCACCGCAGTTTATGCTTCAAATCTACTCCCTCGGAGCACTGCTTATATGTTGACCCCGAAATTAGCAGTGCCCAAAAGCACCATTTCATTATGAAAAGTGTACAGATACCAGAGATAAAATCCATTCATTACCATGTAAACTCCTTGAATATTTCCAGGCAAAACCTGCAGTCGATACAGCTCCTATAACGCTTCCAGTGAGAGCACAATCCATTGCTTTCCTAGCTTTCTTAAACTGAAAAAGGAGGAAATCTTAAGCATTTGATAGCAAAAACGCGTCGCAATAAATATGGAATCAAACCCCATCTTAGTAAATAAAGACAAACAGAATGAAAATAAATAAATAAATCAAACTCAGAGATAACATAAACCCATATGATCCCTCATATTTTTTTTTGAAAAAAAGAATCCATCTAGCAGTGCGAATAAACATCGGAAAACTGGAAATACCCAGATGAGCATCTTCAAAAACAAATTGAAAATCTATAAAACTTGATTAAGGAAAACCCCAATAAAAAAGAAATCTCAGATACAGAAAGTGATGAGGATGATTACAGCGGGGCCGTGAACTGGATCGGAAGCGACGAATTCTTCGACATCAGCGGAGGACCAAGATGGAACACGGCTGTAAAGGTTGCGGATTCTTGTATAATTTTCGAGAAAAGAAAATCGTTCTCCCCAAAACTCTTTGTATCCTTCCCAATGCTTCTTGAAGAATGATGGATGTGACTCTGCTGATGATGATTCTCCCATTTTTCGCTTCTTCGATCTTCAATCGCAGCAGCACTCGCCAACAACCTAATTGCGCCAGATTCCTTTGTACATTCTGTATCCTTTCTTTAATGATATGGACTGACGTCAAGAGTGTAAGTGGTGATATGGGCCGAAAACTAAGGCCCACAATCTGCGAACATTTTTCTGGGCTGATTTTCGAGCGCAATCGACGTTTTACTTTCGCTATTGCATTGTCCGTTGATTATATAGTTTTTAAGGAATTGATCGAGTGATTGAAAACGTGAACGCCCTTTTATTTGTTATATGACCTGAGCTTAGAATTGTAATCAACTGGCTCATACATCCTCCATTTAATTGTTCATCATTTGAAATCAACTGACAAATTTACGTTAAATTTTCGATGACCAAAACTTTTAATTCTTAATCTATTGAGTTTAGCAGATATCGTGGGCAGCTCTACACTATAAAAGAAATTACCAAATCAATCCAGAAAAGCTTGCACTAATCACAATAGCAGCTGTATCATACAACTTGTAGCATGGAACAAATCCTCCTCCAACCTTGCAATAGAGTAACCTTACGAAAATGGTCGTAATGACGGACACAGTAGCACTTACCCCATATTATAAACAGTACTATAACTCTACAATCTTCTGCTCCGGAATTTCAATCCTCATCTCTTTCTCTTGGCTGCAGTACAAGAACCACGCCCACCTTTCCTCTCAGCAGCAGATGCGCAACTTGGCACTTGAAATGTCTGCTCCCTTTAGTTCTACTTGTACTTGAATTCCTTGAAAACATTAGGGGCGGATTAAAACTCATAGAGCTATCCCAGGTGGTTCCAACATATGGAGGAATATCTCAGTAAGATTATAGTATAACCTACCTTTAGAATTCAGACTTTGCAGTTCTGACTGCAGCTTCTCGCCATTTGTTTTGTCTACACAAATTAAAAGAAGAAAAAGCGAACACCACCACCACAGAAACCCAAGTTCTTTGGCCAATATCGTCATCACATAAAAGATAATTCTGCAGAAGGCGATGCTTCACGTGTCAATACAGATATGAAACTCAAAGCAAATATAAAATTGAAGTTTGGAGTGATCCTTTTCTTGCTGACAGATCCAGTAACACGACCCCCATGGCGTTTAATCAGGTCAGTCAAAGTTCAACATACAATCTCTGGTTGAAGGAACACTATTAACTAGATACAATGCTAAGATGCAACCTGACAAGTCACAACAGCCCCATCATTATCATACAAAACTGATAATTACAATATTAACATAACAGGCATAGTGCTAATATATCAAATTGTGATTGGGCAAAAGATTATATGGAACACCAAGACCAAAAGCATGAACACTAAGAACTTCAATACAAGGTTGCGAGTAAGAACAAGCACACAAAGAGCCACATAAAGATAAGATGGACTACCTGTCAAGTGTTCCACTAATTACAAAAGTTAACCCATCTAAGCAATCAGGAGCACCTTCAGGAACTTCCTGGCACACAAGAAAGAGAATCATGTTGACATTGAGAGTAGCAGAATCATTCTTCTTAACAAAGGCACATACTCCAAGCACCCTTCCACCTTTTTTCCTTTGTGCGGAGGATCTTTCCTTTCTCCAAAATTCATAAATCCACCCCATCCACCACCTCTGCCTCTTCCACCAGTAAGTGCCACCAATGCTCCTCTACCACTATGACCCCTTCCACTGGACTTAACAGGAGATTCTGTATTTTTAACATCATCCTCATCAACTTTATCAATAGCTATTGATTTCTGTGCAACTCCTCTGTCAGAACCAGACTTCAATCTCTTACTGGGAGTGGCACCAACAGAGTTCCTCCGCTCGTTAGGGAAGACAAAGTTGTCATCATTTTCATCAACTTTGTGCAATTTTTTTTTCGATAGTGGGAAGTTAGCTATTTCATTAACATCATTTTTTGTTTTCCTCTTGCCATGAATTTCCTTTGTTTGTATTTCATCCTTTGGCTTTTGTTCATCTGTGGCAAAGTACTTGCTAGTTTTTCTTCTCCCTGAACTTTCTTGGCCTCCAAGCACCTATATATATTTCAAATGACAAATATTAAGTAGACAAACATCAACATATCACACTTTTGCAGTAGGTATATTGATGGTCAGATTATATTTATACATGTCCATTTTCAGTGCCCTCAACTTTCCATCAACTTAATAGAAAATATTCAATAAGAAAACCATTTCAAAGAACTTTAAAAAAATCCATGTTCTTTATGGCTTCCAAGGTTGAAAACAAAATTTTAATATCTAACTTTTCTGTTTACACTCCATCATTTTACATTCTTCACTATCAATCCATGTGTCTCCATTGAACCTTGTAAAACCATTCAGCTTCAGTCACGACATGTGTTCCTCATCACTAAGACTAAGGCTCTGTTTAGTACTGTTGTGTTGTAGCTTTCAAGTCACAACTATTGTAAAATGAAATCATGTGGGTAGTAAATATTAATTACCAAGTAACAGTGGGTGTTTACAAAACCCTTTAGCTGTTGTGGCAGCAGTCTCAAATTAAGGTTAAGGATGCTCTAAAATAGATATTATCACTTAATACAGCAGCAATCAGTTTCTAAACTCACAAACACAATAGAAACTGTAGGCATCAAAATTTTGTGATGAATCCAATCTTTAAATTTTATAACCTAAGCCAAATACTAAAGTTACACTCATGGGATACAAGCAAACAAAGAAACAAACACATAACAATTTGTAGCAGATATGAATGTATCTCATGTATGTAAAAGAAGAGTCGCTCACTTGCTCCTTTTGAATAAAATTAATAAATATTTAAATATATGTTACCATAAATACTATACAATGAAACTTCTTTATAGTTATAATATTGTAACCAAATTATTTTTATTACTACGAGAAAATTGTAATTTAATAGATATATAATTATAAAAATTATTATTTTAACTTATTTTTACTTAATGCAAGTAACATAAAAGATTGTTGGATTGGTTTTTAATATATTTAAAAATATTTTAATTTTAATAAAAAAATATCTTTTGTTTTGATGAATTATTATCATATAAAAATAAATTTAAAGATGTGATAATAACTTTAATATAATATAATATATCAAAAAATATATTATACGAGTGATGAGATTATCATCTATTTAACTATTTAATAAGCATGTTAAAAATTATAGGTTTAACCATTTAATAATCACGTAAAATTAATATTTTTAAATTTAATTTAATTATTATATATATATAATTTAAATTAATTTTTATTTAATAATACAAATATAATAGGAAAAGTTTAGAATTACTAATTCTAGGTTTTCACCGTACCTTAATTAAAATTGTGATTAGGCCATAATAATAAAAATTAAATGTGTATTTATTTAAAAAAATTAATACATTATGAATAGATTAATGAGTAAAGAAGAGAGAGAAATTTATAAATCGGGTCACAAGTTTGCCTGGAAATAATATATTAGGAGGGTAATTGTAATTAAAAATTGAATTCAGATGCAAATTTAATGTAGGCGTTCTTTGGAAATCCCGAAGAATGTTTTTTAATTCAAAGATTCTGGCAGCTGGCAATAGCATGGATAAAACCAACCAACCATTATCACTGTTTTTGTTCCGTGTCACCTAACCCTAATAATAGAAACATTTAGTAACCATATCTACTCATCTTCTTCTACTCTTCCACAGAAGAGACGAAGCCAAAGAGAGCCCGAAAATTCTTACAATTAACAACAAATCACGCGTTTCAGCTGAACTAAACTTGTCTTCAAACTTTACATACTTATAAACAGCAACAGCAACAACAACACGCCTTACGTTTCAATCGCTGTCTTCAGTCTTCTTCTTTTTTTGCAATGACGCCTAGAGGATTTCTGGGTTTGGTTTTTCTCCTTCTGGCCGTATACTGTGGACTTGACCCTTTTAAGCACAGTGCAATCTATGATTTTCCTGACTTCGTGTCTCACAAAGCGGACTTGCCGCCATGGTCGCTGGTTCCTACAGATAATGATGAGAAGAATTTGCTTCAGAACTCAGAAATCAAGTTCTTGAACCAGGTTCAGGGTCCTGAGAGCATGGCGTTTGACCCTCTTGGCCGCGGACCCTATACCGGTGTTGCTGATGGGAGAATTCTCTTCTGGGATGGCCAGAAATGGAATGATTTTGCTTATACTTCGGATAATAGGTCAGCTTTTTATTTTGGGTTTATATTCTTTTGGGATGTTTTTAGTGAACTGGGTGGTTGAGTCTTCGAGTGATTCAGTGGTTATTGAGTTTGGATGCATTTGGTTTTGCTTATACATGATAAATAAAGTCATTTCAATAGTTGATTAGTTCATTTTTTCGGAAAACAGCCATTTTCTTTTGAATTTAGATTACATGATTGAATCGATAACACTGAAGAGGTTACTTTCACGCGCAGATTTGATTTCTTTTCAAACAAAATTTATTTACTGTAATGAATTTGAAAACATACAAAGTTTCTTAGTCTATTGATTGATGATTTGAACTATTAATTTGGTTTCTCTGTTACATTGCGTTGCTTGAATAATTCCAAGAACTGAAAAATAAGTTAGATGCATCTGTTTATTTGTGGCTGTTTCCTAAAATACTTCCCTGAGCTGTGTTTGTTGTTTTACCACTGGAATATTGCTCCTGACTTGATATTCTCTTTTTATATGCATTACGCAATGTATGCTACAGGTCGGACCTTTGTAGTCCAAAGCCATCGCCTTTGAGTTACTTGAAGAATGAGCATATCTGTGGAAGGCCTTTGGGTCTTCGATTTGACAAGAAAACTGGCGACTTGTACATTGCAGATGCATATTTTGGTCTGATGAAGGTCAGTCCAGAAGGTGGATTGGCAACATCACTTGCAACTGAAGCAGAAGGTGTGCCACTGAGGTTTACTAATGACCTAGACATTGATGATGATGGGAATGTTTACTTTACTGATAGCAGCACCGCATATCAGAGGAGGTAAGTCAAATACTATTCCTTTTGGAGATGCTGATGATTATAATTTTCTTCTTCCAATTAAGATATCCAATGTTTTTTTACAATGTTATAACAAGCATCAAAATGCACTCATACTTGTGTCTTACGATGTGACATGCCCTTTACGGCTAAATGAACCAAAAAAAAACTAATGATTATAATAACAAACAAAATAACATGGTCAGAAAGACTACTATTTCAACCAAAGTGTGCCTAATGCGATAATATCATTGTATTACTTAAATCCTATGACTTTCTTTCCCCATTGCCCTTTTTGTTATCATGTGGTAAATCACTTAGGAGATGGAGTATTATGTCTCCCTGAATTTGCATGTGCATGTGTGTAATGTATGCAAATTTGGAAAGTAAATTTCAAAATTTCCTTGTTGCTTAGCTTGCTGTCTTTTTCCATCAACCTGTTGGTATTTGGCAGTAATATTCTTTCTCCGATTAATGTTGTAATTAAAATTTTCTGCCCAACCATCATTTATATCTTATGTTTATTTCATCATTATTTTTTTGCTGTAATATATGTTTTAAGTATGAAATGACATTATTCAAAAGATGAGATATAATTTCTGGCATTTTGATATCTCAATTCTGTACTTTTTCCTCTGTAACTTGTTGAAGACTCAAGCTATAATTGCCAAGTGCTGAGGGTGTACCTCTGCACAAAACTTTTAAGTTTTGTATGTTGCTTCTTATGCTGGAGAAGAAATCATATGTTGCAGAAACTCTTTTTTTCTCTTGTTTATTTTTTCCTGAAGACATTTGTGGTGTTTCTGACACAGTAGTATCTCTCAGGAATTTCATGCAGTTGATTTTCTCTGCGGATGATAGTGGGAGGGTTCTAAAGTATGACCCAACTACGAAACAGACTAGTGTCCTTTTGAGGAAACTTCAATTTCCTAATGGAGTTTCCTTAAGCAAGGACAAATCCTTCTTTATCTTTTGTGAAGGATCCATTGGCAGGTGATACTTTTTCCCTATGCATCTGAAATACTTACAGTTTTTGTGTACTTTGCTTCCTGTGATAGTTCCTCATGAAGTTATAAGTGGACCACATTATGATGTAATCTAACCCAACAATTTCTAATTTTCTCCGTCAGTTGGAGTTGCTTTACACATGCTAGTCCATGCACCAATGCTGTAAACAGTAAGGTGATCGAAATTGAATCAAGAAAGAATATCTAATTGCTGTGGAGTCCAAAATATCTGTTTTTGATATCTCTGGTGACTCAGAAAAGGAAGTACCCTTGCTTTGGAGACATTATAGAGAAATATTATCTTTGACATCACTATAGAGATGGCGAAGTGATCACTTTAGGAAGAAAAATTTTACCGTCCTAATTTTTCGGTTGCATTTTTTTAAAGTTTCTTTTCCAAATGAGCAATAAAAATTTTGGGAAAAAGTTAATTTTCTCCTATGAAAAATTACATCAATTTCAATCATCAATAGCCTGCTGTGATTGTTGATTGCTACTTGCCCAAGATAATGATCTTCTGAACATTTGCTTGGTTGTCGGTAAACATTTAATGGGTTCCAGAAGTCATATTGAATCATTCAGGAACCGCCCAACCTTAGCTTTATTTTTCCTTTATCAATATCCGTTTCATTTGATAATGCAGATTACGGAAGTACTGGTTGAAAGGTGAGAAAGCAGGTACTTCAGAAGTGTTTGCCATTTTACCTGGATTTCCTGACAATGTTCGAACAAATGAAAGGGGTGATTTTTGGGTGGCTGTCCACTGTCGGCGGAACTTGTATTCTTACCTCTTGGGTTTGTACCCTAAAATTAGATATTTCATGCTCAAGCTCCCAATTTCGGCAAAGACTCATTTCCTGCTTCACATTGGGGGAAGGCCACATGCAGTAGTTATCAAATACAGCGCAGAGGGAAAGATTTTGCAGATATTGGAGGACAGTCAGGGAAAAGTTGTTAGAGCAGTTAGTGAAGTGGAAGAGAAGGATGGGAAGCTGTGGATGGGCAGTGTTCTGATGCCTTTTGTTGCAGTTTACAACTTGTCTTAAGGTAGATATACACACCTATTTATTATACAAAGCTGTTGTTCCTTGTGCTAGAGATAGCTAGCTCTTTCCAACTTCTTTATTTATATCCTGAAAATGTTGTTGGGGTCTGTAGCGGGACAAGAATTTCTACTTAAAGTTACCCAAGGTGGCTGTTTATCTTTTTGCCTGTAGCATGATACAGTGTTTTACAAATATGCCTAGTTACGTGTTTTACAAATATGCCTAGTTACTTAATCTATTGTTGATAGCATGTACGAGACACTTAAATTCCCCTAAAAGTTTTCATTACCTAAATATAATTGTTCAATCACATCTAGTTGGAATGGATGGTGCAGTGTAAAACACATCAATTGAGAAGAATATAATCCTGGCAATATCATGGGGGCAGGTTCTGTTCATGAAATAGTACATATTGTGTGAGTTTTGCTTGATCTATTAGAAGCTGTATCCAAACTAATAAAAACTCAATAATTGACTGATAGCATACATGTATGTAACTATATATAAATCAAACGAATTGAGGCTTAGAGAATAAAGCACAGTAACAGAGGAAACACGATTTTTATGCTAGTGGTATATATAAAGTTGCAAATGAGTAACAGATGTGCATGGTTTACTACATACATGAAATGTAACTGGCTATTTATTTAGTGCAATGTAATGTACTGAACACTGATTTAATGTAAAATTGTGCAAGGTTTCAGTATAGTCCTAATTTCAGGATGTGATTTACTACAATATTGCGTTGATAGTCAACAAGATCTCTCATTTGTAGCTAATAGACAAGTAAAAATAGCTTGCTTTTATTATATGAAAAGTTGTATTCCGACTTCTAAACTTGTTGAGCAGTGTTAAAGTAATTCACATCAATAGTTCAGAAGTGATAATGTTAGACTTTCTCATTATGTTCATTTTTGTATGTACTATAGCGTGCTTGTGGGTATGACATCTTGATGAATTTACAATAGATTCTTGATTTAAGAAATTAGGACCATTTATTTTTTTGGTTTTTACCATTAGTTACTAATATAAATATTCGACATGTTGTATGAGTCATGCTGTTCAAATTTCCCTGTTGTATTTACAGGATCTGTGAGGAACTTGATTGCCTACCAGAAGAAATCAACTGATAAAAGGTCAGACATTTAAAGTTTGAATGGAATATCAGTAGAATAGTACTAAAACAGGATTATTTTGCTGATGATCTTGGAAGATGACATTCAGCTTGAGACTGATGATCAAATGAAAACCTTGTCATTATTGAAGAATGAAAACTTTGTCATTTATGTAATGCACTTGGCTTTGCTAGCAATAAATTCCAATTTCAACTCTCTCTGTGTTTCTCTGCCATGCTTTTCTAGTATATAAGAATATAAATCGATTATTAGCTTTGTGATTTGCCATTGGATACCTCATTGGTGGATTGTTAACTTGTTATGTGTTGTGATATGCATGAAATCTTGGGATGGCACTTAGAGGGCTTTTGGGTTAATGAATTGATATTGTTATGTAATAAATTGGTTCTAAGGTTGAGGATGTTGATGAATGAAGACTTCGTGCTCTATTTGGGATCATATATTTGGCTCTGGAAATGACATATTTGCATTTTAGGCATCTTTCTGTAATGATATTTGGGATCATATATTTGGCTCTAATTTGTCTAAAGTATTTTAACCCATACAAAGATAAGATTGTTTGTAGTCACTACATCCAAAAGATGAATATTAAGATGAATATAATACGATATAAACTATATATTTATATATTATAATAATATAATATAATCTGTATAATAAATAATATAGTCTAATATATATTGTTACAAATATAATATAAAATTTTATTGAATCCATCGTAGTCGAGTTCAATCCAATCCACTTTAGTCTATTTAAAATAATACAGTGTGCTATCAAAGGCACTCTAAAATTATTGGGTTGTTAAGCAAAACTCAATGGATACAAGGGAATGGGATTTCCTTCAATTTATGGTATCTACGTTCTTGCAAGGTGCCACCACTCATAACCATTCAAAACATGCAATTGTCTTT
This sequence comes from Xylocarpus granatum, assembly GCA_019650275.1. NCBI lineage: Eukaryota > Viridiplantae > Streptophyta > Magnoliopsida > Sapindales > Meliaceae > Xylocarpus > Xylocarpus granatum. The sequence goes on along the minus strand of BNST01000570.1, from coordinate 47,632 downwards.
CACTTTGCAATATTATGATGCAAATGCAGGATAAATATAAAAGTTTTAACATCGACTATTTAAGGGTGGTGGAAACCACCATAAGAAGAGATGGCCAAGTTCCGATCACATTTTACCACCAATCAAAACACTCTAATCTTATTTTAGAAGATTTGTTTGTTTTTTTTCCCTTCAACGCAGAGAATTCATTTAGAGTTGTTGCTTTCCAAACAACTAGAATCTAAATTGGAATATAATCAAGTTAGGAATCGATTCCATTACTTAGTTGAAGCATAAAATCCTCTCAGTATAATTCCAATAATCATAAATACAAAGCCTTAGAAGGTTAATATAGGAATGTCCGAATCTAATATCTAACATAATAAACAATTTACAATATCTAAAATTGTATTCAATATCGAAATAATCCTAAAGCATTCTATATTTTTTTACTAATATAATACCCATTTTTACTTTTTTTTTACAAAATTAACATTATAAGAAGGGTACAATGATCAAGGCCCTTGGTAATGGTTATGAAAATTTATTATGTGAAGTCAACAATAATTTTTATAAAATTTTATTTATTAATTTGTATGGTGAACAAATAAAAAATTATAGATTCATTATTACATAATTCAAGAAAAGGGTAAATTTTCATCTATTTAGCTGACCAAAATGAAGCTATTGCATAGATATTCATAGGTTACAAAATTTGAGCAATAAATAATCCAATAATTATAATAATAATAATAATATTATTATTATTATTATTATTATTAGCTTCTGTTAATTATTTAAGGGCAAAACCAACACATGTAAGTAATTGTTGGGCTTTTGTCTTATTCATAACCATAAAGTCCTTCTAAGATTACAGTCATCCTAAAGCTCTACATTTCTCTTTCCACACAATTTGTTTTTTGGTTGACTTAATATTTTAAAATAAATAATAATATACATATAAAATATTTATATAAATTAATAAATATAATTATTATTTTTATAAATTTATTTACATAAATTAATACGACAATGTTATATCATTACAATATATTATGTATTCTTACGAGAATAAAAATAATGATATAAAATACGTGATAAAAATATAATATCATTAGAAAAATATTAATTTATATAAATATTGTATTTACATAATTTTTATACATAATATTATTCTCGACACAAGAATTTGTGAATTATGGCAATATTATTCTACTTATTTCTCTCTCTTTTTTTTATAAATTATCATTTTTCGAAATTATCCGAAGTTAATTAAAAGTGAAGAGGATTCCAAGGTCTTCAAAACAAAATGATTAAATTTTAATTACCATGAAACAACCACAACTTTGGAATTAGTTTGATTGTTATATATCACTAACTACACATATAATGAAGCAATTAACAAAAGTACTTGCACCTCAGCTGACACTAGGCTTGAGGATGTTAGATGTTCTAATCACCATGAAAATGGAAAAGAAGAAAACAAGAAATAATTAAAAGTTGATTTTGAATAGAACGAACATACCTTAAATTGCAATTAGTTCTAATCATCGTGAAATTTTTTAAAATTTAATTACAATTTTTTAAAATTTATATTAAAAATTGAATATAGTATTTTAATTTTTTCTTTTAAAAAAAATTACCAAAAAACTTTTAAAAAAATATAATGACTATCATTGCATATGAAATTACTGCCTTTTATCTACTGTAGGTGTTCCTACTTTTCAAACTGTGGATGACAATTTTTTGAAATTATAAATTGTTTGAAATATTACAAAAAGAAACTTTTAAAAAGCAAAATTTTATATCATGATTGTCTGAGTGAGGGCTATTTTTACTTGCAATAAAATTATTTAAAAAATCTAGTAATTTTATAACTAAATTCAAGAAAAACTAATAATTTTTTATGGGATTGGGGGGGAGTTTAGTCCATGCTCATGCATACATTGGATTGTATGTATGATGATACAATTTTTATTTATACTACTTTAAAAAAATGACTAATATAAAATCGTTGTAAAATGTTTATCATTCGATGGCATATTTTATTTTTGAATATATACTTTGATTTGATTTGAAAAAGTAAATAGTAATATATATATATATATATATTTGTGTGTGAATAAAAAAAAGAAAAATTTTTTTCTTAATTTTTAATAATTTATTTGCACAAATACAAAAATAATAAGAAAAAATTATTTTAATTTATTTTATATTTTTAATAAATAAAAATTTAAAAAATTAAATGAAAAAAAAGGGAACTCAATGGGTAGCAATGCGAGTAAAAATTGAAGACTTCTCTGATCCCTAAAAGACATTCCGAAGGAAGGGAAGGGAAGGGAAGGAGCATTAATACCTCGCCCCCCTCGTCCGCTGCAGAAAGCCAGAAAGGATGGTTAGAAGATGGATGACTCCCACCCACTCATTCTCTCAAATCGTCACACCAATACAATAATATTACACCTCTTTCTTTCTTTCTCTCTCTATTGCATAATTCCTACAACCCAACTCTCTTTCTCCAAGTAAAATTACAACAGCAACAACAAAAATTAAAAATAATAAAAATAAATAAACCCCCACTACTTCCCCACTTCACTGTTCCTCTCTCCGACCAGACTAGTCCTTTCAGATTTTTGTACAGTTCTCTCTTCACCATATCTCTCTATCTCGATAAAACCATTTTGTTTTTCTTAATTTTGTCTTGCTATATAATCCCATAGTTCTTTTCGATTCTTTATCCAAACACTGAAGAGTTCTGTGTGTAGTTCTTTACTTTTCTTGATCTGGGGACATATTTCTCTCTCTCTTTCTTTCTTAGATTCTAAGCACTGAAAAAAATGTCACTGGAAATGGCATCAGAACGTGTTTGTTATGTACACTGCAATTTCTGCAACACCATTTTAGCGGTATAACACTCAGTTCTCTTTCTCTCTGGCTGTGTATAACATCAATTTTCTCTCTCTTTTCCATGACAAAAATCTATGGGTTTTTCTGTGAGCTGAATTTCACCATGATACCATGATCATCAGTATACCGGTAAGGCTAGCTTTTATAGGTGAATGGTAATTTTGGTTGTGGGAAAATAAATTGAAATTTAGATGAAAAGACCTTTTAAAATGATTTGGCTTGAAGGAAAAAAATAGTAACCCAATTTGTAAATTGTCGTCTTCTTGCAAAATTTTCCTTGATCATGAGATTTCTTGGTTTTACTAGGACATAGATGAGAATTCTGTCTTCCGTGTTGATATTTTATGAGAAATTTCAACTGATTTTTGCTTCAAACATGCGGGAAAATTCATGTATGGTTTTAATAAGACAGCTTTTGGAGGCCATGAATTAAAACCACAAGTATGTAAAGAGTTATTGGAATCGATCAGTGATCGCAGCACAGTTTTTCCTTGAAGCCCTTGAAGAATTTGATCTCTCAAACTCTAGCAAAAGAAGTCTTTTTATCCGAAGGAGTTTTACAGATATTAATGTTGAGACTATGACTAGGGTTACAGGTGTTAGGGTTCTTCCAAGTCATGGCCAAAATCCAGGTGAAACCTTCTAAGCTGTGCAGAAGTTTATATACGATTTCAAGTCTTCTGCAAACAAGCCTAGCTACTGCTTCTGTTTTCTTCCCCATTTATCATGTTAATTCAACAGTAATAATCTTTTGTCGCAGCTGCTTGCTCATCCATACCAGTAAATTTCCGTGTGGTGCAGCACTTAATTGTTTAATCTCTCTCTTCATTTCTTTCCCATTGTGGGAGTTTCTGTTGCTGCATATACTGCGGCACTGAAGCATCGTTTGGATCACAAAATCAAACATGGTAAACTCGTTTTTCTTTATTGCCTAGTTTCGGGTTTGGTTTTCTTTTGAAGTACGCAGAGGATGGTTTTTCTTTCTTTATAAAAACTTGTGGTTGAAAGAGCAGCCAAAGCCATGGAAAACAAAATGCTTTTGCTTTTCAAACTCCTTTCATCATAGCGTGTCTCTGTTAAAAACAACAATAATCCATTTTGAAAAATCAAATAAAAAAGAAAACAAATATAATTAAGATATTAAACACTGCACATAGGTCAGTGAATCGGCAGTCTTCATTGATGATACCATCTTTATTTCTTTTTTCATGGCGATTTTTGATTTCTGTGATAACTAGTCATGGCCTTTATGGTTTCCGTTCCAGTCAAGTCCTTGTCATCTCTCCCTGGGCTTATTTTCCTTTCTTTTATCATCTTGCTTGCGGTGTCAGTCACAAAAGTCAGGCGCACCGAAAGAAGAGAAATAATATTATTGGAAGCAAATCGAGGAATTTTAATTTGCATTTGGAAAAATCCTTATAATTAATTGTTACCCCTGTGAGGTGTTTTGAGATCTGCTAAATTATTTGACTTCCATCCTTGCATAGGAAAAACAACAATACGTATCTCTATACTCTTCTACAAAGTCCAAAAGAGATCACAAACGTAGAATCTAACAAGTCGTCAGAGAGATCTACATGCATTCATCTTCCTTCTTCTTCTTCTTCTTCTTCTGTTCTCTCCCTTATACCATTCTTCATTTTGTATCTTCCTATCATGGAGCCTTATTATTTATTCTTCTCCTATTTCCTCATTGTCTCTCTCGAGCTATTGGAGGAAAAATCTGTGTTTTCTGGAATTTTCGTTGTTAATTTGTAGCGTTGTTGATAGGTTAGCGCGTAGTTGTAGTTAATGTATCAATGCAACTTAATGGAAGTTGCATTCAGAGTTACCCTTTTGAAGCTATAAAATTTTCTATCATTGTGATCTTGGTTTTATTTCGAATCGATCTCTTAATTGTTTGAAGAAACATGAAGCTAGATCTAGGTAAGAAGATAAAGTTGTCTTATTAGGGTTCGAAGATGGCTGTGAAAAGGAAAAATGTTCTTATTATCGAGCCGTTTGGGTTCAAATTTGAGTATATACTTGAACTTTGATGTGTGCATATAAGAGACACAGATAGATTTATCAGAGAGAGTGAGAGGTCAGCTACCAAGTGTAATAACTGCAAAATGTAGCAGGATTTCTTTAGATTTCAAGTCCATAACTTATTTTTGATTTATACTCCATTTAAATCCCATGATTGCAGGTCAGCGTTCCTTGCTCCAGTATGTTCAACATTGTGACTGTCAGATGTGGGCACTGTGCCAATTTGCTGTCTGTAAACATGGTATCTTCGCTTCAAACACTTCCTGTTCAAGATCCTCAGGTAAATTTACTATAATAGAGTAATAAACAATTATGACAGGATGAAAGCATTTGTTCAGTGATTGAGATTCGACACTTATTTTTCTTGGGACTTCACGTTTAATTATTTTATTATAGGGATAACATTTGATAAGTTTTCATAAACCAATGGGAACCAATTATTGTTTGTTCAGTTTGAATAGACCTATCTTCTTTTTTATATTTCAACTTTTCCTTCGTTGGATTCTTTATATATGCATATGCAAAGCTTGTTGTTTTTTTATGTTCTAAAATCATGGCAATCTAAGTCAAAGTAGTAGCTTTGATTACATATGTCTGTAAAAGCTCAAACAATGAATTATTTACTTATTTTTTTACTCCAAAGAAGATGCAGAAACAACACTTAAACTTCGAAGATTCAACTAAGGACTCGGGATCATCTTCAAAATGCAACCAATTTTCTTCTGCACTTGAGTCTGCAGAGCATGAAACTCCTCGAATTCCACCAATTCGCCGTTAGTCTCACTCTAGTTATCTCTATTGCATATATAAGTGTTTAATTATTAACATTTTATGCACATATATGGATGTCACTTTTATAGCAAATTATAAAACCCCCAACAAAGAGGTTTAATGCATAACCAATAATCTTTGCCTAATTTATCACAAACATGGACACAACTGGCAAAAGTAAATAAGCAAGCAGCAGCACATAACTCGTCAGCAAGGCCACTTGTCACGAAGAATCAGTTTCCATATACAAAATTTCATCTCCTATTTGCTAGATGAGCATCTGATTTTTTCTTCACTCATGCACGGTCCATTTGAGATGGTGACTTTACATAACAAATCTGAGTACTCCTTATTTATTACATTGACAGTGTATGCTTTCATACATTAATACCGTATGCACAAAAGATATCAATTGAGATCATATATATGTTTGAGCAGTTTTACAGCTTATTTTAAGTACAGCTAGTTTTCAATGTGATATGGCATGTTGTTTTTATTTAATATACAGATTACGTATAGTACAGAACCTAAATATGGCTGTAAACATAGAAAACCCAGTTCCCCATTTGATTTTAGGATAGATTTGCATCATCGGCCCCTGCAATAACACAGTGCATATGATTAAGAAACTGGTCTGAATTGCCTACAGCTCTAAGAGCAATGGATGGACCGCCAGAGTTTTTGGTAGAAGGAGTGTCACATACTCATAAATTACTTGCATGAAGTAGAGGGTCATTATCTTTAGTTTGTAAACTTCAAATTTCTTACTTTAAATTTTTTGAGCGAACGTTTTAGACCTAGATAGGTATATAGGCTAGATTACAATAATATTATTTGATGGCTTAAAAGTTTTGTCTACTGTGAGTAGCTTACTTGAGATTCTCAACTGTCATAAATAATGCAGCCCCTGAGAAGAGACAACGTGTTCCTTCTGCATACAATAGGTTTATCAAGTAAGTTTCAGCATTTCCATATGTTGTATTCTATCTCACTTTCTCTCTCTTTCATTTTCAAACAACTATAAAATATTGAACTTAATTACAGAGAGAATAAACATGGCTATTGTGAACATGGTAGTAGGATTTGGTATTGAAATTAACGGGTGTTTCTTGATTAACTAAATTTGCAGGGAAGAAATCCAAAGGATTAAGGCTAGTAATCCTAACATCAGCCACAGGGAAGCTTTTAGCACCGCAGCAAAAAATGTAAGCTGTGCGCTTAGATTAATTTTAATTATATGGAATGCGGGTTATGCATTTTGTTTTGTTTCTCCACTTCTTCTCTCTTGAATTATTTACTGTGAATTTCCTTTTCTTTTTTTTTAACCCTCAACCAAATTAAAATTTTGAGAGTCAGATTTTTTTTTATGGTGAATTCCAAGATTAGCTGTTATGATCATATTTGATCTAAATGTTGATGCATTCTGAAAATCGTGTGAGCTATCTAGAAAGTCCAAAACAGACAATATTTACGCCTATCGTCCCTTGGCCATCACAATTTTCTGGTCTAGCTGAGGTTGCTTATTTTTAAAGAAAAAATTGTGGTTCTTACTGAGAAAGTATATAATAAATTCAAGATTGGAGACTTTTATCACACAGAACTCAAATGGATTGAGAGAGAATAGACTTTGTAGTTTAACAACAAATCAATTCCTTTAGTTATTTTTTCCTTCATGTCTTCTTTTCCTTTGTATTCTTCTTTTTTACTTGCTCTTCCTTTAGGTTGACTACTCCTAATAGGAAGTTTAGCAGTCTACCCTACTTTTTAAAAAATGTAATAGAAGAATAATTAACAAATCTCTTTTTTGTAAATATATAAATATGAGGAAAAAGATTTAATTTTTAATTGTAGTCTTAATCACCTTCTAAATTGACCTATTGTTGACCACACCTGTAGATGACCTAGTTCATGATAAAGATGTATGGTTCCAACCATGACAATGTAATTTCATAGTACCAGAACAAGAGGGGGTTAGCCTTCGACTAATCTATTTCAAATTTTTGTCTGCAACATATATGAAAATTTTGCAGGCATCTTATCTTCTATAGCTAACGAGGGCCACATTAAACAAAATTGACATCAAATACTTATCATTTTGGTTCACATTCTCAAATCCCTTGATTACACTGCAAAAGTTTGAGGTTTCCTAACTTAAATGTTAAAACTTCTTACATACAAGTTTCATCAAGAATTATACTGAATTCCCCCTTGCATATTTGCATTAAAAAACATCCAACTTCATATTTCAAGCAACTGTTTGAAGCCAATAGCCTTTCCTCTGTAGTTTATTTAGCTTGAGAACTTGAAAGAGAGGGACAAAGGAGATGGAGCAAAAATGTAATGAAAGAAGCTTGTGCTTTGGTCTACATGAACACATATATAGTTGAAAACGTTAATGAAGTTATAGTCAATTGTATATGAAGTTTTATGTGCTCAAGTAAACAGCTAGCATAGAATCAATTTTATGAAATCTCTGATTGATGATGTGTAAGACCAGAAAACCTCAGAAACTGTCTGTCTTAAAAATTATGCTAACGAGCACTCACTAGTGTACTATTAATGTGTAATCATGTTTCTTATTGACTTTTTTAAATCTTCATGATGCCGTTTCCATCTATTTTCTTATTTCTCATCATGTTAAAATACGACATTTGCTTTCATGGTGCTTTTTGTTTCTGTATCTATGTAATTTTCTTCTGTACCCCAACAATTTTTTATTTTTCCAAAACTAAACAATTTCAGCTATTAGACACTGCAATCTATAAGTGTTAAACAAATACAAAGTTAATATTATCTGCTATGCAGTGGGCGCATTTCCCTCACATTCACTTCGGGCTAAAGCTGGATGGCAATAAGCAAGTAAAGCTGGACCAGGCATATGCAGAGGGCACTCAAAAGTCTAATGAATTCTACTAAAAAAAATGTTATATATATATATATATAATATATATATATATATAATATATATATATATATAATTATATATCACTGTTAGTAGAAGCAGAAGTTATATTCTATATAAATTGTGTATAATTATTGAAAAAATTGAATGAGGTTGATGAAGTCTCGTAATAACCAAACGGGGACGGGTCGCTTTGAAAACTTTGTAAGCCTTTTACATGTGCTGTTCCTTTTCTAACTCTTTAAGGAGCGCTTTCCATTAGTGATTGCATTTATAATATATAAATGTTGAACTTTGACCATTGTCAATTGTATAATATTTTGAGTGAACAACATTCTGTGGAACACGGTGCATTTGTTTCGATCACAGTTATAGAAATCCCTCTCTCTCTCTCTCTCTCTCAACCAATTCCACAGAGGACAATATGGATACCCACGTTGCCACAGTGATATCAAGAGAGGACCACTTTGCCATTATCACTTTCCATGATTTGGTGCTCCACTCCAACGGATTCACCTCCTATTTTTAGCCTCGATTATTGTTGTATTTCAATTTCAACTTTTTTTTTAACTTCTTTTTCTCTTAATAATTTCTAATTTTTCAAAAATTAAGTGTGTGTGTATATATATTTATTTTTAAAAAATTATGAATATAATATAAAAAAATTATATTATCATCAATAATAATAAAGATATAAATATTTTTGTATAACATAATATGTGAAAGTTATATTATTATTGCATGTATGATTTAATTATATTGTTATATATATATATATATATATATATATATATATATTAATGGTAATAGATTAAATTGATAGACATGCTGACAACACATTTCCTTGGGATGCACAAACCAAGTATTATAATAATGCTTAGGTTGGCCACCCCAGTTATGAAAATATTCTTCACAGATTACTGATTACACAAATCCCCTCCTTATTTGTGATCTTTTGTGGTTGTTATAATAAATTTCAAAATTGAGCAGCCACACCTTGCAAAGCTTAAAGTCACTTTTTGCTTTTCTTTTTGAGGACACTCTCTTGGAAAGCACAAACAATTCTTAAACGTCTTAAAATGACCAAGCAAAATTACAGCTAACAAAGTAAAAAATGAGGCAAAATATGGCCAGCCAGAAAAAGAAGCCAGGGACCCTTGGATTTTCTCTGAATAGCAGTTAGAAAATTCTAGCGTTTTTGGCTTCGATGCAGATAAGACGTTGATCACTCTTTTTTCCATCGTTGAAATCAACTCTTAGTTAAGTTACTTGGTTGCTTAAATTAATGAAGTTAATTTAGTTATTATTAATGGTCTGCTTAACCACAGTATTTTCCACGGGTAGAGCACAATTCTTGTACTGCTAACTCATTTCTCTAGCAAGACCTGTTAATATAGGCATGAATATGTGCAGCAGTGAGCAATAATGCTTCCGTAAGGCTGACGTGATATGATGAAACCCTAGATATATTCTTTCATAGATGATCATTTCTCTTGGCACTTGACCATTTTCCACCGTTGATTCTTCTCAACAGAACTCGATCTTTAAGAGGGTTTATTGTTGGTACCACCCCCAATTTGCCTTTGCTCTTTACATACAGTTTAATTAGATGCATGCGTTGCTTCCCCTTATCACTATTCACTTCCATAACTTATGAAACTGTTGCGATTATTCTTGACTAAGCAGTAGTAACCTCATATTTTAAATTGTAAAGATAGAATGAGAATATATATAAAAGCCACTTCCCAGAGAGAGCACGGGAGAATAAAAAAATGGAAATAATATGAAATGGTAGGTGGAATTTGTCTGTGGGTATGAGGCTAAGAGTACAGAATCTGTAATGTCAAATCATGTAGTTGGTATTTTGGAAGTACGTGTGTTGCATATTTGGAGCGGGTCTTGTCTAAAAAGAAAGAGATGATATCTACTTTATGGCTTTAACAATGTCTGGATTGGGTTGTCATGTCAATTATAATAAAGCTAAGCTAGGGCTAGACTCTCTTCTGTGGTTTCTATTATACACGAGAACGTGTAGCTGCTGTTCCTGCAACTGTTGCAGCTGCTTTCTCTCTGAAACAGAAGCAGGCAGTGAATCTGAAGCGTTTGTCAGTCGTGACACAACCTTTCCTCGTTGCCAACATTAAAGCTAAGCTAAGCTAGGGCTAGACTCTCTTCTGTGGTTTCTATTACACACGAGAACGTGTAGCTGCTGTTCCTGCAACTGTTGCAGCTGCTTTCTCTCTGAAACAGAAGCAGGCAACGAATCTGAAGCGTTAGTCAGTCGTGACACAACCTTTCCTCGTTGCCAACATCGATGCTGCGGATACTTTGAGATTTCCCTCTTCATTAGTTTTAGAATTCTGATATGACAACGCTATAACCCACTCACCAGAATGGGGCACATTATTATTAAAAGCAACAATGCAATCCTTTTATGTCTTTTAGGTCAAATTCTTAATTATATATATTAGGGTTCCACTCTTCTTTTCCTTCTTTTTATTAAAAAATTTGTAAAAGGTTACATTCAAATCAGTAATCATATTGCCTGTCTTTAACTAATGTCCTCATCCCGTCTTTTAATAATTGTGTTTGCGTGTCCGAATCTCATTAGAAAATTATTATGTTGTTAACTTTAGATGCCACCCCTTTATTATTACAAAAAGTTTTCTAGTACACAGTAAGTGATCTAATCGTATTTAATACATATATTGGTGTTATAATTATAATAATAATTATTATTATTATTTATGTAAACTCATTTAAACTTTAAAGAATTTCTTTATACGTGTGCATTCATATACAATCAAAATTAGTTATTATTATTATTAATAATCAATCACCAACTCTACAAATATTTAAGTTCATGTCACAAAGCATTATTCTCTTGAATGATCCAAAGGAATTATAGAATATTGATTGAGGTGGTTTATATTTCAAGAGATGAACTAATTAAAATAAATTATGAAAGAATTAAATTAAGCAAGATACATCCTCCTCTTCTTCTTCCAAGGCATTTTCCATTTAGTTATTAGAGCTTGTTGTGTTGTGATTTCAGGACAACCCACGTCATTCATATCACCAAGTTTAGACTGTGCATTCCAACAATTTAATGCTATGAATATCATCTATGTATGTACACTCTGCATTACAAAGAAATGTAAGTACCCTAAAAAAAAATCAATGGCATACCTCTATCGAATTCCTTTGTATCCCTTCACAGTAGCAATTAATTGAATAGATAATAAGAAGTGTGTGAGTATTGGTTTGATTACAATCTCATTTTGTTGCCAAAGTTGTCGAGAAATTAACATCTGGCATCTGTATGGAAATGCGAATTTATAGCAAGAAAAACAAAAGGAAGGAAATAGTTTCCCTTCCTTGCAAATGAAACTCTCCTCAAATCATCGATTATGATATTAAAACCCTCATTTTACAAGTTGTTGATTTAATTATTACCGGAGGAATCTGTTGAAATTTAAGTGAAGTTCTGTTCCTTGTACAATCAAGTTTCCTTCTGCTACTTGCATATCTTAATGAATATCATAGAGCTACTTCTTCTTTTTGCCACAACATTTATTGCCATGCCACTTTATATAAACTGTAATTTTTTTAAAAAAATTTGCTTCTTTGACGGTGGAGAAATCATGGATTCACATTCGTTATGTCCAGTCGAAATATATATCTAATTAAGAAGATTAAATTGAAGGGGAATTGATGAGTGTCCAAGCAAGCATACTAACCACCTTGAATAGACTAGTCAAAGCAAGACAGATGGGGAGATATAATGTTGATAAGGAATGAACATTGCCTGTAGAATAATTAGAGAAAATGAAGTGGGGTTTGTGCAAAAATCTAGAATATCATTAATTAATTGAATTCCTTTGTCATATTATTGTCAAAATTTATAAAAACCATGTCGTCCATTATGTAATCTAGGGGGCTCAATTCCCTCGATAAAGAAGACATCTAACATGTGGTGTTATAAGTCTTTACATACAGAACATAACAGTCCGAAATAATAGCTTTTGGTTAAGAATAATACTTGCAAATATGTGTATGTGTTATTATTATTATTAAGATAGTACTAAATTTGTAAAATTAGAATGTAAAATTTACATTTTAACATTTAACGCTAATCAAGTTGTTTGTCAACTAAATATTACACTGACAAATAATATAAAAATAAAAAAAAATAAACTAATAAAAAAACACCGCACACTGAAATAAACAAACAAATAAAATTTTTATGTTAATATCACAATAATTTATACATAAATTTTATTAAATATGAATTAAATAATATTTTATTGACATCAATAAATTACCCAAAATTAGTATTAATAGTCTAAATATAAACTATCCTAATCATCAATACAATGCCAAAGAAATTGAATAATTTAATTTAATTTAATTTATTTATTTGTCAGTGCAATCTAGTATTTATTAAGACAAAAAAATAAAAACTGTGACTAAAATTTTTTCTTTTGCGTGTGACTTACATTTGATTTTGAAATTCAGACTGCATTCGAGTAAAATCTCTTAATCGAATAGAGTTATTGTTATTACTTTGAAAATTATGCAATAAGTAACACCAACCAGAGTGTGACACGGCAAGAATTACACTAGTTAACATATAAATTATGTATTTGAACTTTTATAAATTTAACATTATTATAGTAAAAACATAGCCATTTGATAGTAATTTGAAAACTTGTAGGCTTTCGTCCTTTGAAAGGGAAGAGATACCAAGCATGGCTATGAAATTTGAAGGCAAGAAAAGGTTTTGAATTTTAAATCCACGGAGAAATTTGTGGAAGGACTTTATTTAATTACAGTCATTTCTAGTAATAAATTGAGGATAAAATTATTAGAAAGAAGATGCTAAATATAGGGAGGTCAAAGTTGTTGAAGAATTCATGCCGAGGAAAAAATAGCTACCAAACAATTAATTGCTTCGATGCAAGGGCAAGCAAAATCCGTAGAAAGACATGACACTCCAATAATATTACAGTGCCCATAAATAATGTGATGGAATGGCATTCATTCAAATTTTGATTGAATTTCATTTTCGTTACATCTACTTCCTATTTTGTATTCATGCCATTTCATTTGTTTGTTTTGGTTAAAAATAATGTCAAGAAACGACCCATGATTGCCACACACCGACTAAAATGACAAGTAAGCACTGTTAGCATAATTCAAATTGATGTGACATGATACTCTTAGTTAGGTATATATATAGTTAAGATGATTGGAATTACATGATTGATTAGGAGTGTAAAGTACATATTTAATTTGAATTAGAAAGAGGATTGGTGCATGCCCAATTTGTCAAGAAGACATCATTAGGGTTCACTTTATTGGTACTTCAAACTTTCATCTTGATTTCTTACTATTTAATTCGTATGGGGTTACATAAAATAAAATAATGATATTAAAATTAGCATATGTAACATCGAAATCATTGTACGGTGCTATTATCTTTTTAAAATGATAATGCATGATTACCTTAATTAAGATTGCTTAACAACAATTCACCGACATCAGATATCTCTTTCGATTTTATTGTTGATTCGACAGCAATTCAATGGCCTGTTCTTTTTCCCAAAAGTAGAAAACACATTCGCCAAGAAAGACTGTCTCATCTCTTCCTTTTTTTTTCCTATGAAAGATGGAATTCATTTTAATTACTCTCATTAAGAAAATTGCTTAAATTCAAAGAACTAAGGAAAGACATATATAGTTTGCAATTTGTTCTTGCGCAGATTCGTCCATCAAATATTATTAAGAGTTTGTAAATAAAATGTAAATATAATAATCAAATTGTGTTAATTTTATACAAGAATTTTTTAAAAAATTATATTTTATAAATTTATAAAATAAATATATGTATTTTTTATTTTGTGTATAAATATATATAAATATAATTTAACAATGTACGATTTCTTACCACGTGGACATTTAATCTATTGACTTCCTGTCACCCAACATGTGCAACCATGTTACTCACAGAGCAAACAAGCCCGACCTCCTCTTTCACAATGACATGATTCTGGCCTTTCCCTTTATTTTCATAATTTTCATGAAAAAATAATATAATTCATTAATAAAAATATTAATAAAAGAAGTCAAAATCAAAATACATAGCAAGGGGATTTTTGATGAAGGGTGGTGTATGTTTAAAATTAAGGATGCCGTGACTTCAATTTCTAATTGTTAGAAAATAAAATAATTTAAATGTAATCTTTATATTTATTTATTTATTTATCATTATATCTCTAATACAATCAAGCCGACCAACCACAAAATCAATTGCATAATTTAGCAAAAGACTAATTACTTGGTGTTTACAACTAATTATCCCTTCAACACAATTAAAGTTGGATCATGCAATACCAAACCACCCACGATCATTTTAAATGTGGGTAATTAAGATTAGCAACCGACAATAAAAGATTTGAGGTAAACATGAAGTTGGATACAGGAAAACGCAAAGAAAAAAGAGAGAATGGAAGTGAGCCCCAGAAATGTGAGCAGAATATGAACCAAGTAAGAGGTGGTCCTAAGTAGTACTGAGGAATGGCTTCTATCTAACACTATAACAGCAATCAACATTGTCAAGTCGCATCTATCTTGGTCTTACACTGAAAAGGAAAAAATACAGCTTGAGTGGTCCACCAAATATATAATTTCAGATTAAATATGACAGACAATCGTTACAAACGAAGGCTTCAAGTGTTACCAAGTTTTGTGTGGTGTTTGCATGAAATTTTGAAGCTCTTTTGCTCTAAAGATATTCATAGATTAAAGTGTCAGTAATTTTTAATTATTATCCAAAGTCAAGTGTAAGCACAATGATTTTAAACATATTAAAAAACAAATAAATAAACATTCGGCTCAGTTCTTGTATCAACTACTAGCAGTCTCCATTATTTTAGCAAATCTTCAATGCAAAGTACCTTTTTAACCGGGAAGGAAGTGATTGGTCTCGAAAGCGTTCTTCGGTCCACTAACATGTGCTGAAAGTTTCTACTTGAATCATTCCAACGTCGTACACCAACAAAGCCAAATGAATGCACCAAAGTTGAAAGAGTAAAGAAATTCAGAAAGTTTTGACATGACCATATTGCAAATGAAACTGCATATCAAATAAATCTATTTCTTCAGTCATCAGTATTATAAAGAGTAAACAAGAATCAAATTTCATAGAAGTGGACGGAAAACCCCCACAACAAAATTTTTCTAAGCTTATAAGAAGCTAAAAGCATTTTCTGCCATAGATGGTTACAGGTGCAAAAGAAATCTCTTCAGTATGTTTCATTTCTTCAGTTCACGGTGATACATTCATCACCTATCCTAAACTTAGAATCTCCCTGTCATCATCATCCGCAAATGAATACTAACGAATTTAACTAGAAAAGAATGATATCCTGAGAACTAAGGTTGCAAAAATGTTAATGTTTTGACCTATTAATATCTAGCTTCAACATGGTTCCCACTGCAGATTCTAGCTTCAAATATCACTCTCAACATAAAACTAACTCTATTCTGATGTTATACATCCGCAACTCTTCGGTAGAAAAGAACATAAGCAGCTGAAGTCTTTATCTTGTTCTGGCTGATAGGATAGACATGGCTGTCATCAAAGTCATACCATTGATCGCCCCCATGCTACATCAGAGAATAATACAATTAAGAAACTTGCACCGAGGAATATGGGCCAAAGATT
The DNA here is from genome assembly GCA_019650275.1 of Xylocarpus granatum. Lineage (NCBI taxonomy): Eukaryota > Viridiplantae > Streptophyta > Magnoliopsida > Sapindales > Meliaceae > Xylocarpus > Xylocarpus granatum. The sequence goes on along the minus strand of BNST01000570.1, from coordinate 31,316 downwards.
CATTCATCATAAATTGGGAGGGAAAATTCCTCCTATTTCACATCAAGTAAATCAAACACATATATAGATATACCGTGTGTACCTGAACAAACACAAAGAGATAAGAAAAAGAAAACGAAAACAGAAACAAAACACCAAGAGCTACACCACTTACATGCACAAATGCAGTGTAATGACCACCTCCCATGCTTCCATAGTGATTGCTAACAGCATAAAGCGTGTAATGATTAGACAGTTCATTCCTGTGAGCAACGTGAGTTGACAAATCAAGATTATCAATAGGGAAGTCAACATATGTCTCCAGCTTGTTCTTCAAGAATCGGCTGTATGAGAACCTCTTCAAATGAATAACCAGAATCTCTGGCAGTCTCCAAAGATCTAACTTTTTACTGGCTTGGCGGTGCTCTTTGCAGCCAGGACAGTACCTAAAAATTACACAAACAATATCACATTTGAAAGACCATGAGAACATGCCAAAGTTCACTCAAGAAAAGTAAAAAGCTTGGTAATGTACAGAACATTAGATACACCATGAAGCCGAAAATCAGATGTGTTGTACAAGAATCTATCAATTCATTTACATTCTCAATCCTGTGCACCTTAAAGGAATAAATAAAAAGATCACGGGTTGATAGAACCAAAAGTTTCAGAAAACCATGAGAAAAGGCATTTTATCCAAGGATGTTAAGAAAAAATTGCAGGCAGACCATAAAAGAAATTAGACACATAAACCAGGGTAATCTCGTGAGCTACTAACAAAAGATAATATATTATATCACTTTTCAGTTTTCCCAACTGCAAATAAAAGTGGCAACAGTGCATGCCAAAGAGCATTGAAAAGTAAAGAGGGCAGACAAATAAGTTTAGGTTACTATAACAAAGTCAAAGCTACAGAAATCCAAGAGGCAGACAAATCACTACCATCCCAGGGTGTAGGAGGTAGTGGTAAGTTATAAAGAGAGCAGTCGTTAAAAGAGAATCCTAGAGTAGGTGCAATAACCAAAACTTAGCCCTTAATCATCTGGACGCCCTCACAAAGACAACTAAGATGATAACAGTTAATCTTACCAATGTCGTACCCAAACATCAGCAGATTGGAATGAGTAAACTAATAAATAAACAGAAATTCCAGATCCTTGTTCGGAACATAACTGGATGCTCTAGTTCTATGTGAAAACTCAAACTAGAGTTTCAAGTAATGTTTCTAGATAAAAAATTTATCACTAAATCTAGATTAATCATTTATTATCTTAACTCCTAATTATCTCATGCAAAGTATCTATCTATAGTGCAAAATAGTCCAGAAGCTAGAATTAGAAGGTTACTGATGTAGACACTGACCACATGTCTTCTGGTCCAAGAGGCTCCTCTGTCAAGAATGCTTCGAGGCACTTGTACAAAGAAACAGACTCCTGAGGTCTCTTTGCAAGAAAGCCAGGCTTGAATATCTCAGGTAAAGAGCTAAGAAGACGTGTGTCATACCATTGAACCAGTTTAGCTGGCCAACGTACAAGCACGTACAACTGCCCCAGAGCTCCTGTTACTGCCACCGGCTCATTCATTACTATCTTCGAGTTCTTAACCATTCCTTTCTCATCTGTGAAGTAAAACTGCAACTCAGCATCCGAGGGTGATTCAACCCCTTTCACATCACACAAAGCTGCAACTCTATCGGTCACGGGGTTTGTGGTGTCCAGCTCCATAGTGTTTTCAATAGCAGTACTCCCAGAGTGATCATCATCATCTAAGGTATCTTTGGCGGGTAAACGGAACGAGTTGAGCAATTTCATATACAGACTGTGGATGTCAAATCCATGTACCAAATTAGAAACCTTTGCCACTAGAGGTATTACCAAAGCTTTTGTACTCGAAGTCAGTTGGCCATGGATGTACTGCCTGACAGCATAAAACTAATTAGAGAGCAGGGCATGAGGGTTACCAATAACAAGTGTCAGTACTCTCACAACAAAGCAACTCAAAAGAACTCTTTTCTTGGATAATTTTGGGCTGCGATGGTATTTTTAGAAAAACAAATTGGAAAGGAAAGATGGATGGGAATTAATAGATGAAACCAGTAAAACAAGAAGTAGAAAATCATAGACCACAAGTGGAAAATGAATGTATCTCACAACCAAACATTAAGGAAGGTTGGAGTATGCCTACAAAACTAACTAGTTAGATAGCATGAGAAATATAACATGTTAGTGTAGAAGTGATGACACACATCAATGTCTTCGATACTTGTAAATAACTAGTTGAGATTTTCAGGATATTGCCAAGTACCAACAGAAGCAAGTAATCAAAGCAGTCATGAACTTAAAAGTATTAACTTGCCTCATTCATGCACTTATAGGAATCCTGCCACTTATTAGGAAATCAAATTGGCAAGAGGAAAACCGCATATAATTATTCGTGATAAACTGAAAAGTAAATGAACTCACTCCTCTATCTGCTGATGCATAAATACAATCAAAGGATCTTTGTGGTTACTTTTCCTCAACCTATAAGCAACCAGCCGATCACCATCTCTGATTAAGGATAAAGCATCAGCAGCCTCTTCTAGATAATGTATAATGTGGTTGTTATAAATCTGTAAAAACTCAAGCTTTAGACTTCAGTATTAAATGTGTAAACATATCAATGTACACACTAGGATCCTATCAACAAATTACAATATTGTAATCACAAAATTGTACCTTGGCAACTAGTAAGGTCTCGTCAACTCCTAAAGAACATGCAACACTTAGTGCCCGAATAAGATCTTCAAGGTTTCCATACTTGGGTACAGTAACCGTATATGAAGAAGGTGGAACAGTTCCATCAGTACTCACAACTGTCAAAGTCATTCTCCTCATTGTTGTTGATGGCAGAGGCAGAGACAGGTACATAAATGGATCAAAGGTGACAGAAACCTTCTTGCAAATAGGACAAACCAATGTTGACTTATATTGACCCTGCCATAAAAAATAAGGATGATGCATTTGGTCGGTGAGTCTAAAGATATCATAGATAGATTTGATTCAGACTAGAATCAGATTGTTTAAGAAACACAAAAAAAAACCATAACAATATGAGATTCAGAAAATCAACTTCAACCTGATACTTTGCTGGTTCAAGTTATGTATTTCAAATCTGGAACAACTTGTCCGATATCTGAACTAATTATTTGTAACTATACATACATCAAATTACTATAATTATGCACATATCTCAGTCAATATGAACACAATTCTGAATCACAGCCCCAGATTAGAATCAATAATCATCTTATTTGTGACAAGTCAACTCACAAGTTTATTTAATTTTCATGTTACCACACACCGGAATCCCCACCCACCCCATGCCCAACACAAGTTAAAGAAATTTCTCCTCTAAGGTTGGTATGAAGGCTAATCGATCTCTTGACTTGTTGCTTACATGGCAAGAGGCCAAACCAACTGGACTATCCCTTTGGGTACAAACAACTCAAAAATTTAAAACATTTAGGTGTCACTGTGATTGAAAAACAACTCTTGAATTTAAATGATATTAATTTAGACTTGGCTAAGATACATCCCATGTATCTCACATTCTTTAACATAAAACTCGTAATGTGAAATGAAAAATTTGAAAGGGTTGACATAAAATTTAAAACAGATAATATAAGAAACTTAAACTATGAAACTTAAAAATTAAAACGATAAACGTAAAACTTGAAACACATACATAAAAAATTTGAAATACAAATGTAAAACTTGAAATGGTTAATATAAGAATTAAAAAAAAATGAATGTATATTACATCCAATGTATTGTAATCAAACCTTGATAAATTAAGGTCTAAGAAACAGAAAATTTCACTAACCTTCCATATTTTTTGGACAAAATGCAGATGAGCTTGTGTGCTTTAAGTGTTTGTTTCATACATCCCCCAGCAATTATGTCATACTCGACTATAAAATGTTAATATTGTAATTTTAGAATACACATCTGTACATTTTAGTTCTCTCTCTCTCTCTGCACAAATACTTCCTCCAACAACACCAAGACTTGTCTACAAGTCCAAAACTTAGCCACCTTACCAACTCATCCTTCAATCTTTAATTTCCAATGTTTGCTGATTCAGAAAATTAAGCAGCGAGAAATGAAATTAGCAGTTGTGGTAGTGTGTCTGATGGTTTCAACTGTTGAAGGCATTTGTTAAACTGGAAAATCGGTAGTTCTCCTGATTTTCCTTGAGGTACGAGGATAATCTAATATCAATTCCATAAGTGCGGGAGGAATTGTTACATGAAACAAGCAATAATGACCATCTGAGGGGATGAGGAACTCAGCAGGGTACACTGAAGAGTTTTTTTTTCTCCTCAAACTGTAGTGCAGTTGGTGATATGGTTAGTTCTTTGGTTTCAGTTAGTTGTGCTAATGCCTTTTACGGTGAGAAGAAAGAGGGATGAAGTAGAGGGAAAGTTGTAGAAGGACTTGACCCCGAAATTGCAGTAAAGAAAGGTAAAAGATGTTGACATAAATTTACATTCTGTGGGTTTGTGTATAGAATATGAACAAGGTTAAGCCCATAGGTGCCACATTCAAACTAAACTTACAGAGCCATTTGAGAATCCAATCAAGGAAGAACCCTTGGAATAGATACTCACTTGGCACAAATCAACAATGACAGAGTCATTGCGAGCTACATGGTTCTGCCAATATTCATCAGAAATTTCCTCATCAGATCGACCATCTCCATCCTTGGATTCTGCATAAGGCTTGCATTTTACACGATTAAGATCTTCATGAAGTCCATCCAACAAAAAAGCAAGGAGCTCCTATGGTGAAAGATTCATCAAATTTAGAAAATACTGCTACAAGTTCTGCAAAGCCTCATCCAAGAAAGAGGGAAGGAACTAGAATTCAAATTCAGATAGAAGAATTTCACTGACTTGAGAATCATGCTGGTTAAATCCACTAAATTGAGGGGCAAAACGAGCAAGCTTTGACTTAAACGTTCTTGGTGCCACTGGAGATGCTCCAGGAGCCCACAGTTTTCTTAACAGATCCCCAAAGGCTAGAGCAATCTCACCCTAGTAAAAGAATGAAAATTTGTCAGTGGACAAAGAAAATGGGTAGGCTTCTCAGCATAAGAAACTGCCAAATAAAGAGATTGCAAACCCTGAAAAATGCAGTTATCATGTTTCAGACAAATTCAAGAGAGTTAGAATAGATTAAACATACATCCATGCCCAAAGGATTGTCATGGTTTATTTCTCTACAATAATCTCCAAGAAAGTAATCGACAAGCTTTGGTGTGTGAGCTAAGCACTGAAGGGCACTATTCATGAAACAGGTGTTTCCAAGATTTTGCAATCCTGTCAACCCTAAACAACCAGCTCCAGCAGATCTTCCTGAAAAGGCCATAGAATTATTACGAAAGAAACTGGAGTTCTTATGGCTGGCACTACCATTCATCAGTGACCCATTAGAATGTTGTGCTGCCATTTCATCTTTTTTCCCTTCTCTGCATTTCAAGGAATCTGATAAACCATAAATTTGCAGCTCCATGAGAGGCTGAAAAGAAGCCAAAAAAGCAACTAAACCATTAGTGCCAATGCACCAAACTGACATATGCATCATATAAAATGATTGGAAATTTCAGAACAGACTCCTTGCAAATTTAAACAATTATTCCACTTAACCCTAAGACTACAATAAAGATACCAAGAGAATGTTTTATTAACCAACGAGTTAGCATTGACCTAGTATTCTGTACTGTATATTCCACTACCCAGTATACTTTTCTGTCTGAAAGTAACTGAAGGGTAACAATCAAGGACCCGTTAAGGACTGACCTATAGTCAACCGAAACCCTCGACATGAATTTATCGAAAATCTCCCTTAACCAAGGGTTCTTGATAAACTAGAGGGGTTTGTTAACCCTAAGGTCATAGAAACAGTTTTGACTAACAATATGTGGTTTGACTATTCCCAAAACCTGTGGGGTTCTTGACAATAGGGAAAACTACAGGGGAGTCCCGGATAATTTCCAATGAAAACTTACCATCAAATTATCAACCATTTGAGAATCAAGAACTTTACACAACTACAGCTCCACCCCAACTAGAAAGTGTCGGCTATTATGAAACATCCCGAAAATTCTATTTGACAATATGAAAACCATAAACAAATTCAGAAATAACTCAAGTCTAGCACATTTAGCACTTAAAACTCCATAATAATTGGAAACGATAGTTATTTGTCTCATGCTAGATGTCAACCCTTGACATGGAGTAGCGTAAATTATAGGGTCAACAGATTTTAAAGGAAGAAATACATAGATGCATGTTTCTGTAGTGAAAGAGACTGTACTTCTGTACACTGGTCATGCTTTAGACAAGGAGCTGGCTATGACCAGGTGAAAGGGATTATTTAAGTTGCCATATCACAGATCTGGGTTAATGCAATATCTAGCATCAATTCCTAAGAAGCACTGCAGCCAGACGGTGATTTATCAAGATTTTCAGCAAGGAAGCAAGTTGTTCTGAGTTGTTATCAAATCATACTGAGATACTGCCACACTAAGTGGTCCAAATCAAGAGCTAAATATTGTGAACAGGTCCATGCCAACTGAGCTAAACAGGTCCAATGTAATGCTAAAAGTTTATATTGCTATACAACTGAGTAACAACAAAAGACTACTAAGAGTCCCCGGTTTATTTATAAGTTAGATACAGACGAGAGGGACAATTTATTATGCTTAGTTTACAAACTCTCATTAACCTATTAGAATTAACTAATTATTCCTATGTAATGTTTTTGTGTACGCTATCTAAAAGTTTCTGCTAACCTTCTTAAATCAGATGTTCCATGTATTCCTCTTTGCTATAATTAAAAGAAATTTGTAACCAAATCAGATAATACCGTAAGATTGAGAAAGGATTAGGAGAGGAGGTGACAGTATAAAGATACAGAGTTTGTCTTTGGCTTCTCTTTGGGTTTCAGTTTCAATAGAATTAAGACACACTTCTTTCTTTTTATTTAGTCTACTTGACAAATCTTGGTTTCTTAAAGGCAGATTGTTTCTGTACATGTTTTTGCGCTCCTGATTTCCTTTTTGTTATGCTGTGGATTTCTAAACCACCATACTTGTAACTTCCAATCTTTTCTTTGTAAATAAAATGCTCTTTGTTCTTATCTAAAAATTAGGGGAAAAAAAAAGAAGAAAACATATGCTTGAGATCTCCAAAATGTAACAATGACGCGTCTAAAGTGTTTCCTGGTAGAATACCATGAGTCATACCAATTCAATTTATTTTTCCAAGTAATTTGAAAAAAAAAGTGAAAAAAATAATCATGGGATGTAGAAGGAATAAGTGTCACTATCTTCTCTGACGAAAAAAAAATCAGGAGATATAAAAGGAGTAAATGCCTAAAAAAAAATTTATATACCCCATAATTTATGTTAATGGAATCCTGATCTTGCACCTCAGTAATCAGAATAAAGATATGTTTCAAACTCAGACCTGAGGTCTGAACAAGATAAACAATAAAATTTGATCAAGAAATCATATGAGCCAATATTTAATCAAAATAATCTACAACTTACTTCCTGATCTGAATGCCGCTGACAATCTTTTGAGAACATATTTTTATCATTCATAAAAAACAGGGTTGTCTGTCCAGAAAAGTCCCATATCCGTAGCTGTGCAACAGCAGAAGTTAGAAGGCCACCCACTTTAGCCAAAAGATTTATAACTGTTAAAAAGGAAACACCAAATCACCATCTCAGTCTCAATACTGAAGATTTTGCAGGCTCGTCTGAAAAGCTCAACTGCATTATCCTAGAAGGAAAGAATAACATGTTAAGAGAGGAAAATCAAAAAATCCTATAACAAACAAAATGCCAAATCATAAAGAAGGGCAAAAGACCAGAAATTAGGTTAAATGCAAATTTTATTTGAGGCAGATACCATTCAGACAAGATGAGAACAATGGGAACTTGTAACATGCTCGTGGCAATTTTAAGACTATTCAAATGTCTAAATAGTCCTATGCTTACTCTGATACATTAAAGTTGACTCACCAGAAATTGAGTATCATAGGGCTGTGTCTCACAAAAAATCGTATGATATGCTTTAAGGTTACCCCTTGCCACTTATCATAGATTTATTTTCATATAGAGTTACCTCACACTAGAAAAAACACATTGTCGGTAAGGCGTATTGAACTCAACTTAGAATGTTCCTTTTGTGGGCAATGACTACAACATTCATTTGAATCGCAAAATAATGGATTTGCAGAACTGTGGATCTCATCATATACCTTAAGATTAGACACACTTATAATCAGCAAAGCAAGTTGCTAATCTTTTAGAGCTCTTTAGTACTATAAATCAAAGCCACTCAATGTCAAAAAAATGAAAATATATATAATATATATAGAAAGATATTCTCAATACCAAGACCTGCATGATCAACAAAAATCGAAAAATATAAACCAACCTGCTGATAGATTAACCTTTAGGATATATGCTTTCACAACTTTTATCTTTGAGACTTTGCGTACACATTCTAAATTCATTTATATTCAACTGTCCAAACAATCATTGAAGCAGACCGTTTAAATAGTAGGGTAGACACAGATTTTTAAAAAAAAATTGGTTTTTTCATTGCCCACAAAAAAAATAAATAATCATTTATGATGGTCTTTATTATTATTATCATTACTTTTCTTTACTAGTACCTGGATAATCTCTTATAACAGTTGTAATTACAGCAAGAGGCAGAAATCCAGAAGCTGCCTAAGTTTGAACTTTATTCAAGAAAAAAAATAGGAGTTCAAATCAAGCCAAATTCATCCATCTGGAACTGACCATACTTGCCTCCAACCTCCAATTAAACCCAACAAGTCTGACCTCTACCTTTAACAAGAGAATTCTATTGAAACCGAGCACGAGAATATGAGAACAAGAGAGAGAGGTCTTTGCATTGTTATAGGGGCATTTAGGTTGTTCGCTTATATTCTATAGTTGTCTTATGAGCTAGTGTCTGAGAGAAATTGAGAATCTCAATATTTCCCATTTTATTTCGAATTCTCCCAAATTCACATGAACAGAGATAAAAGGCCAAATAATTCTTTAGTGCGATTTCTCTTGTATGTTATTCTTCTTTACTTTGTCTTTAGAATTAAGAAACCCAGTTTTAGAATAGTCAAAGCTGCTGTGCTTTACAGGTTTTGTATATGATTTACTCTCTAATATTTAATCTGATAACTCAAACATTGATTTTATAATGGAATCCATAATCCAGCTTTTCAAAGAAAAACATATAATATTTGATGAAAGTGATACTAAGACCATATCATCAGAAAAGAAGAAAACGCAAGAGGGAAATAAAATTATTGTAGCGTCCTAATTCACAATATGAGAACAAGCCCATCTTCTAATCCCAACTAAATAAAATTTGTAGTTGATACAGCATTCTTACCTCATAATACCAGAGAGAGTAGAGTGAAAAAATAAATAAATAAATAACCTTTTTGCTTATTTTTACTCCCAGAGAATTCGTTTCTCTCAAAACAGAAAGCCTCAGTTGCAAAGGATAGACATCTGCCATATCATCATCTGCAGCTGTGAACCTTTTTCCATTCTTCCTTGCAACTTTAGCATCGCTATGCCTAAATGAAACAGCAGAACGATATACAGATATATTAAACAACCTCCTTCATCTCTTACCAAGAAAATGAGAAAATTGACATAAAAATTTATCAAGTTGATTCATCATTTACTACCCCAAACTCTTAAAATCATACTTTTTATAAAGGTACAAATCTCATTCTAGAATCAACATAATCTATAGCCAACATGAAATATTTCCTTTGTTTAGCAATTAAGCTTCGATTCCTGTTCTACAAGTTAAATAACCTTAAGCCAAACATTCGTGAGCAGAAAAGATAAGGAGACCAATCAGCAAACAAGCTATATTGTCCCACCCAACCCCAAAATTGTCCTCTTCTACTCCCTCCGTCCAACAGTGCAAACACAAAGGCATGCATGGATAATAAATTATCTACTGTAGATCTTCTATGAGGATCAAAACATTAATCCTCAAAGGAACATCTAATGCCATTGATTGGATGAAGATTTTTGGGATCTGGTGAAGAAAAAATGATATTTGTTCACCATAAAACTGAATGTTCCATCTGGAAACACTCAGCAAGTAATTAAGATAAACAAAATACAATGTAGACAAATCAGATAGATTCAACTCTTCACTCATCAGCTTATTGATGTTAAAAAAATTGAGGTAGCCACAAAAGCTGACAAGTAAACAAATGATATAGATTTTTAATTCCACAGTAGCTAGCTGTGACTGTCAGTTATTGATTTCTGAAGTGAAATCATTGCTGCCTTCAAATAATTTACTATCTAGGCCCCTTTTGTTGGGAAGATTTAACAGCCTATGATGCATCTAGATTACTCAGGATGTAAGCCCCCATCAAGTGACTTCGGAATCAAAATCTTAAATGGCATCAGATGTTTTATGTAGTGCTAAAGTTTAGTAAGATATTCAAGGGTATCATGAAAAAAAATCCAAAACACAGAAACTCTCCGCATCAATCTGGTAACTTAGAAATTAAGGAAATTTGCTTTAATTGCTAAGAGAAGATGATAAACCCAAATTATATGGATGAGCCTCAAAAAACCTCTGCTTAAATATTAAATTTAATAACACATATCCAAGAATTAAATTCTCGTTAAAAACATATAAAATAATAGTAATGACTAGTAATTACATACACAATGATTTCATAAAACAATTAAGCCAAGAATGATAACTAGAAGCACAGAATTTATTGGCAGATGCATGTCAATCATCAAAATAAAGACAATTTGAGGTGTCACAGAAATCACAGAGCCAAATAAATGTGGATTAAAATTTAGTGTGAGCTAAAAGCTTAAGTGGTACCAAACTCCACTATTTACATACACCAATTCAGAACATATTGTTTTTGTCACATGCCCATCAACCAAGTACTGCAACACCAAACGTCAAAAATGCTCAGCTGAGTGCTTAAAATGTCAAGTCGTAATGCAAAAATAATAATGTTCGGATGCCTAAGAGAATGGATGTGTATGAAGCTGCAACCTGCACACTTATAAGCAAATTCTTTCAAACTAGTAATTGCACCAGTTATATTCCATTTTGATATCACATTAAGGGATGCCAGAGGGTATAAATACCATAAGATCTCCAGCATCATGTACCACGTCTCCAAAAGCACAAACAATCTAGCACCACAGAAATTGTGACTAGCTGTTTAATTCATTAAAAATTAGCAGCACATACAAAAGAAATTGGCATGTACCATATACAAAATTGCCAACACAATATACATCCTCCACAAATCAGAAAAAGATTTCAAGCACTGGAGAAACTGTTGGACATTAATAGCATTAAAAACATTAGCACGAAAGAGTGTGCAGAAATTAGGCCTGAATTCACATAAGAGATCCCAAAATTTGCACTGATGCTTATTCTTTCACATCCAAATAAAATTTAAAAATCTCCACTTTTACATTACAAAAGGAGACTAAAATATCTATCTTAAACACTGACCATTTCAATGCCTGCAACCACATTTCTCCTGGGACCAACGCATAGTCGCATCGCAAGACACCTGCTTCACCATTCTTGCCATTTTGCAAAGACCCCTCTTCTCTCCTCAGATTGAAAACGAGGTCTGAGTTGAATATGTTGTTGATAATCTTCATGGGACCCGCATAAGATGTTCCTCGTGTTGCCGTGTACAAAATCCCTCTCTTCGTATCCAAATCGCTCCATGCCGATTCTTGTGCGTCCCTCCACCACCTGAAATCATCCCCAACACGCTCTCAATCCAAAATAACACATATACACAGACACTCTCCATTTAATTCAATCAACGTTTCAGCAATGTCAACACAAGCAAAATCAGAGAAAGCTAAAACAAAGTAACCCCAATTCACATCTCAATTCAAATCACACATTATGTTCATCAATTCATCAAATTTTCGATCAAATCACACATGCGCCATAGACATTGACCTCATCAAATCAATCGAAGTTTCAGCAATGCAGACACTACCGAATCAGAGAAAGCCAAACAAGTACCAGTAAAATGAAAAAAGGAAGATACCGAAATGAAAGTTTCAATCAAAATGTTCAGTTAATTCGGTTAAATTTGTCAACATCGGATAGAAAAGAAAGGAATTTGAGTAGAATGGAGAGAGAAAAGAGACCCGTAAGGAACAAAATAGACACGCTGGTCATTGTCTGAGTCGACTGGATGAGTTGATTGGGAGTAATCTTCGGCAAGGCCGCCCATTTTAAAGACAGAACAAATGTAGAAAGAAAATGCAAGAAATTCACAGAGAGAAACAAGCGGAGCTTTTATGTGAAAGAAGAGGATTCAGGAGTACATAAATAAATAAATAAATGTATTTTTCTTTCATAATTAAAGAGGGGGAAAAATATTTTTGGACAACAAAGAGAGAAGCGTGTGTTCAGTTTTCAAATAAGATCTAACATTCTTTCCCTTTTTTTAAAAAAAAATAATTTAATAATACTCTTAGTTGTGATTTTTCTAAAATCAAAGGACTTGTATGTTATTTACCCCAAAGTAAAATCTTCATTTTTTTTCATTTTATTTATTTGTTGTTGAATGCAAGAGTACAAATCTTTTTCACATTGATCAATTAGTAATATTTACTAATTCATGGTATATTAAAAATAAAATATTACTATTTAAATATTTAAAAAATATATTACATAAATTTTAAAAATAAATAAAATAATAAATTATAAATACTATTAATAAATTAGATTAATAGTTTTGAGTAACAAAATTAGTCGAGATTCAAACTTTACTTTCTTTTTTATTTTTACTTTTTAAAGATAATCACTTTTAGTTTTTATTGTAAGAATGCAAATATTAACTAAACATATAAAATTTTTAAAAATAACTAATATACATACGTTTAATCATACATTCTTCAATTCAAAATTTAAAACAGTTAACGCTAAAATTTGAAATAATTTTAAAAAATTATTTAAAATAGAAAATAAAAATTTTAAAATAAAAAATAAATATATTTAAAATATGAATAGAGAATTTAAAATAATTACCAAATAATTTTAAAAAATATAAATATACAATTACATGTATGTATGTATGTATATATATATATAGATGTATATATAATAACACGTGGCAAAAATCTGAGCTGGCAAAGCTGGGACACCCATCTGCTTGTCTCCATACATACGGTCCGTGTGATCTGGCAATTACGTCCGGTTTTATGCAAATTCCAGGCCAATAAATTAACAAAGAGATCATTTTTAACCGTTCTTAACTGTTTTTCGGCAATTATCCACCAAACTATTAACATACTGGAGTCTAATTTAACTTTTCATAATCCTACTTCTCAGTTATCTCTCTCTCTCTCTCTAGCTGTTGCTTGAAAAAGAATCAAAGAATTTTATCTTTGTCGTTACCACTCTTACCAGAAGGAAAGCAAGAGATCTTGGTTTATGGATCGCTTGATCCGAAAATTCAGACTGCTGCTTCTTGCATGGCTTCACAGATCTCGTTCGGGTACATATTCTTCAATTTTAAATCCTATTCAGTTTGGTATTCTTTGAAATTGGGAGAGAATCTGGTTTCAAGACTCTCGGTGATCTTAGTGTGGATTCACTTTGCTGAATCTTATCTGGGTGTATGATGATTATTCATACAATTTCATTAATTTAGTTCAAATTATTGGAATGTGACGGAATTGAACTTGAATTTGCTGGATTTTTTGTGGGTTTATGGTATCAATGATGGTGTTGCTTGTTCTGGCTTCAATGTCTAAGATATGATTGATTCGGAATCTCTGTTGGATGTAATATATTTAAATCCAAATATTCACAGATTTGTTTGTTCATTTTCTTAATTCTTGTGAGTTTGTGACTGATTATTATCAGTTTAAATGAGTAACATTTATATTTGTTTAGCCCTTCTCTGGTTTGTTGCAAAGGAAGCGGCAATCGGCTAAAAAAACATCAAATGAGTAATATTCTAACAACATATAAGATAAAAGAGTTGACTTTCATCTGTTGTAAGTACGGAGGAAATATAAGTTGTCTCAGTGTTGATGAAATCGTGTGGTCCAAAACTCTTTTCCCTCTGTATCTCTCAATCGTTCTCTGTCGAATTGTTTGTCAATTGCACCTAGTTTACCTATGCATTTGAGGTGTGTTGCAAAAGCTGTCCGTTGTTTTTTGGCCAATTGATGGAGATTCAGCCAAAATATGACACCACAGCAGAGAACTCAGAAGCTAAACTGCTAAGAGATCCTGACGGCGAGAGTTAAACCCATGCAGGGAATTACCTTTCTTTGGGCTCTGGTAGCAGCCAAACAACCCACTTTGTTGTTTGATCTCCAGCTACATGTGCTTTCAAGTTCTATTGTTTAATTTGGTGATTTCTTATTGATACATTTAAGGAAGTCATAGTCTACAATCCAAGCGATTATCCAGGGCGATCACCTGTAAATAGATAGAAGGCAAACATTGCCAAGAGCTATCAGATCCTTTTTAAACCCCCTATGACCAGCAAATTAAACCCCTTCATGCTGAGTGAGCTTTTCAAACCATGAACATTTAGCACTGATGTCGCTGCTGTTATACGGTGATAGTTCTAATGAAGTACTTCGAGGAAGTAGATTTCCAATTGACAAAAAATTTATACCAAACTCCTTCACCTTGTTTCCTTGAACAATGATGATATCATTACTAGGTTCTGGTAAATATTGGAAAAAATAAATGATGTAAACTTTATGAACTTGTCTTTTGTTTTTAACAGGTTTTTGATTCAATATCTAGATAATGTATTATATTATCATCTCAGGACAGATATCTTTTGTAAGGTGCTATTCATACAAGGATATAAAGAAGGCAACAGACAGTTTTCGCAGAATAATTTACAGAAATTCTCATGGGGTTGCTTATAAGGCAAGATTTGAAGATGGTGAGGTTGCTTTGGTGAAAGAAATACAAGCTTTTAATCTAGAAAAGGATGCCTTCTACAGAGAAGTGCAGTTACTGGGGCGCTTGCATCATCGCCACCTTCTTGCACTTCGAGGGTTTTCCGCAGGACATAAGAGGTTTGATGTCAACTTTAGGATAGAACTGATTCCATAAATATTCTGCAAAAGTTTACACTGTCTAATTCAATTCAAACTTAGTATACACTTCAAAGAATTTAGGGGATGCTGAAGGATTCAACTCTCATTGGAAAAACAAATTGAAAGTATTAAAGATTTGTGTGCAGGAAAGAAAGAAAAACTTATTTGTCCATATATAAATTTCAGATTAATATTTCAAGCTCTTTTGTTAACATAAAATAAAATTCTGATTTATTTCATGGAAATCAAAATAACCGTATAGATTAGTGGAAATTAGTGCATTCCTTTCTGTTGTTCTGATAACTGTTATTTCTTTTTGTGCTGCATCTAAACTCTTTGCAGGTTGATAGTATTTGACAACGTAGAAAACGGAAGCTTGAAAGAACATCTTAATGGTAATCCTATAAGCATAACTTGTGTCTGAAAACTCGTTTATAATTGCAGACCTAATCATATCATAAACTAATGGCTCCTTACAGATCCCCTTAAGACTCCATTGAATTGGAGGACAAGGCTACAAATAGCAATCGGCGTGGCAGCTGCATTGGTATGTTGTAAAGTCAAGCAAGGTTTTGCCAGCATTCAATATACTGATTGTAGGATAATTCTTTCAAATGATCTTTCTTTTTGCCTCTTCCAACCTCTGTCATCCTAGTGGGAATCTTGGGTTGGGATAAACAACATAGAATTGAAAGTTTTGATGATCTCAATAGCCTGATTATAGTAATTATAAAGTGCAGGAGTATTTGCTTCTCTTCAGTAACCTATCTATGCATCATGTCTCCATCAGCTCAAGCAGTATCATGTTAGACGAAAACTTCACTGCAAAGGTCAAGTTAGCATCTTCTCTTTCTGTTTCTTTACATTCTTTAGCATTTGGCTAGCATATGCAACTGAAATTTGCATACTTAAGAGTTCTTATGCTTAGATTAAATGTCAAATTTATGGGCTACAGATGAACTAAAATCTTATTCCTGAGTTGTGATGCTTTCTTATTACAGCTCTCTGATGTTGGCCTTCGTAGTTCTTCTGGAAATTATCAGGCAAATTATGCTACAGAGCCTCACGCCTCGTGCTCAGAAGGTAGCATTTTACTACAAGCCTTGCATTTCTCTCAACCTGGTCATTCATTTCCCTTCCCTTGCAGAATGTACAAGTCCAGAACAAAAAGACATAATATTTCAATTCCATTTTCCTTTCCTTGCAGAATGTGCAAGTCCGGAACAAAATAACATAATATTTCAGCTCGGTGTGCTGATCCTGGAACTAATAACTGGGCAATCATCAGATGAAGGAGGAGTTGATTTAATCCAATGGATTCAAGAATCTTGCTTCGGCAGCTCCATCCATAGAATGATAGATCCAGATCTTGGAGATAGCTATGATTCTAGGGAGCTTAAAAGACTTCTAGCTGTAGCAAGATTATGTGTCAAAACGACGGATTCACCAACATTCTCTATTCCACAGATATCTCGGTATCTTCAGAAGAAGGTAGACATTCCATGTCAACAGTATTTTAAATCTCAAGTTTCTGTTATATAAGTTTCCCTTGTGTTTCTCTTCTCTAGTGTTGGTTCTTCCATACAATAATAAGATTACCGAGTGCGTTTGTTGATCACATGGTAATGAACATATTCTGTGTGATATGAGATTGATACCAAATTTCTTTCACTGGATTAAATTTGCCTTTGAAATTAAATTAAGACAGATCATTGTCATCCTGGTTTTGATTAAAATCATAATATATTAGTATAGAGAATTATGCTGTACAAAAGTTGCAGAAAAAAATTCTGAAAACAAAAAAACTAGGCAACATCAACACTAGCAAATTTTCTTAGTAAGCACTATTACTCAGATCAGTTTCACTTTTTGCAAGTGAAATTCAAACCAGTTCCTTAATTGTTTTTCTTCATTATCACTGTTGGGCACACTGGACCCTCTGTCCATCGCCACGCATATCTTCATCCTCCTCGTAGGCCTCCTGGGCCTGAGCCTGCTTCCTCCGCATCTCCTCTTCAATGTTAACATCATGCAAGTTAGTCTCTTCGCACTCATCCAGCTCCATGTCAGTCATGTCAGATAATGGCCTCGGCGGGAGTATTGCCTCCAGGGCCTTAACCTGATCTGGGCTCAGAGAATCAGGGAATTCGACTGTGAAGTGAATGTACAGTTTACCCTTCATGAATGCCCTATGGTAGATGGGCATACCCTCATCGTTGATAGCCTTATATGAATCTGCAAAATAGGATACAAGTCAACACTTTTGAGCAACAATCAACAGAACATCTTAAACAGTCAAGGCTTTGAGGCCGGCAATACTAACCAGGCTTGACAACTTCCCCAGGTTTTGATTTAATCAAGAGCTGTCTACCATCCAGGTGTGCAACTACAAACTGGAAACCACAGAGAGCTTCAGTTAGGGACAATATATGCTCATAAAATAGATCTTCGGCCTTTCTCTCGAATTTGGGATGTTCCTTCTGCTGAAGGACAAATACTATGTCTCCAGTGACTGTATCCGGCTGCAGAACGAAAACAGAACGAAGCCATCAGAACAATTCATATAGAGCCACCATGATTAGAAAGACAATAAACTACGAGAAGTGGAAGCATACCGCCTCATCTGCTTCGCCAGGGAAGGTAATTTTCTGTCCATTTTGCATGCCTTTCTCCACAATGACTTCAAGCACTTTCTTCGCCGGAACAACCTTTTCTCCCTTGCATTGTGAACAACGATCTTTGTCGTTGATGGTCTCGCCAGTACCCTTACACTCATTGCAGGGATGCTGCATCTGCTGAATCATAGAAGGTCCGAGTTGCCTAATTGAGACCTTCATGCCAGAACCTTCGCAACCCCGACACTTCATTGAAGCTCCAGATTTCGACCCCTTGCTGCCATAGATCAGATATAATCATCCCATGTGAGAAACTACATCAAGATTTATCCAACACATATACAAAACGCAGCAAAACCGCTAGAATCCAAGTGCTACTAACCCATTGCATTTCGAACATATCACATTCCTAGAAAGTGAGAGCTTCTTTGTCGTACCCTGGTAGAGATCCTCCAAGGTAACCTTCAGAGGATGAACCACATCCTCTCCTCTTCTCTGCCGCGGTCCCCTGCTACTACCACCTGTTCATAAACAAGTTATCAATTCAGTCACATCACTAGAGCATGTAATTCCCAATATAATAAGCCAATAACTTGCTTGTTTACAGCCCTTACCTCCAAACGGGCCACCGCCGAAAAAAGATTGGAAGATGTCAAATGGGTCATGGCCACCGGCACCGCCGCCCATCCCTTCCTTTAGTGCATCCTCACCATACCGATCATATATCTCACGCTTCTCAGGATCACTCAGAACCTCATACGCCTGTGCCAATTCTTTGAACTGCAATTGAAATCCATTAAAGACTATATTTAGTTTACGATAAAAATCAATAAAACAGGAACCCCACGGCGTTAACTCGCCGGTAATTATACGAACTTAAGAAATAAGAAGAAAAGTTATAAACTTTCAGTGCGGATAATCATTAAAAAGCAAACCTTCTCAGGATCACCGCCCTTGTCGGGATGATTCTTGATCGCAGCTTTCTTGTAAGCCTTCTTCAAATCATCCTGCGAAGCGTTCTTCGACACTCCCAGTATGTCATAGTACCTCGTATTATCACTCTTCTTCGGCGCTCTCCCAAACATCTTTTCTTTCCTCCCTCACCGTAATCAACAAGAAAACTCGAACGCAGATAAAAGAACACACTTCCACCAGAAATTATATTCTTGCAGAGAATGCTCTCGATACGCCAAGAATTAGCGAGGAAGAATAATAACTAAAGGTAACGCGGAGCGGGGTCTTATATAGAAAAATAATTATAATGGACGGCCAAGATTGTTTCCTGATTGGCGGTATATCTGAGAAAGGAAGGGTCTAGAATTCCCCCTCTCCTTCTTTGAGATGGACACAACCAACGTCTCGTGGAAGGAAATAAGAAACAAATAAATACCAACGTCTCATGCGGTTCGTTGGATGGTGTGTTAACGGGATTTGACGATCGAGATCTTGTTCTAGAGGCTTCTTTTAATTATCGTCCTTTTTATTTCGTTTAAAATTTCAACTTTAATTAGAATTATAATTGTTATTATAACTTTTAAGTGAAAAAGGAAAACGAAATTCAAACAAATTATTTTTAATAATTAGATAAATTTTATTTAAAGTCAACATCATGCATCCCACGTGAGGCGGAGGCTTACTCAATGAATTATTTGGTATTTTATCATATTATCTATGCATTTATTTCAAAATAAATTAATTATCATAATGACTGAATAAATAATTAATTAAATTTTATGTTTTTTTGTTTTGTTTTTTCAATTTAAAACTAAAAATGGGATGTTTTCATTTTAATTTTAAAAAATTAAAACAATTATAATATGTATATTAGATATTAAATAATTTTTTTAATTTTATTTTTTCAATTTTTTAAATAATAATTCACCCTCCTTTGTATTAATAATAATAGACTAATAAATTAATATTAAAATTAAAACAATAATAATATATTATTAGACAATGTTGTCAATCACATAAAAGTTATAATAACAAGTTAGAACAATAACACGTTGAAAATAAATAAAGAATAAAAATAATATTTTGATAATTTTATTAGAGTGATAAAAAGAAGAGCTATTTAGTAAACATTCTAAAGGAAAAGTAAAGCTAAGATAATGTTTTCACTCTCTTTTAACACGCATTCTATTTATAGTATTTATATGAATATTGAAGGTAAACAATATCGTTATAATTTTAAAAGATTTTTATAATTGTTTTTAACTTATATACAAATAAAAACTATGTTAATATAATATATATATATATAATTAATGTTATATGGTAAATATATATTTTTATTTTTAATTTGTTTTTTATATTTTTGATTTAAATTAAATTTGAATAAATTAAAAATAAAAAAAAATCATGCTACTTTTAAAATATCAACTATGTATAATATAAATATTTTAGTAATAATTAAATAATTATAAAAATACACAAAGATTTAATTAATAATATCTTAATTAAAAATCTTCACTCAATGAATTCTTCAAATCAAGAAAAATATGTGTGTGTATATATTTTAAAAAAGATAAATTTTATATTAATTAAAATAATTATGAACAAATACTTTTGGAAATAATGATAGTAACAATAATATAAAGATTATAGTTATTATAAAACTATACAAATACACAAAGATTCAATTAGCAATATTTTAATTAAAAATCTTTATTAAATGAATTTAGAGAGTCAAAAGAAATACTTATGTCTTTGGAAAAGAAAAATACATTTTATATAAATATTATTTTAATTAAAATAATTATGTACAAATATTTTTTGAGAAAAATATATTATAAAAATTTTCACAATTTTTAAATTCACCAAAAAAATTTTTTTTAAAATATTTTGTTTCTTAATGCAAATTAGTTTTAAAAGTCTTGTTAAGTTAATATATATATATATATATATATATATAAACATAAATAATTACTTAAAATAACAAAAATTCAGACAATTAAGCATTAAGACATGAAAAATTATGTTGTTGCTACATGTTCATTTTATTATTTTTTTTATTTACAAAATTTTTTTATTTTCATAAAAATATAAAATACGTGTCCCATTAAATTAATTTGTGTAATTAATTATAGGCAAAAATTTTATTATTTGTTTTGAAATTTTTTATTTTTATTTTATTTATTTTAATAAATTATGAAGTTAATTTTTCACGAAATATAAGAATGAAATATATATATATATATATATATATATATATATATATATATTCACGAAAATAGGTATTTCCATCCGAAGCAATTATTACAATTTTCCCCCCAACTTTATTCACAATTTTTTTTAACGTTTTCTTTACAAACGGTTAGTACTATCGTACGCCGGAATCGAGAAGCTGACGTGGCGCAGGCCAACTGAATCGACGATGACACACGTCCCGTGATTGGCTCTCATTGGTCGCGTGCGGGATAACGACCTGACCACACGTCTTCCGGCATAAAAAAACATCGTTTGTCGTCGTTAACATTCGCTCACGGCGTACTTTAGCTGATAGCGGTCCTTCACTAACACACTAGCCTCGCTCTTCCTGCTCTACTCTGACGGCTGCTTTTATCAAGTTTTGGTTGCGGCTTTTTGTCAATTTAATCAGCCGATGATGACTTCTGTTGACTGATTGATTAGATCAACGGCTGAAGAGGTATCTTCTTCTCCCTCTCTCTCTCTTGTCTTTTATCTCTGAATTCCACACTCTCTTTGCTTTTCAGTTGAATTTCGCTTTTTCTGATCGTGATCTGTTGATCTGCATTCTTGTATTTCGAGATTCTCTGTTGTTTTTTTCTTGTTTTTATCTGCTGAGTTTCGGCGTTTGGTTAGTGAATGAAATTTGAAATTTTTTTTTAATGATTAGTTTGCATTTTGTTTTATTGACGAGATCTGTCCTCTGTGGGGTTGGTGCTGGCTTAAAGGCGTTGATAATAATTAGCCTGATTAATTACAATGCGGTTGAAGCACCGGTCTATTCTGCCATTTCAATATAAATTATAATATGTTCATTTAATTCGGCGCATTTAAAAGTTGCCATTTCTATGTTCAAACAGCTGGTTTTGAGTTTTATTAATAATTTGCTGGGTGGGGGAATGAAGAGGTTGTCTGGGAATATGGGTTTGGTGTTCTTCGCACTGACCGTCTAATTGGAGTTGCTGTTTCAAAGTAGAGGTCTTTGATTTCGGGATTAGTTTTAACAGGTTGGTTTTGGCTACCTTGTGATTTTATTTTAGTTTTTTTTTCAATTTTGTTCTTTGTCTTTCTTTGGTTTCATGGATGAGAAATTCTGAATGTGGAACTTCTCAAATTTTCAGTTCTTAGTTGTTATGTTAATGCTTTACCAAGTTGTGTTGGGTGATATTTGTCATTTCTCTATGTTTGAGATTTTGCATTTCAATAATTGAATTTGATGTTATGGAATCTGTTCTTTTTGCCTATAATGAGTTTTGTTCTAACTAAATAGTCGGGAAGGGGGGTGGTTTAATCTTGTTCTCTTGGAGTATTGTGATGTTTTGTGACAGTTATGATGAAGCTTTTCCTAGATATGTGACCTTTTAGTGACTGACGTGTGCTGTGGAAAAGATTTGACTTTGATTTTTAAAGTTGAGACATCTGTTTTGTTTGCAAACTGGCTCAAGTAAAATAAAAGTAGAGATAGTGTCTACAAGTACAATGTTAGGCCCTGCAAAATGAGTGCTAAAATTTCAGCAAGCTTGTAAAATTGGGAATGCGGGTAGATGGTAAATGTTTCCTTAAATTTGCTGATAGGCATGTGATGAACTGCCAATTTTGGTGATGACATTGGATTCCTTGTTTTTGTCCAAAGCAAAATCAAATATATTCCCTACTCATCTTTCTCTCCTCTCAAGGATTAGATTGGAAACAGCACTTACAAGTCCTTACAAACTAATTAATCATCCATCAACGGGTTTATAGTTACATTAGTCCAAGTGTTCAGCTTATGCTCAAAATGTAGTCTTTCCAGTATTGAAATCTCTATGTTTAGCATGCATACGAATATTTCTTAAAAGAAGGCAAACAAACAATTAACTAACCAAATTTACTGTATCAGTTTGCCCAATGATGAAAACATGATTGATGATATGGCCCAATCGCACAATCTCAAAAAGTCAAAATCCCAATATTATATTTTGGATTTGAGCATCAAACTTGATTGTGGATCACAATTGGCCAATGTGGATTGTCATTTTTTTTCATTGCTCATATGCTTGGATCAACAAAAATGTGGTCTGGAGCTCATCGACCCTCAAGGTTGCTGGATTTGAACGCAAGTCACAGGACAATTGTATGAACTAATCTTTATATAGGGATTAATAAATTTTTGTAAACTTTTATTTTTGGAAGTTAGTTTTCATCTAGGACTTCACATGCAATCTTATTTATCTCACTTGATTGATAGGAAGTTATCTTGGCGCAAAATATTCTATGTTCTTGCTCATCCCCCCTCCCCTCCCCAACCATATTTTTCAGTTCCTAAGTTGATCTGTACTCAATGAGCTAACATTTGCTCTGACTTT
The DNA here is from genome assembly GCA_019650275.1 of Xylocarpus granatum. NCBI lineage: Eukaryota > Viridiplantae > Streptophyta > Magnoliopsida > Sapindales > Meliaceae > Xylocarpus > Xylocarpus granatum. The sequence goes on along the minus strand of BNST01000570.1, from coordinate 7,990 downwards.
TCAAAGGCTATTCTCTGGCAGGCTTTATAGTTGAGTTTCATTGACTTGCAGCATGGGTGTCTCAGGCAAATGGATAAAGGCATTTGTTGGTTTGAAGAAATCAGAAAAGTCAAAATCTTCAGAGAAGGAAGAAAATGTGGGTACTATCATTTTCTGCTTAAAATTTGAATATACATCTCCATAATTTTTACAGTTTCCTGGAGGTAGTTGAATATATGGTTGTTATATTTGGGAGTCTTGTAAATGCTGAAGTAGCAGACTAACGTTTTTTGCTATTCCCATGTTACTTTTGTTTCAAGTAAAGGCTATTATTCTACTCATGTTGCAGCCAACCCTGGACTTGGGACTAGGGCTTAGGTTGAGTCATTTAGCATCTTACCTCAAACTATTGTCTGGAATCATGTAATTGTCCTCTGCTCTCCTCTTTCTCTCTCCTTTCTCTTTTGAATTGGAATCTCTGTGTCTTTTTCAAAAAATTAGGTGAATGCCAATCTGATTACGATATTTGTTTTGGGAAACTAATCATATCTTTTGAGAACCTGTACTCCAACTTGATGAATTTTTTTGTCAATGGATGCTTTTCAACTGGACATGCTCCAAGACATGACCTAAGTAAGGCATTTTTTTATTGGACATAATGAGTCCCTGTCTCTTTATTTTTCTTTTCTATATGAACATCCTGTCTCTTTGTTTTTCTCTTGTATGTGGACATCTAGTTCTCTATTGTATTTCTTATCTCTTTCTTTCATATTAATACATTTTTCTTTCTTTCGTATAAAAATAAATATGATAATTTCACAGTTCTAGTTTAATCTATTGTTACTTTGTTGTCACAGAGGACAGCAGCTAGCAGGTTTCAGCACCGGAGAAGGCACTCTGTTGAGATTGATGCTGACAAACTTAATGAAGAGCTAGCTCAGAATGCTCCCCCACCAGTTGTAGATGCACATATAAATGCAGTTGAAGATGCAGCTGGCTCTCCTTCAGGTTCACTTCAAGTAGAGAATGCAGTCCACAATAAACAAATCATGAGAGAAGAATGGGCAGCAACACGCATCCAAACAGCATTTCGAGGATTTTTGGTATTGACTTCCCCATGGCATAATTTAACTGTATTTATTCAGCAACTAATAGAAATTATATGTGATTACTTGTCATGGGATCTTAAATATTGGCTTATTATTTATAACCAGGAATAGAAGAGAGAATTGGAAAAATATTTAATTGGGAAATCAAGGGTTTCTGCTTCCTGTTATTGAATGCCGAAGCTCCTTAATTTGCGGTACTTTAAGTTAAAACTTCTATGCTTAGGTTATATCATTAAAATTCCTAATACTTATTTTTTTACGCAAAAATTACTTCATTTGTTTCTGGCATAAATTAAATAACTCTAAGAAAGCTGGAAGGCATGTCTCTGTGTGATATTACGGCAATACATTTTAGTCTGGCAAGCCTTATCATTATTACTTGGGGTTTGCTTCACAGAAGCTATTCTTTTCTGTTAAGGGCCTACTTTCTTCTTATGCCATAGACTATGCAAGTTCTTAATATGTTATTGTGACCAAACTCTGTGGTATAGGTTGAGTGGACATAGAATAGCTAGGTTACTTCTCTTTGGTTGCATATAAACCCAGAATAAGTTGCCAGCCTATAACTTAAATATGACATCTTGATATTAATATTAAATGGACAATTTAAAAGACAATAGAAGGTACTTAAGCCTACTAGTTTCAGACCTTGGTCATTTTTATAAGTTTTTTTGCTGATATGCAAATAATATATAATTGTGGTAACAAACTCAACCAATATTTTATTGACAAACGCTATCTATGAAACCTCCTAAATAAACCGTGAACTTCAGATTAGAGCTGATTGTGAGAGGATGTAGTACATCATGGTAATTTTGAAATGTAGAAAATGATTCATTTAAGAAGTGAAATATCAAAGATTTGGATTAACATTGTAGCAAGTCTTGCAAAAACTTCAGTGGCTGCTGTTTGGTCATTTATGTAGTGATGACAGTATCCCCCTTCATGATTGTGTGACTTTATTCCAAATAATACATGGAATGTAAAACTTGCTTTGAGTTGATTTACTTCTCACCTATGAATTTGGATTACTTGCCGTTTCTGCTGACTAGTTGCCTATAATCATTTACCAACATCTGACATGAAATATTGGACATTCTTCTGCCCAGAATGGAATAATTATACATCTGCTGCAATAGATACTTGTCGGAGAACAAAGTATTTATTTTGTTTGTCTTCTGTCTTATTAAATAGACTGTGTTCATATGTTTTCAATTTCTATCCCCTTAACGATTTTGATCAGATTAAATGACTTAGTGAGATATATATAAATATGTTAGGCTAGAAGAGCTCTACGAGCACTGAAAGGGTTGGTGAGACTTCAAGCTCTTGTCAGAGGTCATGCTGTGAGAAAACAAGCTGCAATAACTCTTCGTTGCATGCAAGCTTTAGTAAGAGTTCAGGCACGTGTCCGAGCGAGGCGTGTCCGGTTGGCAATGGAAAGTCAAACAGCACAACAGAAACTTCAGCAGCAACTTGCAAATGAGGCTCGTGTTCGGGAAATAGAGGTTAGCAACTTCAGATAGTGTATAATAATGTGTGTCAAGTGTCTTTATGTGTTTTAACTTTCTGTGGTTAGTTGTTTGCTTTATTGGTTTTCTTTGGGGGCTCTGGAAGATGCTTGCTGTATTTCCCAAAGGATTTTTTCTCCCCTTTTCAAAAAACATGATTGGCACTGGGAATGACTAAGCTGAATGATTTTGGAAGCTGTGAATAGAGAGTTAGGATATGGCACTATGAAGATGGAACCTAAAAGAACATTTCAAGACTCTTGGATTCCATGTCAGACTTATCATTGCATTGTTAATATCAATTGTGCTTGTGTAGCGTAAAGTTGTTAACCCCTCCTGGTGATGGAAAGGGGATTCTGGATTGCCATTTATGTTAGAAAACTATATTACAATAATTTCACAACTGCTTTATGTCTCAATTATCATTGGTCAGGAAATGTTACAATTGGTTGTCCACTTGAATTCTGTTTGGTTCTGAGTGTCACACATCACTTCTGCTTCTGACTGGATGCAGGAAGGGTGGTGTGACAGTGTAGGATCTGTTGAAGAAATTCAAGCCAAGTTGCTAAAGAGGCAGGAGGCTGCAGCTAAGCGTGAGAGAGCCATGGCGTATGCTCTGGCCCATCAGGTTTGATTATGATAATTTCCTTTCAGGTTAAAGCTTCCACTTTATTTTTGTTGAATTGATCAATTGTCATGGGAGTTATCGACATCTAGAAGGCAGGATTATTAACCTTCTATTTTAGTTCTTAATAGGCATTCTTTTCTGTGAAATTTTTCCAAGTTTTGAAATTTCATGTTCTTGGAAAGTTCTGTAAGTAATTATTCTTTTAATTGACTGGAGCATCTCTCTCTCTCACTCATTGTTACCATTCAATCTGCCATAGGGGAATAGTTTTTGGGTACTTAATTTACTAGACAATTTTAAGCTTTTGCTCAAATCATGCTTTTGGTATGTTAGCAGTCTGCTTATCACATGTCCTTAATAGTTTCTCCAAGGAGTTACTTTCATATGAGATCCTTTTTTGTTCCTCCAGTGGCAGGCAGGATCAAGACAGAAGTCTATTCCCAGTGTATTTGAACCAGATAAAAGTAGCTGGGGTTGGAATTGGTTGGAGAGATGGATGGCTGTTCGCCCTTGGGAGAACCGCTTTCTTGACATTAATCTCAGAGATGGAGTGATGATACGTGAGAATGGATCAGCTGATGATACGAATGGCTCCAAACCTCAGATAAAATCTGCTGGCAAGAAACCAATTGCATCAAATCTTCACTCCAACATGTCGAGTCAGAAAACAGGTCGGTCTCAGTCTGATGGCAGTAGTTCTTCACCTGGTATATCAGCAGGGATGCAAGAACCAACCACAACACAGTTCACCAAGCCGAAGTCCAAGCCACCTTTTGAGGATCTGATTGAAGAAGCCAGCTCAAGTCCTGCTGGTATTGGTTCAAGATCCCACAGCAACCCAAAAGAGAGATCCACACAATCAGATAAACCAGCAAAGAAGCGTTTGTCTCTGCCCAACAGCAGTAGGTTCTCTTTCTCTCTTTAGTGTTGCATTTAGGATCTCTTATCCCACAAATTTAAATGAGGCGGGTCTTAATCCCCATATATTAGCAAGCCTACATTAGCAGACAAAAGATGCATGACGCAGAAAGTTAATTTCATGTAGTGTTTCCTTCAATTGAATAATCATTTCTGTTTCTTCAAATTTATTATCGAGTTCTATATCAAAATCAACAAAGCATTTAGTTGCTAATTTCTCAAAGTATATGACATGTCTGGTGCTTGAATTGCTGTGTCTATGATGTACTGACGCATGTCATGCATTTTGTGAATGTCTCGTTTGTTTGGTTCAAGCAGCAGGGACTCCCGGAACTCAGACAGCTAGGCATGGTAGAACTGTTGCCAAAGCAACACCCAGCGCCAATAAACCTGCGAGTAGCAAATCCAAAACTAATGGAAGAAGGGATTCCAACCCTAGAAAATCAGTTCCACAGTCGGTTGATCTGTAGGTATAAAACTCCAAATGGAAGGGAATCATCCATTCATGTGTCCTTATTGTATATATAGAGTCACATTAGGAGGAGATGCGACCACATTGCTTTTGTTTTTGGTGGGTTGACCATGGAACGTTTGGGTTTCACAGTGGGATTGAGGGTATTAGCTTAAGTTTGTCAGAGAATAATATCAGAGGATTTGTTGCGACTTTTGTAATGTTCCTTTTGTTGAAGTGTTGTTGATTATGCGATGATTATGTCTTGTTATTTTATTATCAGGTATCCTCCAGAGCACTTATTCTTGTTGTCTTGTTTTATATTTCTTTGTCAATTATCAGCCTTATCTTATCAACAATCAGATTATACTCAAAAAATATGAGATTAGGATTCTTGAACCATGTATGTACAGTTTTCATTTCATTTGCCTTCCCTTTTCCATTTTTGTAATTATTCTTCTGTAAGATTTTTCTACACTTACCATTTTCAGTTGCCAAGTTATGGAGTTGACATCGTGAATTAACTAACTATACCGTTGTATTGCACACGTTTTCATTTTTTTTCCTGTGATATTATTATCATTTTTTATATTTGCTTTTGATAGACATTATCTTTCAAGAATTTAAACATTAGATAAATACAAAATTAAAAATAATAATAAAAACGCATGCATTTAATAGGATCTTCCAAACTTTTAAATTTTATTTTATTTATTTTTAATGTAATATTAATCATAATAAAAGCTCTGGATTGATGAAAATCTCAACTAACTTTTCTTTCCAGTTCTCCCACACGGCGATCTTCTTTCGTACTGTTAAACTTGCCGTCAAATTTTACGGTGAAGTGTCGTCAATCATCATTCATCAGATCAGATCATCACCTTTTCCTTCCCCCCTCTCCTTGTTCACGTCACCTTCCATCTCTCTCTCTCTCTCTCTCTACACTCTTCCCTTCTTTCACTTCCATTTTCCTTCCCCCCCCCTCTTAGAACCCTAACCCTAACCCTGATCTTCTTATTTACTTCCCATTTTCAAAATTGCTCGTTACCCATTACCCCAATTCCCTCTCCTTATAATGATCAAAAATCCGTTCGTTCTGTCGTTTTCCCTCCTCCTTACCCTCCCAATTCTCTTCCTCCTCGCCCCGCGTATTATCCCTCCTCGCTCTCCCCTTCTCCCGCCGATTCCTCTCTCCGACGAACTTGACGACCTCTCTCTCTTCAACCACGCCGCTTCTTCCTCCTCCGCCCTCTCCCGTCTCTCCACCCCAAATCCCAAACTGAAAATTGCTTTCCTCTTCCTCACCAATTCCGACCTCCATTTCTCCTCGCTCTGGAACCGCTTCTTCAAGAAAGCCAATCGAGATCTCTACAACATCTATGTCCATGCTGATCCCAGCACCAATATCACTCTCCCCCGTGGGGTTTTCAAGTCTAAATTCATCAGCTCCAAACGCACCTACCGCGCGTCTCCCACGCTCATCTCCGCCGCCCGTCGGCTTCTCGCCACCGCCATCCTCGACGATCCGGCCAATTTATACTTTGCTCTTCTCTCCCAACACTGCATTCCTCTCCATTCGTTTAAATACGTTTACCACTCGTTAATCACTTCCACCACCTTCGATTTCTCTTCTCCCTCCACTGAGTCTGTCTCCGAGTTTGGAATTCGACTCAAGTACAAGAGCTTCATCGAGATAATCTCCAAAGATCAGCGGCTGTGGAAACGGTACGTCGCCCGTGGACGCTATGCGATGTTGCCGGAAGTATCGTTTAACGAATTCCGGGTCGGGTCTCAGTTTTTCGTTTTGACACGTAAGCACGCCCTTTTGGTTGTTAAAGATCGAGCGCTTTGGAAGAAATTCAGGAAGCCGTGTTACAGGGCGGATGAATGTTACCCAGAAGAGCATTATTTTCCTACATTGTTGTCAATGCAGGATCCGAATGGCTGCACCCGTTACACGCTCACTCGGGTCAATTGGACTGGAACTACGAACGGGCACCCATATACATACAAGCCAAGTGAAGTGTCGACGCAGCTTATTTATAATTTAAGGGAATCGAATAACTCGGAGTCTTACTTGTTTGCGAGGAGATTCTCGCCGGACTCTTTGAGACCGTTGATGAAAATCGCCGATTCTGTCATTTTCCGGGACTGAACCAAAATTTGTTATTGGTAAGTTAATTAACTCTTCTTTTTAAAATTTCTTATTTTTATCTTCTATTATGAGTCGACCCAATGAGTTGTCGAGTAGAGGAGTTGAGTTGGAAGAATAAAAGTACCAATTGTTAAATTTTAGCCATTTTTTTTTGGTTATGGGTCAGAGTGCGAACTTGCAGGGAAGGATTTTCTGTATTTGGTTCTCTAAAATTGCTTTGGTGATTGCTTATTCAGGAAGCGCTTGTGTTAAAAATTCTCCTAAAGTATTTGAAAGCAATGAAGTTGGCTTGGTTTCAGGCTATAGGATGCAGTAAATTTTGAAACTCTTGTGCAATTGTTGAACTTGTTTTAGTAAAGATTTTTGTTTCATATGCAAGTTGAAGCCTCTTGATTCTCAACTTGTGTTGGAAGCATATTCTTCACTGTCATTACCGACACATGTTTGGTACCTTAAAGTGGCTAAGACTATTGTCCAAGGCAGCTTTTTGTTTTCTCTGCAAAATTTTACAATACAGAATTTATGCCTTCAAAAATATCACAAATCTTCTTGTTTAAGTACCTTTTACTTTTTATAAGCACTTTTAGTAGTACCAATTTATTTATTGGAGTGGGATCAATTCACCCTTTTGCAGGTTAATCAAAAGGAGCTTTGAGTCAAATTAATGGGGGAATATAGTTTTGAAGCAGCATGCATATTCCACAACCTATCAACCCTGAAGGAAGGTGGTAAAATGCCCAACTTTAGAGTATCTTTCTAGGAGGAGATTAAAAGGAGATACTAGTGGAAGAACTCTTGTTACAGCTAGCTTTCATATCATCTTGAGGGTGTGATCTTCTTTGTAGTGTAAGTGTCACAATGCCTTGCTAGTGATGCACTTTGTACATATTTGTGTATGGAAAATCAATGGGATCTACATCTATCTCAGTTGCGTGTTTAGGATGATTGAGTTGAGGGAAAAGTATCGGGATACTGAAAAAAATTGAGGGAAAATTGATGACTTGAAATTGCCTTTTCTTTTCCCCAAAGCGTCAGTGGATTGAGCTGTCGCATCCCAAACCCATTTCTGGGAGGCACCGGATGTCTTTGTCCATTGCAGTCAAAGGGGATGGGCACGATTCAGCGCAACTGCATATGGGATGAGCTTCCGAGAATGACCTAAAGACAATCTCCATTGCATAGCAACATGCATGGTACACGCTCTGTAGTGTCGAATGAGCTGAACTCCAAGGAGTGACC
>BNST01000568.1:0-118955 GCA_019650275.1 Xylocarpus granatum | reverse complement strand
AAAAGTGTGCAGAGAAAATTACTTGGAGCGACCAGAAATATCACTGCAGGTGTGCCACCGACATTGGGTACGTTTAGCAATGCATGGGAGAAACTTTCATGAGCACCAGAAAACACCTGCAGGCTTGGTAGAGGCATTGGGAGCATTCAGCAGTGCTCGAGACAAACTTCCGAAAGCAACCGGAACATCCCCTGAGGCAAGTTTGAGGCTTTGGGTGTGTTGGACAGTGCACAGGGTGAACTTTTGATAGTGACTAGAACATCTATGCGGGCGCAGCAAGGACTTCGAGCATGTTAAGCAGTGCACAGGATGAACTTCCGGTAGCGACCTGAACACCCTGAGGGAGCTACAGATGCATTGGGCGCATTCAGTAGTGCACAGGGCAGGCTTCCAGGTGCAACCAGAACGTCCCCGGGCACGCAGAGCTGAGGTGCATTGGGCAGTGCATGGGACGAACTTCTAGGAGTGACCAGATGTTGAGAACCTAAGTATGAAGGAAAGGCAATGGGCAGAAAATGGGGCGACAAAGGAGAGCATGGGCCAGAAAATGTGCATAACAAGAGTGGCAACAGAAAGTATGCAGCCCAGCAGTGAAGCCCAACCAGTATTTGACTTAATCCTAATTAATGTAGGACACTCATGATGAGTTCCAGTAGCAATAGGATAGTCGCGACAAGAAGAATTCTAAGGGCAGAAGGATATGCATTCAAAGTCCTAGTCCTAGAAGGATAAGCCAAGAGGAAGTCCAACTGCTGTAGAAAACAAGATAAAGTAGGAATTCTAGTCTAGGTAGGAATTCAAGAAAGACCAAGAATCCTAGTAGGATTAGGACACAAAGGATATGGTCTATCTTGATAATGTTTTATTTGACTTAGAAAAGCTTGTTGACTTAGGAAAACATATCCTAAGTGGATAAGGAACCTAAGTACTAGTTAAATTAGGATAAGGCTGTCTTAGGACTATAAATACAGCCCATTATTTGTGAGGAGCTCATAAGCTACGAATTTTGTTATTTTCTCATTCATTAATCAAGAATCAAAGGTAAGCATTCTTGCTTCTATTCTTGTTTATATTTCGGTTATCTTTTAAGAGTTGTCTTGAGATAACTTGGGCTTAAGTTAAGGTTAAGAGTTGTCTTCCTTGCTTAAGAGCTAAGGTTGAAGTTAAGAGTTGTCTTCTTCAACCAAGGCAAGTTGTGATAGGTTTAAGAGTTGTCTTGCCTATCCAACATATCTTTATATATATTAGTTAACCCGAAGGACAGCTTAGGGGATATAAAATAAGAAAGGAACTCAAGAATCAAACGGGACAGTAAGTTAGGAAGGATTTCAGTAGGCGTGCTGACCCCTAAGGTGTAGAAAAGTTGGGGAAAAAAATCGGGACCCCAACAAATTGGTGCTTTCGTTGAGAAATCAGCACAAACACCTCTACAAATTAGTGCTCTCGTTGAGAGATCAGCACAACCATCAGTTTATAAGAAGCACAATCACCCTACAAATTAGTGCTCTAGTTAAGACAGCAGCACAAACACCAATCAATTGCAAGGCATCGAGGTTACCATGTCATCTCGGCAGCATTCACCCTCACTACAGCAGCGAACTAAGGAGGACTTTGGAAGAATTCTGACCTTAGAGAGGAACCGACGCTTACTCAATGACCAGGTAAGTGATATCAAACATCAATTATCTTCTATCATCCATTCTCTTGAGCAATTGAAGAAAGACACACCACGAGTGGCTGGAAAACAAGTCAAATATGAGAAAGCCAGGAGCAGTATACTGCCACAGCAACCTAGAAGGCTGCATTCGGAGGAAGATTTTCACCATGAGCAACTTTCCTCTCAAGAAAGGGGGAGAGTGCACATGAGTCTAGGGTGCAGAAGGGAGGTGCCACCGAATTTGCACCAGCCCCATGACCCCTATGATGAATACAGCGACGATGAGGTCTTGGATCGAAGGCCAGCAGCGTGGCAGCCAAGGAGAATGCAGAGTTGTCATGAGGCAGAACGTTGGCAGACAAATAGGAGAGAAGAATGGAAGCACTACGACAGCCCAAGCCACTACACCCAACCTAAAGGTAAAAATAGAATTCCCTACCTTTGAGAAAGGAGATCCAACCGAATGGATCTCCAAGGCTGAATTCTATTTTGAGAAACAAGGTGTTGAGAGGGGTGAAAGGGTTGATTTTGCATCCTGTCACCTATGCGGGAGAGCCAACCAATGGTGGCATCAACTTAAGGCTACCTATGGCAGAGAAGGTAGAAGGATTGGCTGGACAAGGTTCACACAAGAATTGATGGACAGATTTGGCCCATCCAGCATCACAAATATTTGCTCCAAGTTTGATGGGAACCAAGTCTTTCCTTCATCAAATTCGGAGAGTTCTGCACCAGTTCAGAACTTGGAATACTCATCTCCGCCTCCTGAGATGCCAATCTGGAGAACAAGCGAAGATGTTTCATCACCAACAATTCCAGTTGATGACAGTAGAGGAAAAGAATTATGCACAGGAGATGCATATGCACTTCCAGATGATTGCGACGCTAAGGACACAAGTGTTCCAGGACAGGACTTGGTGTGCTCAAATGCCAAGATAAAGATGCAGATGTCTTGTGATGAGTCAAACAATGCATCTACCGAACGTCCTAATTCAACTATTCAGATTGAAGGACTTGCTGATCTTTCACAGACAGATTCACATGCTGCAAGAGATCAGACCTTTAAACCATTCGTTGGTCAAACTGAAGCGGAAAATATGCTTAGCATACAGCAAGCTTTACAAGGCACAAATATTGATCAAACGCCATCATCTGCACCTGTTTTAGACCCTCAATTCCCTGGACAGAATGAGGATTATTTGGGTTGCAGCTTGAACACTGAAGATCCAGACATTCCATGCAACAGGTCAGGTGTTCTGGACAGCAACCCCATTGCCAGCACAAATGCCCAAAGCCGCATGGACAACGAGGAGGAAGCCGAGGCAGAACACTCCCCTAGATCATGCAGAAGAAGGCGAAATCAACTTGCATGCAGTAGGGGCAACCACCAAAGCCTACTGCAATGAGGTTGTTCACAACCATTAACGGCAAAAATGTTTTGGTGTTGATAGATAGTGGAGCTACTCATAACTTTATCAACACAAAACTGGTCAAAACACTCCAGCTATGTCCGAAAAGGATTGCACCCTTTGCGATAAGAATGGCAAGCGGACAGAAACTCAAGTGTGTGCAAGTTATCAAGGCAATAGCTACGCAGATTCAAGGAGTCAAAGATAGAGGCAGAACTGCATGTGTTAGCCTTGGCAGGCCTTGATGTGGTTTTAGGCAACGCTTGGCCTAAAACCATAGGCAAGATAATGTTCGACTACCAATCCATGGCCATGCACTTCCAATGGAAGGGAAAAGACTGCACATGGAAGGCATCCACCACTAATGCAGTGCATCATTGTGAGAGTAAGTACACAATGTTTTGTGATTCTATTGGCCACAAAAGAGGAAAACACAGCCAAACATCCTACACACGAAGACATACCAAGAGGAGTAAGGGATCTTTTGGAGCAATTCGAGAGATGTCTTAGGAGAGCCACAAGGACTACCACCCTCAAGACATTACGACCATGCCATCCCATTAATCGACGAAACCAAGGCGATTAATGTAGCACCTTACCGGTATGCACACTTCCAAAAGAAAGAGATTGAAAGACAAGTGGAGGAGATGCTACAGCAAGACGAGTTACATGGAGCAAAGCTATTCACCAAGCTGGATCTCAAGGCCGGATATCATCAAGTACGCATGAAAGAAGAGGACGTGCAGAAGACAGCATTTCGGACTCATAGTGGACACTACGAGTACCTAGTCATGCCCGTTTGGACTATGCAACACACCCTCCACCTTTCAAGCAGCCATGAACGACATCTTCAAACCTTACTTGCACAGATTGTTTTAGTTTTCTTCGATGACATTTTGGTCTATTCTAGGAACCATAATGATCACATAGAACACTTAGCAAAAATGCTAGAAGTGCTAAGAAGAAATCGTTTTGTCATCAAGCCATCCAAGTGCACATTCATGCAAGAGGAGCTTGAATACCTTGGTCACATCATATCCAAAGAAGGAGTGAAGGTAGACCAACGAAAAATAAGAGCCATGCAAACATGGCCAACTCCAAAGAATGTCACAGAACTTAGAGAATTTCTAGGTTTGACAGGCTACTATCGCCGATTTGTTCGCAAATACGGTGCCATAGCAAAACCACTAACGGATTTGCTAAAGAAAGATGGATTCCTATGGACAGAGAAGAGTGAAGATGCATTCAAGTTGTTGAAGCAAGCCATGTGTGAGACGCCAGTGTTAGCACTGCCTGACTTCAACCAAACCTTTCGAGCTTCACACTGACGCATGTCAATATGGAATAGGTGCTGTCCTGAGTCAAGCCGGAAGACCTATTGCATACATGAGCAGAGTCTTAGGGCCCATGAAAAAGGAATGGTCAGTATACGCCAAGGAGATGTTAGCCATCATCCATGCAGTCAAGGTATGGCGACCTTACCTTCTTGGGAGGAAATTCTTGATCATTACAGATCAACAACCCTTGAGAAGCCTCAGAGAGCAGAAAACTACCACACCAGAGCTGCAAAAGTTCCTTGTCAAGTTGCTGGGATACGAGTATGAAATAATCTACAAACCTGGCAAGGAAAACAAGGTGGCAGGCACATTGTCCAGAAGCAATGGAGGTCAAGCGTTATGGACAGTATGTGAGCCTAATGACGCGTGCCTTACTGCCATTAGCAGAGCAAAGTGGAATGTATGGACAGAAATCAAAGAGGCAATAGAGATTGATCCTCACAGACAAGAGCATGCCAAGAAGATTAAGAATTTTGACGTTAAGGAAGGAGGACATTACATGCGGATCAAGCTATACTTTTGGTCAAAAACATTCAAGGCAGAAGTCAAGAAGAAAAACAGCAATTGTGACATTTGCCCATGGATAAAACAGAAGATGGCAAGACCAAGGGATTGCTACAATCTTTGCCATTACCCTGTACAAGTTTGGGAAGACTATAATAACATCCAGCAGCAGTTTTCCAACTTTCACCTTGAGGACAAGGTGAGTCTTCAAGAAAGGGGGATTGTTGAGAACCTAAGTATGAAGGAAAGGCAATGGGCAGAAAATGGGGCGACAAAGGAGAGCATGGGCCAGAAAATGTGCATAACAAGAGTGGCAACAGAAAGTATGCAGCCCAGCAGTGAAGCCCAACCAGTATTTGACTTAATCCTAATTAATGTAGGACACTCATGATGAGTTCCAGTAGCAATAGGATAGTCGCGACAAGAAGAATTCTAAGGGCAGAAGGATATGCATTCAAAGTCCTAGTCCTAGAAGGATAAGCCAAGAGGAAGTCCAGCTGCTGTAGAAAACAAGATAAAGTAGGAAATTCTAGTCTAGGTAGGAATTCAAGAAAGACCAAAGAAATCCTAGTAGGATTAGGACACAAAGGATATGGTCTATCTTGATAATGTTTTATTTGACTTAGAAAAGCTTGTTGACTTAGGAAAACATATCCTAAGTGGATAAGGAACCTAAGTACTAGTTAAATTAGGATAAGGCTGTCTTAGGACTATAAATACAGCCCATTATTTGTGAGGAGCTCATAAGCTACGAATTTTGTTATTTTCTCATTCATTAATCAAGAATCAAAGGTAAGCATTCTTGCTCATATTCTTGTTTATATTTCGGTTATCTTTTAAGAGTTGTCTTGAGATAACTTGGGCTTAAGTTAAGGTTAAGAGTTGTCTTCCTTGCTTAAGAGCTAAGGTTGAAGTTAAGAGTTGTCTTCTTCAACCAAGGCAAGTTGTGATAGGTTTAAGAGTTGTCTTGCCTATCCAACATATCTTTATATATATTAGTTAACCCGAAGGACAGCTTAGGGGATATAAAATAAGAAAGGAACTCAAGAATCAAACGGGACAGTAAGTTAGGAAGGATTTCAGTAGGCGTGCTGACCCCTAAGGTGTAGAAAAGTTGGGGAAAAAATCAGGGCCCCAACACCAGAGCATCCCTGCGAGCATGACAGAGGCTTCAAGTGCATTGGGCAGTGCATGGGACGAACTTTCAGGAGCCACCGGAGCAGCCCTGCAGGCGTGACAGAGGCTTCAAGCGCATTGGGCATTGCACTGCACGAACATCCAGTAGCAATCAAAACATCCCCGCATGCATGTAGAGGTGTCGGGCACATTTGGGTAGCGCATTGGACAAATTTCGGGAGCTCCTGGAAAATCTCCACGGGTGCAGCAGAGGCATTGAGCGCATTAAGCAGTCCTGCAGGCATGGTAGAGGCATCTGGCACATTTGGCAGTGCACTGGACGAACTTCCGGGAGTTTCCGGAACATCCCTGTGGGCATAACAGCAACTACGGCTGTGTTTGTAGTACACAGGATAAACATCCGGGAGCTATCAGAACATTCGGTAGGCATGGCAGATACTTCGAGTGCATTTGGAGTGTGTAAGATGAACTTCTAGGAGCTACCGGAACATCCCCGTGGCGCGGCAGCAGAGTGGGGCACATTCAGTAGTGCGCGAGATGAACTTCCAAGAGGGAATAGAACATCCCTGTGGGCATGGTAGAGGCATCAGACACATTCATATTGAGAACCTAAGTATGCAGGAAATGCAATGGGCAGAAAATGAGGCAGCAAAGGAGAGCATGGGCCAGAAAATGTGCACAACAAGCATGGCAACAGCAAGTGTGCAGCCCAGCAGTGAGGCCCGGCTATTATTTGACTTAATCCTAATCAATAAAGGACATTCACACCAACAGGAGTTCCAGCAGAAGAAGGATAATCGCATCAAGAAGAGTTCCAGCAGTAGGAGGACATCTACGCCAAGCAGAGTTCTAGCAGCAGCAGGACATCCATGCCAAGGAGAATTCCAGCAGCAGCAGGACATCTATGCCAAGCAGAGTTCCAGCAGCAGCAGGACATCCATGCCAAGGAGAATTCCAACAACAGCAGGAGATCTATGCCAAGAAGAGTTCTATCAGCAGCAGGACACGCATGATGAATTCCAGTAGCAATAGGATAGTCACGACAAGAAGAATTCTAAGGGCAGAAGGATTTGCATTGAGAGTCCTAGTCCTAGAAGGATAAGCCAAGAGAAAGTCCAGCCGCTGTAGAATACGAGATAAGGTAGGAATTCTAGTCTAAGTATGAATTCAAGAAAGACCAAGAATCCTAGTAGGATTAGGAAACAGTGGGATAAGGTCTATCTTGATAATGTTTTAGTTGACTTAGAAAAGCTTGTTAACTTAGGAAAAGATATCCTAAGTGGATAAGGAACCTAAGTACTAGTTAAATTAGGATAAGACTGTCTTAGGACTATAAATACAGCCCATTATTTGTGAGGAGGAGATATGCTCCGAATTTTTGTTATTTTCTCATTCAATAATCAAGAATCAAGGTTAGCATTCTTGCTTACTTTCTTGTTTATATTTTTGGTTATCTTTTAAGAGTTGTCTTGAGATAACTTGGGCTTAAGACAAGGTTAAGAGTTGTCTTCCTTGCTTAAGAGCTAAGGTTGAAGTTAAGAGTTGTCTTCTTCAACCAAGGCAAGTTGTGATAGGTTTAAGAGTTGTCTTGCCTATCCAACATATCCTTTATATATATTAGTTAACCCAAAGGACAGCTTAGGGGACGTAAATATAAGAAAAGAACTCAAGAATCAAAAGGGACAGCAAGTTAGGAAGGATTCCAGTAGGCGTGCTGACCCCTAAGGTGTAGAAAAGTTGGG
This sequence comes from Xylocarpus granatum, assembly GCA_019650275.1. NCBI lineage: Eukaryota > Viridiplantae > Streptophyta > Magnoliopsida > Sapindales > Meliaceae > Xylocarpus > Xylocarpus granatum. The sequence continues at coordinate 111,169 of BNST01000568.1, read as the reverse complement.
GGAAAAAATCGGAACCCCAGCAATTTGCCAGTGCACGGGACGAACTTCTAGAAGCGACTGCAACATCCCCGAGGGTGCAGCAACAGTGTCATTCGTGTTAGGCAGTGCGAAGGATGAACTTTCGAGAGCCACTGAAACATCGTTGTGGGTGCGGCAGCAGCGTTGGACACATTCAGCAATGTGCAGGATGAACTTTCAGGAGTGACCGGAACATCCTCATGGCACAACGGAGGCTTCGGGGGGGTTGGCAGTGCACGGGACGAACTTTCGAGAGTGACCAGAACATGCCTGGGGGCATGGCTGAGGCGTTGGGCGCTTTCGGCTGTGTTCGGGACGAACTTTTGGGAACTACCAGAACATCCCCATGGGCCGTGTCAAAGGTGGAGGGCGGGTTGGGCAGTGCGTGGGACAAACTTCCAGGAGTGACCAGAACATGCCCGCAGGTGCGGCTGAGGCATCGGACACACTCAGCAGTGTTTGGGATGAACTTTCGGGAGTGACCGGAACATCCCCGCTAGTGTGGCAGAGGCATTGCCCGCATTGGTCAGTGGACAGGACAAACTTTTGAGAGTGACCGGAACAACTCCGCCGGCATGGAAGAGGCGTCAAGCGCATTCACCAGTGCACAGGACAAACATCTGGGAGTGACTGGAATATCCCAACGGATGCAGCAGTGGCGTCAGGTGCGCACAGCAGTGCTCAGGATGAACTACTGGGAGCAACCAGAACATCCCCGCAGGCATGACAAAGGTGTCGGGCCCGTTCAGCACTACATGGGACAATCTTCTGGGAGACACCTGAACATCCCCACGGGTTCAGCAGCAGAGGCTTTGGGCATATTGACAGTACATGGGACAAACTTTTGGGAGTGACCAGAACATCACGATTGGTGCGGCAGTGGCATTGGGCTTATTCGGTAGTGCATGGGACAAAACTACCGGGAGTGACCGGAACATCCCCAAGGGCATGCCTGAGGTGTCGGCCACAATCTGCCGGGCACAGGGCAAACTTCCTGGAGCAACTACAACATCCCAGCAGGCACAGCAGAGGCATCGGGCGCATTCGGCAGTGCACGGGACAAACTTCCGAGAGCGACCTCAACATTCCCCCTGGCACAGCAGCATCGTCGGACATGTTTAGCAGTACATGGGATGAACTGATGGGAGCGACCAGAACATCCTGCAGGCATGGTGGAAGCTTTAGTTGCATTAGGCAGTGCATGGTACGAACTACCGGCAGTGATGAGAACATCCCCACAGGCAGGAGCTTTGGTTGCATTAGGCAGTGCATGGTATGAACTTCTAGGAGGCATAGGAACATCCCTGCAGATATGACTGAGGCATCAGGCGCATTCAGCAGTGCGCAGGAGGAACTTCTGGGAGCGACTGGACATTGCAACTGGTGCGGCAGAGGCATCGGGCACATTTGGCAGTGCATGGGACAAACTTCCGAGAGCGACCTCAACATTCCCCCGGGCACGGCAGCGTCGTCGGACATGTTCAGCAGTGCATGGGATGAACTAATGGGAGCGACCAAAACATCCTGCAGGCATGGTGGAAGCTTTAGTTGCATTAGGCAGTGCATGGTACGAACTACCGGCAGTGATGAGAACATCCCCACAGGTGGGAAGCTTTGGTTGCATTAGGCAGTGCATGGTATGAACTTCTGGGAGGCATAGAACATCCCTACAGGTACAGCTGAGGCATCAGGCGCATTTAGTAGTGTGCAGGAGGAACTTCTGGGAGCGACTGGAACATCCCTGCTGGTGCGGCAAAGGCGTCCGGTGCATTCGGCAGTGCACGGAACAAACTTTCAATAGTGACGCAAAACCCCAGTAGCTCGGCAGATGCGTTGGACATAATTAGCAGTGCACAGGACAAACTATGGAGAGCGACTGGAACATCTGTGTGGGCGCGGCAGTGGTGTCGGGCCCATTTAGCAGTGTGCAGGACAAACTTCTGAGATCGACCGGAACATCCCCATGGATGTGGCAGCAGTGACGGACACATTTGGCAGTGCGTGGGACGAACTTCTGAGGAGCCACCAGAACATCCCTGGTGTGGCACGGTGTTGAACACATTGGCTGTGTGCAGGATGAACTTCTGGGAGTGACTGGAACATCCCTGCAGGTGCGGCAGCGTCATCGGGCACATTGGCAGTGCACAGGACATTCTTCTTGAAAAGACCGGAACATCCCTGCAGTCATGTCAGAGGCTTTGGTCACTTGGCCATGCATGGGATGAACTTCTAGAGCGACTAGTACATCCTCGCGGGCGTGGCAGAGGCTTCGGTCGCATTTGTAGTGCATGGGACGAACTTCAGAGGAGACGGGAACATTCCCGTGGGCGCTGCAGCGGTGTCGGATGCATTTGGTAGTGCTATAGACAAACTTCTAGGAGCAACTAGAACATCCCCGTGGGCACAGCAAGTGTCAGCATGTTCAACAGTGCGCAGATGAATGTCCAGGAGCGACCGGAACATCCCCGGGCACAGCAGCAGCATCGGGCATGCTTGGCAGTGCACAGGACAAACTTCTTGGTGTGACCGGAACATCCCTGCAGGGTGCGGCACCGGCATTGGGTGCACTTGGCAGTGCACAGGACATTCTTCCTGGAAAGACCGGAACATTCCTGCAGGTGCATCAGAGGCTTCTTTGCTTGGACAATGAACTTCTGGGAGCAACAGAAACATCCGTGTTGGCACATCTAAGGCTTCAGGTGTGTTGGGCCGTGCACAAGACGAACTTTCAAGGAGTGACCTGAACATCCACGCAGGTGGAGCATAGGTGTCGGGGCTTGTATGGAAGTGCACAGAACGAACTTCGGGGAGAAACTGAAAAATCCCCGTGGGCTTAGCAGAGGCATCGAATGAGTTTGGAAGTGCTTGGGACGAACTTCTGGCAGCCATCGGAATATTCCCATGGGCATAGCTGGGGTGTCGGGCACATTCGGTAGGGCGTAGGACGAACTTCTGGGAGCAACCACAATATTCCTGTGGACATGGCAAGGGTGTCGAGCGCATTTGGCAGGGTGGAGAACAAACTTCTGGGAGCGACCAGAACATCCTTGGAGGCATGGCATATGCTTCCTGTGCATTCGGCAGCATGTGGGACGAACTTTTGGGAGAAACTGGAACATCCCTGTAGGCACAACAGTGGCTTTGGGCACGTTCGGCAATGCAAGGATAAACTTCTGGGAGCGATCGTAAAATCCCTGCGGGTTTAGAAGAGGCATCGGACACATTCGGCAGCACTCGGGACAAACTTCTTGGAACTACCGAAACATCCCCGTGGGCATGGCAGTGCGCAGGATGAACTTCTGGGTGCAACTGAAACATCCCCTTGGGCATGGCAGGGGCTTTAGGAGCATTCGTGTTGGGGTCCCGATTTTTTTCCCAAACTTTTCTACACCTTAGGGTCAGCACACCTACTAAAAACCTTCCTAACTTGCTGTACTATTTGATTCTTGAGTTCTTTTCTTAGATTTATGTCCCCTAAGCTGTCCTTCGGGATTAACTAATATATAAAGGATATGTTGGATAGGCAAGACAACTCTTAAACCTATCACAACTTGCCTTGGTTGAAGAAGACAACTCTTAACTTCAACCTAAGCTCTTAAGCAAGGAAGACAACTCTTAACCTTGTCTTAAGCCCAAGTTATCTCAAGACAACTCTTAAAAGATAATCGAAAACATAAACAAGAATGTGAGCAAGAATGCTAAGCTTTGATTCTTGATTATTGAATGAGAAATAACAAAATTCGGAGCATATGTCCTCCTCACAAATAATGGGCTGTATTTATAGTCCTAAGACAGCCTTATCCTAATCTAACTAGTACTTAGGTTCCTTATCCACTTAGGATATGTTTTCCTAAGTCAACAAGCTTTTTCTAAGTCAACTAAAACATTATCAAGATAGACCTTATCCCACTGTTTCCTAATCCTACTAGGATTCTTGGTCTTTCTTGAATTCCTACTAAGACTAGAATTCCTACTTTGACTAAGTCCTTCTATCCTTATCTTATCTTCTTTCCTACAGCTGCTGACTTCTTCTTTGCCATTTCCTTCTTGGATTAGACTTCTGCTGTGGCGTCCTTCCTCTCCAAGACTTCTCTTTGGCGTGGTCATCTTGCTGAAGTAAACCTTTCAAGACGTCCTGCTGCTGCTGGAGTTCTTCACGCCGTCACTCTCCTTCTCCTGCTCGGATTGCTTCCTGCGTGTCCTGCCAATGCTGGTCTTCTTCTTGGCTTTGATTTTCACAATTGATTAGGACTGTGTCAGAACCTGGCCATGCTTCACTGCTTGCTGCGTGCAGGCTTGTTGCGCACACTTCTGCTGGCTTGCGCAGCATTCTCTCACACTCCCTTTGCCTCCTAAGGTCCTCAACAGCTCGGCAGTGCGCGGGACAAACTCCGGAGCAACTAGAACATCAGTGCGGGAGCAGCAAAGGCTTCAGCATGTTGGCATTGAATGGGATGAAATTTGCAGGAGCGACCAAAACATCCCTGCGGGTGACGTACAGGCGTCTGTTGCATTCAGTACCACATGGGCAAACTTCTGGGAGCAACTAGAACATCCCTACGGACTAACTTTCAGGAGTTAATGGAACATCCCTTCAGGTACAGCAGATGCTTTGGGCACATTTTGCAGTGTGCAGAATGAACTTTGGGAGAGGCTGGAACATCCCCGTGGGTGAAACAGCAGCATTGGACAGATTTAGCAGTGCGCAGGGCGAACTTTCGGAAGCAGCAGCAACATCCCCGTAGGTGCAGCAGAGACATCGGGCATGTTTGACAGTGCATGGTACGAACTTTGATGAGCGATCCTAACATCCCTGTGGGCACAGCAGCGGCATCTGACACTGTAGTACTGTACAGCAAGAACTACAGAGTGATCAAAACATCCCCACGAGCGTAACAGAGGCATTGGGTGCATTGGGCAGTGCACAGTACAAAACATCCCCACGGGCATGGATGTAGTGTCCGACATGTTTGGCAATGCATGGGACAAGCTTCCAGGACTGACCAGAACATCCCCATAGGCATGGCAGAGGCTTTGGGTGCATTGGGCAGTGCACGGTACAAACTTCCGGGAGCGACCAGAACATCCCTACAGGTGTGGCGGAGGTGTAAGGCACCTTTGCAGTGTGTGGGATGAACTTCCAGGAGCTAGCGGAACATTAACCTGGGCACGCAAAGGCTTCTGGGTATAACTTTAACGTCCCCACAGGCGACACAGTGGCATCGGGCACTTTCGGCAATGCATGGTATGAACTTCCAGGAGTGACCGGAACATCCTCGCAGGCTCAGCAGATGCATCGGGCAAATTCGGCAGTGCACGTGATGAGCTTATAAGAGTGACCAAAACATCCCCACGGGTGTGGCCGAAGATTTGGCCGCATTCGGCACTGTGCGGGATCAAATTTCGGGAGCTTCAGGAACATCCCTGCAGGAGTGGCAGAAGTGTCAGACATGTTTGGCAGTGCATGGGACGATCTTTCAGGGAACAACTAAAACATCCCCGCGGGTGCAGTAGAGGTGTCGGTCACATTTTGCAGTGCATGTGACAAACTTCAAGTAGCGACTGGAACATCCCCACTAGCACAGCAGCGTCATGAGGTGTGTATGGCAGTGCATGGGACGAACTTTCGAGAGCGACCGGAAAATCCCCGCCGGTGCAGTATCTAGCCTTGGGCACGTTCAGCTTGCAAGGGATGAACTTTTGGGAGCGACCGGAACATCCCCACAGGTGCGACATTGGTGTGGGGTGCATTTGGCAGTGCGTGGGACGAACTTCCGCAAGCAACTGGAACATCCCCACTGGCACAGCAGAGGCTTCAGGTGCATTTGGCAGTACAAGGGACGAACTTCTGGGACCAACCGGAACATCCCCACGGGAGCAGCAGCGGTGTTCAGTGCAATCGGCAGTGCATGGAACAAAATTTTGAGAGCGACCAAAACATCCCTTCAGGCGAGTCTGAGGGTTTGGGCATGTTGTGCAGCGCACAAGACAAACTTGCGGAAGTGACTGGAACATCTCCACAGGCACAGCAAGGACTTCGGGCACGTTGAGCAGTGTGCAGGATGAACTTTCGGTAGTGACCAGAGCATCCCTGAGGGAGCAGCAGATGCATAAGGCGTGTTCGGTAGTCATGGGGCTGACTTCTGGGTGTGACTGGAACATCCCTGAAGGAGCTGCAGATGCATCAGGCGCGTTCAGTAGTGCACGGGGCTGACTTTCGGGTGCAACCAGAACAGCCCCACGGGCACGGCAAAGGTGTCGGGCACATGCGACAGTGCGTGGGACAAATTTGCAGGAGTGACCGAAACATCCCCGCGGGCTCAGCAGTGGCGCCGGGTGCGTTTGTGTTGAGAACCTAAGTATGCACGAAAGGCAATGGGCAGAAAATGGGGTGACAAAGGACAGCATGGGCCAGAAAATGTGCATAATAGGAATGGCAATAGAAAGTATGCAGCCCAGTAGTGAAGCCCAACCAGTATTTGACTTAATCCTAATTAATGAAGGACATTTATGCCAAGCATAGTTCCAGCAGAAGCAGGATATCCATGCCAAGGAGAATTCCAGCAGCAACAGGACATCTACGCCAAGAAGAGTTCTATCAGCAGCAGGACACGTATGATGAATTCTAGTAGCAATAGGATAGTCACTACAAGAAGAATTATAAGGGCAGAAGGATACTTATTGAGAGTCCTAGTCCTAGAAGGATAAGCCAAGAGGAAGTCCAGCCGTTGTAGAATACAAGATAAGGTAGGAATTCTAGTCTAGGAAGAAATCCAAGAAAGACCAAGAATCCTAATAGAATTAGGAAACATTTGGACAAGGTCTATCTTGATTATTTGACTTAATCCTAATTAATGAAGGACATTTATGCCAAGCAGAGTTCCAGCAGCAGCAGGAAATCCATGCTAAGGAGAATTCCAGCAGCGGCAGGACATCCATGCCAAGGAGCATTCCAGCAGTAGCGGGACATCTATGCCAAGAAGAGTTCTATCAACAGCAGAACACGCATGATGAATTCCGGTAGCAATAGGATAGTCACAACAAGAAGAATTCTAAGGGCAGAAGGATACTTATTGAGAGTCCTAGTCCTAGAAGGATAAGCCAAGAGGAAGTCCAGCTGCTGTAGAAAACAAGACAAAGTAGGAATTCTAGTCTAAGTAGGAATTCAAGAAAGACCAAGAATCCTAGTAGAATTAGGACACAAAGGATAAGGTCTATTTTGATAATGTTTTATTTGACTTAGAAAAGCTTGTTGACTTAGGAAAACATATCCTAAGTGGATAAAGAACCTAAGTACTAGTTAAATTAGGATAAGGCTGTCTTAGGACTATAAATACAGCCCATTATTTGTGAGGAGGACATAAGCTACGAATTTTGTTATTTCCTCATTCATTAATCAAGAATTAAAGGTAAGCATTCATGCTCACATTCTTGTTTATATTTTGGTTATCTTTTAAGAGTTGTCTTGAGATAACTTGGGCTTAAGTTAAGGTTAAGAGTTGTCTTCCTTGCTTAAGAGCTAAGGTTGAAGTTAAGAGTTGTCTTCTTTAACCAAGGCAAGTTGTGATAGATTTAAGAGTTGTCTTGCCTATCCAACATATCATTATATTTGAAGAAGGAGTGAAGGTAGACCAATGTAAAATAGGAGCCATGCAAAGATGGCCAACTCCAAAGAATATCACAGAACTTAGAGGATTTCTAGGTTTGACAGGCTACTATCGCTGATTTGTTTGCAAATACGGTGCCATAGTAAAACCACTAACGGATTTGCTAAAGAAGGACGGATTTCTATGGACAGAGAAGAGTGAAGACGCATTTAAGTTGTTGAAGCAAGCTATGTGTGAGACCCTAGTGTTAGCACTGCCCGACTTCAACCAAACCTTCGAGCTTCACACTGACACTCATGGTTGAACATGCCCAACGCCTCTGCCACACCCCCGGCGATGTTCAAGTCACTCCCAAAAGTTTGTCCTGTGCACTGCAGAACGTGCTCGACAAAGTTGCATGCCCATGGGTTGTTCCAGCGGCTTCTTGAAGTTCATTCTGTGCACTTCTGAACGCACCCAACGTAGTTCCTGCACCTGCGGGGTGGTTCTGGTGGCTTCACAAAGTTCATCCAGCACACTGACAAGTGCCCGATGCCTCTACCTCACATGCACTGATGTTCTGGTAGCTCGCAGAAGTTCATCCCACCCACTGCCCAACATGCCCGACACCTCTGCTGCATCCTCAGGGATGTTCCATTCGCTCCCAGAAGTTCATCCCGAGCACTGCCATACATGTCCAATGCCGCTAACCAGCCTGCAGGGATTTTTTGGTCGCTCCTGGAAGTTCATCCCATGCACTGCAGAACGTGTCTAATGCTGCATCATGCCTAGGAGATGTTCCGCTCACTCCGGATGTTCGTCCTGTGCACTGCACAATGCACCCAAAGCCTCTGCTGCGCCTGCGGAGATGTTTCGGTCGCTTCCAAAAGTTTGTCACGCGCAATGCCAAATATCCCTGACACTGCTGCCACACCAGTGAGGATGTTCTGGTCGCTCCCGGAAGTTCATCCCAAGCACTGCTCAACATGCCCGAAGCCTTTGCTGCTCCTGCAGGGATGTTTCGGTCACTTCCAGAAATTCATCCCGTGCACTGTTGAACATGCTTGACGCCTCTGCCACACTCTAGTCACTCTTGGATGTACGTCTTGAGAACTGCTGAATGTGTCTGATGCCTCAGACGAGCCCGTGGGAATGATCCAGTCGTTCCTGAAAGTTCGTCCCGTGCACGGCTGAATGCGCCCGATGCCTCTACTGTGCCCATAGGGATGTTTTGGTTGCTCCCGGAAGTTCGTCCCAAGCACTGCAGAATGCGTCTGATGCCTCTTCCAAGCCCACAAGCATTTTTTTTAGTTGCTCCTAGAAGTTCGTTCTGCCGGGCCTGCAAGGATGTTTTGGTCGCTCCCGGAAGTTCGTCCGAAGCACTGCCGAACACATCCAACGCCTCTGTCGAGCCTACAGGGATTTTATGGTTGCTCCCAAAGTTCATCCCGTGCACCCCATACCACTGCCGCGCCTGCAGTGATGTTTCGGTCGCTCCAAGAAGTTTGTCCTGTGCACTTCCAAATGCACCCAATGCCTCTTCTGCACCCGGGGATATGTTTTGGTTGCTTCTGAAAGTTCATCCTGTGCACTAGCAAATGTGTTTGACACCACAGCTGCGCCAGCAGGGATGTTCCAATCACTCTCAGAAGTTCGTCTCATGCACTACTGAATGCACCCAAAGCCTCTGCCACACCTACATCGATGTTTCGATTGCTCCCGGAATGCAAATTCTCTACCGTACCTGCATGGATGTTCCAGTTGATCTCAGAAGTTTGTCCAGAGCACTGCCAATGTGTCCAACACCGCTATTGTGCCCGTGGGGTTGTTCTGCTCACTCTTGGATGTTCATCCCATGCACTGCCAAATGTGCCCAATGCTGCCCAACACAGCTACTGTGCCTGCAAGGATGTTCCAGTCACTCCCCAACGTTCATCTTCCGCACTGCCAAATGCGCCTGATGCCTCTACCACGCCTGTAGGGATGATCTAGTCGCTCCCAGAAGTTCGTCCCACGCACTGCCGAACATGTCCAACTCCGCTGCCATGCCTATGGGAATGTTCTGGTCGCTCCCATAAGTTCATCCCGCAAACTTTTGAATGTGGCCAACTTCTCTGATGCACCTACAGGGATGTTCCAATCACTCTTGGAAGTTCATCCCAAGCACTGCCAAATGCATTTGATGCCTAAGCCGAGCCTGCATAGATGTCCTCCTACTGCTGGAACTCTTCTTGATGCGATTATCCTTCTTATGCTGGAACTCCTGTTGGTGTGAATGTCCTTCATTAATTAGGATTAAGTCAAATACTGGCCAGGCTTCACGGCTGCGCTGCATACTTGCTGTTGCTTGTTGTGCACATTTTCTGGCCCATGCTCTCCTTTGCTTCCTCATTTTCTGCCCGTTGCCTTTCCTGCATACTTAGGTTCTCAACAATCCCCCTTTCTTGAAGACTCACCTTGTCCTCAAGGTGAAAGTTTTGAAAACTGCTGCTGGATGTCATTATAGTCTTCCCAAACTTGTACGGGTAATGGCAAAGGTTGTAGCAATCCCTTGGTCTTGCCATCTTCTGGTTTTATCCATGGGAAAATGTCACAATTGTTGTCTTTCTTCTTGACTTCTGCCTTGAATCCTTCTGACCAAAAGAATAGCTTGATCCGCATGTAAGTACGAACCATCCTGAATGTCCTCCTTCCCGTGAGTTGTGGAAGTGATTTAAGATCTTCCCCCTTAGTCTCGGTATGTTTGGTACATATACCTGCTGGTTGTGCCAAATATATCTATTCTTTAGGGTGAATTTACTAACCTTAGGGTCAAAATTCTTGATCTTCTCAGTGAGCTCTTGGCTTTGGGGATCAATCTTTATTGGCTCCTTGATTTCTGTCCATACATTCCACTCTGCTCTGCTAATGGCAGTGAGGCATGCATCATTAGGCTCACATGCTGTCCACAATGCTTGACCTTCATTGCTTCTGGACAATGCGTCTGCCACCTTCTTTTCCTTGCCCAGTTTGTAGATTATTTCATACTCGTAACCCAGCAATTTGACAAGGAACTTTTGCTGCTCTGGTGTGGTAATTTTCTGCTCCATGAGGCTTCTCAAGGGTTGTTGATCCGTAATGATAAGGAATTTCCTCCCAAAAAGGTAAGGTCGCCATACCTTGACTGCATGGATGATGGCAAACATCTCCTTGGCATATACTGACCATTCCTTCTTCATAGGCCCTAAGACTCTGCTCATGTATGCAATAGGTCTTCCGGCTTGACTCAGGACAGCACCTATTCCATCTTGACATGCGTCAGTGTGAAGCTCGAAGGTTTGGCTGAAGTCGGACAGTGCTAACACCGGGGTCCCACACATGGCTTGCTTCAACAACTTGAATGCGTCTTCACTCTTCTCTGTCCATAGGAATCCGTTCTTCTTCAGCAAATCCATCAATAGTTTTGCTATGGCGCTGTATTTGCAAACAAATCGCAGTAATAGCCCATCAAGCCTAGAAATCCTCTAAGATCTGTGAAATTCTTAGGAGTTGGCCATGATTGCATGGCTTTTATTTTCCATTGGTCTACCTTCACTCCATCTCTAGATATGATGTGACCGAGGTATTCAAGCTCCTCTTGCATGAACGTGTACTTGGATGGCTTGATTACGAAATGATTTCCTCTTAACACCTCCAGCACCTTTGCTAAGTGTTCTATGTGATCATCGTGGTTCCTGGAATAGACCAAGATGTCATCAAAGAAAATTAATACAAACCTGCAAAAAAAGGGTTTGAAGATGTCATTCATGGCTGCTTGAAAGGTGGATCCAGCTTGGTAAACAACTTCAAGGTAGGTGACTATGTCTATCATAAAATCCATCCTAGAATGAAGATAAAGGCCAAAAAGCCAACTACAGCAAAGTTGGCTAGAAAAATATTTTGGACTGTATGAGGTAGTTGAGCATATTGGAGCAGTAGCTCATCGCCTAAGACTACCGTTAACCTTCAAACTACATCCAGTGTTTCACATTTCATTGTTGAGGAAGAAGATAGGAGATGTGAGACAAGTGAATGAGGGACTGCCCGACCTTTTTAGGGAAGATCACCTTGGGCAGCAACAAAGGAAGCCTTAGGATTTCGTATAGTAAGTTATGGGCGCAATAGAAGGCCAGTATGGAGAGTACTCATATGGTGGAGTCATTTGCCCAAGGATGAAGCAACATGGGAAGACTATGATGATATCCAGCAATGGTTCCCTAATTTCCACCTTGATGACAAGGTGAGTCTTCAAGAAAGGGGGATTGTTGAGGACCTTAGGAGGAAAAGTGAGCATGAGCGGCATGCAGAGAGGCCCAAGCAGCAAGAGAGGCAGCTACGGCCAGAACGTATGCGCAACAAGCTTGCACATAGCATACAGTGAAGCATGGCCAGGTTCTGACTTTGTCCTAATTGACCAAGGACATCCAAGCTAAGAAGGACTCCACCTTTCAGGCAGCCATGAATGACATCTTCAAACCCTATTTGCACAGGTTTGTATTAGTTTTCTTTGATGACATTTTGGTCTATTCCAGGAACCATGATGATCATCTAAAACACTTAGCAAAAGTGCTAGAGGTGTTAAGAAGAAATCACTTCGTTATCAAGCCATCCAAGTGCACGTTCATGCAAGAGGAGCTTGAATACCTTGGTCACATCATATCCGGAGATGGAGTGATGGTAGACCAACAAAAAATAGGAGCCATGCAAACATGGCCAACTCCTAAGAATGTCACAGAACTTAGAGGATTTCTAGGTTTAACAGGCTACTACCGCCGATTTGTTCACAAATATGGCTCCATAGCAAAACCACTAATGGACTTGTTGAAGAAGGACGGATTCCTATGGACAGAGAAGAGTGAAGATGCATTCAAGATGTTGAAGCAAGCTATGTGTGAGACCCCAGTGTTAGCACTGCCCGACTTCAACCAAACCTTCGAGCTTCACACTGACGCATGTCAAGATGGAATAGGTGCTGTCCTGAGTCAAGCCGGAAGACCTATTGCATACATGAGCAGAGTCTTAGGGCCCATGAAGAAGGAATGGTCAGTATACACCAAGGAGATGTTGACCATCATCCATGCAGTCTAGGTATGGCGACCTTACCTTCTTGGGAGAAAATTCATGATCATTACAGATCAACAACCCTTGAGAAGCCACATGGAGCAGAAAATTACCACCCCAGAGCAGCAAAAGTTCCTTGTCAAGTTGCTGGGATACGAGTATGAAATAATCTACAAACCTGGCAAGGAAAACAAGGTGGCAGACGCATTGTCCAGAAGCAATGGAGGTCAAGCTATTGTGGACAGCATGTGAGCCTAATGATGCATGCCTCACTGCCATTAGCAGAGTGGAGTGGAATGTATGGACAGAAATCAAAGAGGCAATAGAGATTGATCCCTAAAGCCAAGAGCTCACTGAGAAGATCTAGAATTTCAACCCTAAGATCAAGCTATCCTTTTGGTCTGAAGAATTCAAGGTAGAAGGCAAGAAGAAAGCCAGCAATTGTGACATTTGCCCATGGATAAAACCAAAAGATGGCAAGAGCAAGGGATTGCTACAACCTTTGCCATTACCCATACAAGTTTGGGAAGACTATAATGACATACAGCAGCAATTTTCCAACTTCCACCTTGAGGACAAGGTGAGTCTTCAAGAAAGGGGGATTCTTGAGAACCTAAGTATGCAGGAAATGCAATGGGCAGAAAATGAGGCAGCAAAGGAGAGCATGGGCCAGAAAATTTGCACAACAAGCATAGCAACAGCAAGTGTGCAGCCCAGCAATGAGGCCTGGCCAGTATTTGACTTAATCCTAATCAATGAAGGACATTCGTGCCAACAGGAGTTCCAGCAGAAAAAAGATATTCGCATAAAGAAGAACTCCAGCAGCAGTAGAACGTCCATGTCAAGAAGAGTTCCAGCAGTAGGAGGACATCTATGCCAAGCAGAGTTCCAGCAGCAGCAGGACATCCATGCCAAGGAGAATTCCAGCAGCAGCAGGACATCCATGCCAAGAAGAGTTCTATCAGAGCAGGACACTCATGATGAGTTCCAATAGCAATAGGATAGTCATGACAAGAAGAATTCTAAGGGCAAAAGGATAAGCATTCAGAGTCCTAGTCCTAGAAGGATTAGGCAAGAGGAAGTGCAGCCACTGTAAAATACAAGATAAGGTAGGAATTCTAGTCTAGGTAGAAATTCAAGAAAGACCAAGAATCCTAGTAGAATTAGGAAACATTTGCATAAGGTCTATCTTGATAAGGTTTTAGTTGATTAGAAAAGCTTGTTGACTTAGAAAAACATATCCTAAGTGGATAAGGAACCTAAGTACTAGTTGAACTAGGATAACGCTGTCTTAGGACTATAAATACAGCCCATTATTTGTAAGGAGGAGATATGCTCCGAATTTTGTTATTTCTCATTCATTAATCAAGAATCAAAGGTTAGCATTCTTGCTTACATTCTTGTTTATATTTTTGGTTATCTTTTAAGAGTTGTCTTGAGATAACTTGGGCTTAAGACAAGGTTAAGAGTTGTCTTCCTTGCTTAAGAGCTTAGATTGAAGTTAAGAGTTGTCTTCTTCAACCAAGGCAACTTCTGAGAGCGAGCGAAATATTCCCGCGAGCATAGCAGGGGCGTTGGTCGCGTTTGGCAGGGTGTGGGACGAACTTTTGGGAGCGACCAGAATATTCCTACAGACATGGCAGTGGCATTAGGTGCATTTGGCAGGGCATGGAACAAACTTCTGGGAGCAACCAAAACATCCCTGCGGGTACGGCAGATGCTTCCTGTGCGTTCGGCAGCATGCGGGACGAACTTCTGGGAGCAACTGGAGCATCCTCGCAGGCATGGCAGCAGCATTGGCATGTTCAACAGTGCACAGGACGATCGTAAAATCCCTATAGGCACAGAAGTGGCAGTTCGGCAGTGCTCGGGACGAACTTCTGGGAACAACCAGAACATCCCCATGGACATGGCACAGGCTTTGGGCATGTTGGACAGTGCGTGAGATGAACTTTCAGGCACGACCGAAACATCCCTGCGGGCATGACAGAGGTTTCAGGAGTGTTCGGCAGTGTGTGGGACAAACTCTGGAGCGACCGGAACATCCTTGCAGGAGCAGCAAAGGCTTCAGGCACGTTGGGCATTGTGTGGGACAAATTTTTCGGGAGTGATCAGAACATCCCCATGGGTGAGGTAGAGGCGTCAATTGCATTCAACAGCGTGTGGGCAAACTTCTGGAAGCATTTGAAACGTCCCCACAGGCGCTACAGAGTTGTCAGGCACATTCAACAGTGTGCGGGGTGAATGCCTAGGAGTGACCATAACATCTCCATGGGTGCGGCAAAGGCATTGGCACGGGGGCATTTGGCAGTGCTTGGGATGAAATTCTGGGAGCGACTGGTATATACCAGTGGGAAAGGCAAAGGCACAGGTTGCATTCAACAGCATGTGCGATGATTTTCTGGGAGCAATCAGAGCATCACCGTGAGCATGGCAGTGTCATATGGCGCATTCGGCAGTGCGCGTTGCAAACTTCCAGGAGCTGCCAAAACATCCCCGCCGGCACGGCAGAGGCTTCAGGTGCATTGGGTAGTGTGCCAGATGAACTTTTGGGAGCGACCAAAACATCCCAGCGAGTGCAGAAGAGGCACTTGGAGCGTTTGGCAGTGTGCAAGACGAACTTCTGGGAGCAACCGGAGCATCCCTGCAGGTGCGACAGAGGTGTCTGATGCATTCAGCAGTGCTCAGGACGAACTCTTCAGAGCACTGGAACATCCCCATGAGCATGGCAGATGCTTTGAGCATATTTGAAAAAGCACAAGACTAATTTCCTGTAAGAACAGTAGATGCTTTTGGGTACATTTGGCAGGGCACATAACAAACTTCCGGAAGCAGCTGGAACATCCTTATGGGTGTGGCAACAGCATTGGACACGTTCGGCAGTGCGTGGGGCGAACTTCCAGGAGCAGCCAGAACATCCCAGCTGGCACAGCAGAGATGTTAGGCATGTTTGACAGTGGAGGGATGAACTTTCGGGAGCAACTGTAACATCCCTATGGGCACGGCAGTGGCATCAGACACTGCAGTAGTGTGTAGTAAGAACTTCAAGGAGCAAACAGAACATCGCCAGGGGCATGGTAGAGGCATTTGGTGCATTTTACAATGCGCGGGATGAACTTCCGAGAGTGACTTGAACATCCCTGTGGGCATGGCTGCGGCATCCGACATGCTTGGCAGTGCATAGGATGAGCTTCCAAGACTGACCAGAACATTCCCATGGGCGTGGCAAAGGATTCAAGTGCATTGGGTAGTGCGCGGTATGAACTTCCCGGAGCGACAGGAACATCCCCACGGGCGTGGCAGAGGCATCGGGCTTGTTTGGTAGTGCATGGGACAAACTTCTGGGAGCAATTTGAACATCGCCATGGGCATGGCTGCAGCGTCCGACATGCTTGGCAGTGCATGGGACGAGCTTCCAGGACTGGCCGGAACATCCCCATGGGTGTGGCAAAGGCTTCGGGTGCATTGGGCAGTGCATGGTACAAACTTCCGGGAGCAACTGGAGCATCCCCACAGGTGCAGCGGAGGTGTTAGGTGCCTTTGTAGTGTGTGGGATGAACTTTTGGGAGCTAGCAAAACATCCCCCTGTGTGCGGCAGAGGCTTCTGGCACGTTCGGCAGCGCAGGGTTAAACTTCTGGGTGCGACTTGAACATCCCTACAGATGAGACAGAGGCATTGGACACTTTCAGCAGTGCACAGGACAAACTTTCAGGAGTGATTGGAACATCCTAAGGGGCTTGGCAGATGCATCGGGCGTATTCGGCAGTGCACACGACAAGCTTAGACGGATGATCGAAACATCCCCACGAGTTTGGTAGAAGCTTCGAGTGCATTTGGCATTGTGTGGGATTAAATTTTGGGAGCTTTCTGAACATCCCTGTAGGAGTGGCAGAGGCTCGGATGTTCGTCAGTGTGCGGGACAAACTTTTGGGAGCGACTGGAACATCCCCGTGAGTGTGACAGTGGTGTCGGGTATGCTCGGCAGTGCATGGGACAAACTTCGAGGGCAACAGAAACATCCCTGCAGACACGGCAGACGCTTTGAGCACATTGGGCTGTGCGCGAGATGAACTTTAGGAATGACCGGAATATCGCTACGGGTGTGGCAGAGGCTTTGGGTGCATTTGGCAATGTGCAGGAGGAACTTTCGGGAGCAACCAGAACATCCCTGCAGTCGCAGCAATGGCATCGGGCGTGTTCAGCAGTGCGCGAGGCGAACTTCCAGGAGCAACCGGATCATCTCTACAGGTGCGGAAGAAGGTTTGGGTCCGTTGGGCAGTTCATGGGGTGAACTTCTAGGACCATCCAAAACATCCCGTGGGCTCAACAAAGGCATCGGGCACATTTGGCAGTGTTCAGGACGAACTTCCGGGAGCGACCGGAACATCTCTGCAGGTGGGGCAGAGGCATCATGTGTGTTTGCAGTGCGCGGAATGAACTTCTAGGAGCGACTGGAACATCCCCACTGGTGCAGTAGAGGCATCAGGCACATTGGGCAGTACGGTGGATGAACTTCCCAGAGCGACCTGAACATCCTTGCAGGTGCAGCGGAGGTGTCGGTCGCATTTCGTAGTGTATGGGATGAACATCCAGGAGCAACCAGAACATTCTCATAGATGTGGCAGCAGTATCGGACACGTTCGGCAACATGCGGGACGAACTTCCTAGAGTGACCAGAACATCCTTGTGGGCACAACAGAAGCTTCAGGTGCATTGGGCAGTGCGTGGGAGGAACTTCTAGGATCGACCGAAACATACCCACAGGTGCAGCAGAGGCTTTGGGTGCATTTGGCAGTGTGCAGGATGAACTTACGGAAGCAACCGAAAATTTTGCACAGGTGGGGCAGAGGTGTCGAGCATGTTTGATAGTGCATGGGACGAACTTCAAGGAGCGACTGGAACATCCCTGCTGGCACAGTTGATGGGGCAGCCACGTTGGGCCTTTGCAGGATGAACTTTCAAGAGCGACAGGAAAATCCCTGTGGGTGCGGCAGAGGCATCAGGCATGTTTGGCAGTGCGTGGGATGAACTTCCAGGGGCAACAGGAACATACCCGTGGATGTGGCAGAAGCGTCGTGTGCATGGAATAGTGTGTGGGATGAACTTCCAGGAGCAACTGAAACATCTGTGTATGTGCAGCAGAGGCATCGGGCACGAGATGAACTTCCAGGAGCGACTAGAACATCCCCATGGGTGAGTAGTGGCACCGGCACATTCGGTAGTGTGCAGATGAACTTCCAGGAGCAACCTGAACATCCCTGCAGAAGCGTACAGTAGAGGCGTCGGGTGCATTCGGTAGTGCACAGGATGAATTTTTGTTAGCAACCAGAACATCCCCGCAGGCTTGGCAGTGCCATTGGGCACATTTGGCAGTGCATGGGACAAACTTCCAGGAGCAACCGAAAATTCACTGTATGCTCGGCAGAGGCATTGGATGCGTTTGGCAGTGCTTGAGATGAACTTCCAGGAGCAACTGGAACATCCCTTTGAGCATGCAGAGGCATCAGGCACATTTGGTAGTGCATGGGACGAACTTCTGGGAGTGACCGAAACATCCCCGTGGGCATGGTAGCGGTGTTGGGCATGTTAAGCAGTGTGCGGGACAAACTTATGGGAGCAACTAGAACTTCTCTACGGGCAGTGGCTGAGGCTTTGGGCAGTGCATGGGGTGAATTACTAGTAGCGACCAGAACATCCTCTCGGGTGCAGCAAAGGCGTTGGGTGTGCTCGCCAATGCGAGGGACAAGCTTTTAGGGACAACTAGAACATCCCTGTGGTCGCGGCAGAGGCATGGGGTGCTTTAGAAAGTGCGTGGGACAAAATTCTGGGACTGACCTAAACATTCCTAGGGTCACGGCAGCATCAGACATATTCAGCAGTGCACTGGCCGAACTTCTTGGAACAATCAGAACATCCCTGCGGGAGCAAACGAGGCTTTGGGCACGATGTGCAGTGCGGGAGATGAACTTCCAAGAATGACCGGAACATCACTGCAGCTATGGCAGAGGTGTCAGATGTGTTGGGCAGTGCACAGGATGAACTTACATGAGCGACCAGAACATCCCCGTAGGCGCGGTAGAGGCATCAAGCGCATTCGGCAATCTACAAGATGAACTTCGTGGAGTGACTAGAAAATCCTTGTGGGCATGACAGGAGTGTCAAGCACATTCGGCAGTGCACAGGACGAGCTTTCTGGAGTGACAAGAACATCCACGCTGGCATAGTAGAGGCATTGAATGCATTGGGTAGTGTGCGGGATGAACTTCCGAGAGTGACCAGAGCATCCTTGCAGGCACAGAAGAGGCATTGGGCACATTTAGAAGTGCACATGATGAACTTTGGAGAGCGACTGGAACATCCCGGTGGGTGCAGCAGCCATATTGGGTGCATCTGGCAACATGCAGGACCAACTTCTGGTAGTTCATCCTGCGCACTGCCGGACATATTTGATGCTGTTACTGCACCCAAGGGGATGCTCTGGCCGCTCCTAGAATTTCATCCCATGCTCTACTAAGCACGCCCGTAGCCTCTGTAGTGCCCACAGGGATATTCCGATTGCTCCTGGAAGTTGATCTCTACTACTACCGAGTGCATCCAACGCCTCTGCCAAGCCTGCAGGTATTTTCCAGTCACTCCCAGAACTTCATCCTGTGCACTGCCAAACACGCCCAATGCCACTGCTGAACCTGCGGGGATGTTCCAGTTGCTCTCGGATGTTTGTCCCGCACACTGCCAAATGTATCTGATGGCGCAACTGCGCCAGCAGGGATGTTGTGTACACTCCCGGAAGTTTGTACCACACACTGTCGAATACACCCAATGCCTTTGCCGTGCCTATAGGGATGTTCCAGTCGCTCTTGAATGCTAGTCCCACACACTGCTGAACGTGCCCAATGCAGCTGCCGCACCCGCAGGGATGTTCTAGTTGCTCCTGGAAGTTCGTCCCGAGCACTGCCGAATGTGTCTAATGCCTCTGCCAACCTTGCAGGGAGTTTCCAGTTGCTTTTGGAAGTTTATCTTGCGCACTGCCAAACACACCCGAAGCCACTGCAGTTCCCACAGGGATGTTCTAGTGCACTCCCTAATGTGTTCGAAGCCTCTGCCACGCCGGCAGGGATGCTCCAATCGCTCCCAGAAGTTCGTTCCCCACACTACCGAATGTTCCCAGCACCACTGCCCTACTAGCGGGGATAATCCGTTTGCTCCCGAAGTTCATCATGCGCACATCTGAATGTGTCTGACACCACTATTGTGTCCACAAGGATGTTTTGGTTGCTCAGGAAGTTCATCCTGCACACTGCCTATCATGCCCGATGCCACTGCCACACCAGTGGGTATGTTCTGGTCACTTCCAAAACTTTATCCCGCACACTACCCAACTCTACAGAAGCCTCTACGCACCCGTGGGGATGTTCTGATTGCTCCCAGAAGTTCATCCCACAATGGTGAATGCGCCTGTAGCCTCTGCTGCGCCCTCGGGCATGCTCTGGTCACTCCTGGAAGTTCATCCTGCACACTGCCCACCCTGACCAAAGCCTCTGCTACACCTGCGAGGATGTTCTGGTCGCTCTTACAAGTTCGTCCCACAGATTATCGAATGTGCCCAAAGCCTCTGCCATGCCCATGGGGATGTCCTGGTCATTCTGGGAAGTTCATCCCGTGCACTGCCCAGCACACCTAAAACATCTACCGTGCCCATGGGGATGTTCTAGTCGCTCCCAGAAGTTCGTCCTATAGAGTGCCCAACGTGCCCGAACCCTCTGCTGCACTGGCAGGGATTTTTCGGTCGCTCCAAGAAGTTCATCCCACACACTGCCGAACGTGCCCAACGCTACTGCTATGCCAGCAGGGATGTTCCCCTCGCTCTCAGAAGTTTATCATATGCACTGCCAAATGTGTCCGACTCCATTGCTGCGCCTGCAGGGATGTTCAAGTCACTTCTAGAAGTTCTTTCCATGTAGTGCCCAACTGCAACTGAAGCCTCTGTCACACAGATGGGAATGTTCCGGTTGCTCCCAAAAGTTTGTCCCATGCACTGCCAAATGTGTCTGGCGCCGCTGCCACACCTGCAGGGATCTTCTGGTCCCTCATGCAACTCTATCCCACGCACTGCCGAACACGCCCGAAGCCTCTGCCGTGCCCACGGAGAAGTTCTAATCACTCATGGAAGTTCATCCCAAGCAATGCTGAATGCATCTGATGCCTCTGCTGCGTCTGCAGGTATGTTCCGATTTGCACCTAAAAGTTCGTCCCACTCACTGTTGAATGCGCCCGGAGCCTCTGCCACGCCCGCGGGGATGTTCTGGTCGTTCTGGGAAGTTCGTCCGAAGTGATGAAACTTACTCGAAGCCTCTGCCGTGTCCACGAGGATGTTCTGGTCGCTCCCAGAAGTTCGTCCTGTGGGCTGCTCAATGTGCCCAAACCCTCTGCATCACATTCCTATTTTAAATTCATACATAACCCTTCAACTTCCTTAAAATACCACTAAAGAACCAAAAAACTCACTCTAATTACAAATTTTCATCTACTTAACAACTATACAACATCCCAACATCTCTTTCCATCCACATAACACCAAAAGAAAATATACCTATAAGATCTTGATTCATCATTTGAAGATCCTTAATGCAAGTTAATTTTGATGAGAGAATGAGAAAACTTTCACTAAAGAGAGAAAGATGAAGAACATGAGAGAATTGTTTTCTATTCCTTATTCAATGTCTAAATATTTACATATCTTGTGTTTATATATACATTATCCTAATGGCCAGGTACAAACTCACTTTACTTTTCTAATAGTTAGGTCAAACATATAATAGCACATATTTCAATTTCAAAAAGCTAGCTATTATTTTGTCTTTGAGTGATTTAGCATGAAATGGGCTTTGGGCCTAATTTGGGGTTCCCATGGACCAGCCAAAAAGTTATTTGGGCTTTTCATTTTCACCCTCAATGTTTTCATCTCC
Source organism: Xylocarpus granatum (assembly GCA_019650275.1). Classification (NCBI taxonomy): domain Eukaryota; kingdom Viridiplantae; phylum Streptophyta; class Magnoliopsida; order Sapindales; family Meliaceae; genus Xylocarpus; species Xylocarpus granatum. The sequence goes on along the minus strand of BNST01000568.1, from coordinate 89,519 downwards.
AATGCAACATAATCACGATGTTGGCATGAATATGGAGATTGATCAATAGGCTCAATCGGCTTTATTTCAACACTCCCCCTCAAGTTGGGCTTGAAGATGTTGTTCAAATTCAACTTGCTTGTGATTGTTTTTTAGTGGGAGCCTTTGTGAACAAGTCTCCTAGTTGATCTTCATTTGGAACATAAGGGGTGTAGATGGTTTGATTCTGAACTTTCTCCCTAATAAAGTGACAGTCCATCTCAATGTGCTTTGTCCTCTCATGGAATACCGAATTGGAAAGCTATGTAGATTGCTACTTTGTTGTTGCAAAATAGTTTCATTAGTGCTTAAGTCTTGAACCCCAAATCTTGAACTAAAGCCTTTAACCAAATCAACTCACATGTTGCACTTGCCATTGCTCAATACTTTGCCTCTGCACTTGACCTTGCTACCACACTTTGTTTCTTACTCTTCCAAGTTACTAAGTTTCCTCCAATAAATGTGTACATATCTAGTAGTTGACTTTCTATCTTCAACACTTCCAGCCTAATCTGTATCACTATATGCTAGGATCTCATGGTGACCATTCTTTTGCATGTGTAAACCTTGCCTGGTATTCCTTTAAGGTAGTAGAGGATCTGATTTACCATGTCCATATGGTTGGTCATTGGTTGTTGCATGAATTGACTAACCCGATTCATAGCAAAGCTAATGTTAGGTCTAGTAATAGTTAAATATATCAACTTACCAACAATTCGTTGACATTACTTGATATTCTGAAGTAGCTTGAGCTACTTCTCTTTGTCTTCTTCTTTGTCCTTTCACTTTTAGGTATTTTCGATTGGTGTTGAAAGCTATCCTTGCACCTAGTTTACCTGCTTCACCAAGTGGATCAAGTGTATATTTTCTTTAGCATATAAATAGTCCCTTTTTGGAGTGGGCAATTTCTATTCCTCAAAAATATCATAAGTGTCCCAAGTCTTTAATGTCAAAACAAATTTAAAATATGATTTAATGCAACTAATGCCTATTTGGTCACTACCAATAATGATAATATCATCGACATAATTGAGAATCACCATTATTCCATCTTTCGAATGTTTGGTGAATATGGAGGAATCATCCTCGTTTTTAGTAAAAGCTTGGCATTGAGAGCATTGTGCAATTTAGAGTACCAGGCCCTAGGGGATTGTTTAAGGCCATAGATAGCCTTTCTAAGCTTACATACATGTGATTTGGGAATGTCAGTCCCATATCCTTCAAGTATTCTCATGTATACTTCCTCTTCTATTTAGCCTTGTAAGAAGGCATTTCTTACATCCATTTGGTACAATGGCCAATCATAATTAACAGCAAAGGACATGAGAACTCTAATGGAATTTAGTTTAGCTGTGAGGGCAAAAGTCTCGGTGTAATTAATACCATAAGTTTGAGTGAAGCCTTTTGGCCACTAACCTAGCTTTATATTTTTGAACAGTTCTATCACCCTTAAGCTTGGTTTTACAAACCCATTTGTAGCCAGTGGCTTTCTTCCCTTTAGGAAGTGGAACAATATCTCAAGTTTGATGATGTATTAAAGCCTTAAGCTCTTCATGCATCGCATTTCTCCAAATTGGGCTGATTTCGGCCTCTTGGTAATTAGAAAGCTTTTGATCAAAGTCGATTAAGCCGATTGATCAATCTCCAGATTCATGCCAACATCATGATCATGTTGCATTGGAGATGAAAAGATTAAGGGTGAAAATGAAAAGGCCAAATAACTCTTTGGTTAGTCCATAGGGTATCCACATCAAGCTCAAAGCCCATTTCATGCTAAATCACTAAAGGACAAAATAATAGCTAGTTTTTTTGAAATTGAAAGATGTGGTATTATAAGTTGTACCTAACTATTAGAAAAGTAAAGTGAGTTTGTACCTAACCATTAGGATAGTGTGCATATAAACACAAGATATGTAACTATTTAGATATTGAATAAAAAGTAGAAAATAATTCTCTCATCTTCAAAATCTTTTTTTCTTTGATGAAAGTTATCTCATTCTCTCATCAAAATTAATATTACCTACAATAGATAGGGGAAGAGGATCCTCTTTGATTTATCTTTCATTTATCACTTTATCAAAGTAAGGATCAATTTCTAGAAAAGTAACATTTCTTAACAAGAATTTCTCATTTGTAGAATGATCGAAACATTTATAACCCTTTTTTTTTATCAATACAATACCCTAAAAATATGCACTTTACACTCCTATGACTCAATTTATCTCTAACATGATTAGAAATATGAACATAACAAGTACAACCAAATACCTTGAGATAAGATAAGTTTGGTTGCCTATTGTACAACAATTTAAAAGAAGATTTCCCATTTAATAACTTCGAAGGCATTCGGTTTATCAAATGTATGGCTATGAGAATAGCTTCATTTTAATATCTTTTAAGGACATTGTGATGAAACATCAATGACCTTTCTACATCTAAGATGTGCCAATTTTTTCGCTTGGCCACACACATTTTGTTTAGGTGTGTAAGGGCAAGTCGTTTGATGAACTATCCCTAGAGTGCTTAAGTAATTCTCAAAGACATTACTAGTATATTCTCCCCCATTGTCGCTCCTAAAAATCTTAATCCTTTTGCTAAGTTGATTTTCAATTAAGGAAACAAACTTTTTAAAACATGATAAGGTCTCTGATTTGTTTTTAATCAAGTATATCCAAGTGTATCTCAACTTATGATCAATGAATGTGACAAAATATCTAAAACCATTGTGAGATTCTAAAGGAGAAGTCCATAGATCAGAGTGAACAAGATCAAACATTTCATTATAACAAGTTTTGAATGTACAAAAGGAAGTTTAGTCTGTTTTCCAAGATTACAAGCTCTACATTGTTTAAAATCACTAAACTTCATTATCAGAATCATTTTATATATAATGTTACTAGGAGGTGCTATCCAAAACATATAGGCCATCTTGTAGGGTTCCCTCACCAATCTTCTTCTCGGTCAATATGTCCTAAAATATCACCTTATTGGATTTAAATCTTTTGATATTTTACTAATTGACAACAAATTTGATGAAAAATTTTGGTATTTAAAGGCCATTTGTTTTCTTGGATAAAACTTTAATATCTCCTAATCCCTTAATAGGGTATTTCACTACCATTGACTATTGTCACATTTCTAAAGTTTCCTAGGGTTTTTATTCTAGATGCCATGTTTTTATTTCTAAACATATGATTAGTAGCACTGAATCAATAACCCAAGGGTCAAACTTAAAATGTGAGTTGGAAATCATACCTTTAAGAGGAGCTTGGAGAGATGGTTCTGAAGTAGTTTTGGCCAAATCCTCAATGAGTTTTGAGTTCCCTTTTTCGGTTGCATTTTGAGCATCTTGTGGTGGTGCCTTTTCTTTGAAGTTGATTGGCCTTAGATGTGGATTAAGGACCCAACATTTTTCTTTAGTATGACCTAGCATCTTGCAGTGGCCACACTTCTAACATTTATCTTTGAGGTTGTGCATCCGTCCACATTTATCGCACTTAGCCTTGACTTTTGCTCCTTGGACCATCCTGCCTTCTTCCTTGCTGTCCACCAAACTACCTCTCTCAGCCTTGCTTGAATTCCCATTCAAAAATTTTCTTTGCAAGTATTCTTTATTAACCTTGTTTACAACATCATCATAATGAGGCAAAGGCTCAATTTTAAAGATGTGGTTCTGAAAATCTTCATAGTCAGAACCCAAACCCATCAAATACGATATCACAACATCTTCATTGGCCCTTTCTTTTCCACTTCTTCAATATTGGTGGTATTCGGCCTTAAGATTGAAGTTCATCCCATGCCTTCTTAATTTTGGTGTTATATTCTATCGGATCACCTCCACCTTGAAGTGCTTTAACTCATATATTCTCATCAAGTTTCCTTGATGACCAAATTGTCTCTTGATAGACTCCCAAAGTACTTTAGAAGTTTCAGCCTTTAAGAATGCACCTACCAAGGATGGTTCCATGGAGTTTAGAATGCATGTGTACATCAAGTTGTCATTATAGCACCAATCTTCATATGCTTCACTTTAATGTGTTTGTGAGCTTTGTGATTCTTCCATTCATAAACCCAATGCCCATTTTCCACATAATGCTCTTTTAGCGGGATTAAGCTAAATTAAGTAATTTTTTCCATTGAAGGAAAATGTGGTAAGTTTTAAGGTGGTATTACTATCATTATCAACTCCCTTAAATGAACTTTTGCTCTTGGTGTTGTATGACAAGCCCTCCTTTTTCATTTCTTAATTTGGCTATGAAGGGAAATTTCTTAATACACCAAGAACTACAAAGCAACAAAAGGTAAAAGCTAGATTTAGAATGAAACTTGCTCTGATACCGTGTGAAAAAATGATGAAGAAACTATTGAAGATGAAGAGATTGAGGGTAAAGATGAAAAGCTTAAATAAGTCTTTGACTATTTTATTGACACTCATATCAAGCCAAAAGCCGATTTAAAGTTAACCATTAAAGGACAAAATAACAGCTAGTTTCTTAAAATTAAAAGATATGTTGTTGTAGTTGTACTTAGCTATTAGAAAAGTAATGTAATCTTATACTTAGTCGTTAAGATGTTGTCTATATATACCCAAAATGTGTAAATATTTAGATATAGAATAAAAAGCTATTCATTTTCTCTCTTTATGTATTTTCTGTCTACTTGCATTTTTACTTGGTTTATATTGAATATTTGAAATTGTGAGCTAAACACATTCAGATTCTTTTATCAACATAGTATCAGAGCTTGGCCACATCTAGGGAGCTCCTTTCATCATCTTTCTTTTATTTTTACTCTCTTTTGGTTGTGTGATCAATCTCCATTGTGCAAGGACAAGTTGTTGAAATTAAAATGGCAGCACAAGTGGGAAGTAGTTCTGCCAAGGGAGAGAATTTTTTTCAATATTGATTCCAACTACAAAATCACCACCAATCTTACTACCTTTCCACTAAATGGAAGGAATTACTCTATATGGGTGACAAATGCTACAAGGGCCTTATTGGGCATGAGGGTTCTTGGATTTGTTGATGGAGAAATTAATCAACCTAAGGTGGGAGATAAAGAATATGCTGAATGGAGATATGTTGATAATCTTGTCATTACTTAGATCATCAACTTTATTGATCAATCCTTGGTTGTGCGCATTCAACAAAGCCAAAATCACCAAAGACCTTTGGAATGCACTTGCTAGAAGGTAGATCTCTTGAAAGTCTATGAGTTGAGGGAAATCATCACAAATGCCAAGATGAATGGGAGTGATTTCCTTTCCTACTCCAACAAAATCAAGGAAGCATGGGATGAATTGGAGTGTTTGAGGCCGATTACTACCAATGAGGAAGAATTGGAAAAAAGGGCCAATGAAGATCTTGTTTGTTTCCTCTTGGCAAGATTGGGGCCTAGTTTTGGGGACCTTAGGAATCAAATTCTAAGGAATAAGGAGATGCCACCATATGATGATGTGGTAAATATGTGGATAGAGAATTGATGGCTAGAGAAGTGTTTGATAGAGAAGAGCCTAAAACTGAGAAAGGTGCATTTGTGAAGGCAAAAGAAGTAGCAATGGTAACTTAAAGGGTTGAAAGAGAGCAAAACCATCAAATGTGAAAAGATGTGGAAGGCTAGGACACATCAAAAAGAAATTGTAGGTTTTGTGATCATTGTGGAAAGTTCGGGCATAACAAGGATAAGTGTTTTGAGCTTCATCCTTACTTGAAGAAGGAGAATAAAGCAAAATTTCACAAGAATTAAACCACACATCAGAGGCAGACTTGTCCACAAACCTCATTGAGCAATTTGCAAAGTTCCTTCAATGTCAAAGGCCAAGCACCTCTCAAGGTTTGATCTTTAATTTATCTTTAAATATTGATCCTTGGGTTATAGACTTGGGTGCTACAAATCACATGTTTGGAAGTAAAAATTTAGATTCTAAAATTGAGTCTATAGGAAAGGATAAAAGGGTGAGTATAGCTAATGGAAAAGATATACCAATTAGTGGTTTAGGACACTTGAATATTTTGTCTAAGCATACTAAAGGTCTTTATATGCCATGTTTTTCTTCAAATTTGTTGTTTGTATGTAGAATTACTAAAGATTTAGATTGTTATGTTATATTTGAACCTAATAAAGTAACCTTTCAGAACATCAAGACTGAATAATTGATTGGTGAGGAAGAGAGAAAAATGGGTTGTATATTTGGAAGATTCAAATAAGGCTTTTAAAGTAGATAGCAACAAAATCCAAGAACTTTGGCATGCTAGATTAGGGCATCCTCCTAGTCATATTTTGCAAAAATTTGTTCCTAATTTGAAATTTAATACGATCAAAGATTGTAGTTCTTGTATCTTAGGAAAACAAACTAAGATACCTTTTGTACAATCTCATCATGAATATAATGATTTATTTGCCTTGGTACATTCTGATTTGCAGACTTCTCCCACCCTATCTCATAAAGGCTTCAAATATTTTGTAACTTTTATAGATCATAAATCTAGTATACATGGATTTATCTTATTAAAAAAATTTGAGGTTTTTGATTGTTTCAGAGAGTTTGTAATATTGATTGAAAACCAATTCGATAAGAAGGTTAAGGTGTTGAGAACTGATAATGAAGGAGAGTATGTGAACAACTTGTTTAAAGAGTTTTTACTTAGTAAATGAATTGTTCACCAAACTACTTGTCCTTACACTCCAGAACAAAATGGAGTGGCTGAACAGTAAGAATAGGCATATTTTAAAGGTGTCAAGAACTATGATGTTCTATCACAATGTACCTAGAGAGTTTTGGGGGGAAGCTATTCTCACAGCCACACATCTTATTAACCAACACCATCCATGGTACTAAAAGGAAAGACACCAATTGAGATTGCTTATAGTACCCAACTCGGACTTGTCCTATCTTAGAATTTTCGAGATGTGTATGCTATGTACATATTCCAAGTCATTCAAGAGATAAATTAAGTGAAAGAAAGCATTAAATGCATCTTTTTAGGTTATTATGTAGATACTAAGGGTTATAGGTGCTATAATCCCTTGACTAAGGACAAGTATATCTCTAGAAATGTTACTTTCATAGAAAATGACTCATATTTTGATAGCATTGGTAATGAAAAAGGTGAAGTAGAGGATCCACTTCCTTTAGCCATAATACACAAGTATATACCACCATCTAGTGACATAGTGGGCAACCATGACCAAGACTTGAGTAGTGATAACATAGAATCACAAGATCAAGAGTCTAATGAGAGTGAAACCAGCAATGAAAGTTTAGATGCACATTCACCTTGTGAAGTAAGTGAAGATTTACCGTTGTCATCTAGTAGAATTAGAAAGAAGGGAAAGCAAAATGAAACACATAGGGATGAACATTCGAATGTTCAAATAGAGTCACCATCTAGTAAACAAGATGGGCCATCTATTAGTACACGAAGTAAAAGGGGAGCATGTTACAACTACACAAGGCCAAAATCCCCCAACTTAGGAGATCTCTAAGACTTTAGCAATCTTCCTCAGATTGGATGAAGAATAGAGTGTTTTTCCATGGTAACAAAGTAATCGCACACCCTCTTGACCACTACTACACCTTAGGAAATGTAAAAGGAGAGTCTTTAGAGCCTTTTTAACTAAAGTAGACACCATTAAAGATCCTAATAACTTTAAGGAAGCTAGCGAATTATCAGTTTAGAGACAAGCCATGCAAGAGGAATTGGATGCTTTAGTGAAAAAAATACACGAGAATTAGTACCTTTACCTTTAGGGAAAGAAGGTTGTAGGATGCAAATGGGTGTATAAGACTAAGTTAAATAGTGATGGAACCTTGGACAAACATAAGGCTAGGTTAGTGGCCAAACGCTTCACCTAAACCTATGGCTTAGATTATACAAAAACTTTTGCACCACTTGCAAAAATGAACACCATTAAGGGTGCTTCTCTCCTTAGCAGCTAATTATAATTGGGATTTACATCAAATGGATGTGAAGAATGCTTTCTTACATGAAGAGTTAGAGGAAGAGGTTTACATGAGTTTACCTCAAGGATATGATGTTATCGTTCCTAATACACACGTTTTCAAATTGAAGAAAGCCATATATGGATTAAAACAATCACCAAGAGCATGGTATAATAAGTTGCATAATGCTATGTTTTTAAAATTTTAAAGTAAGTGATGCTGATCACTCCTTGTTTATTAAGCACTCAAGTAAGGGATCTACCATTGTTCTTATTTATGTGGATGATATTATCATCACCGGTTGTGACATTAATGGCACTAAGAGCATTAAAACATATTTGAAGTGTACATTTGATGTTAAAGATTTGCGAAAACTTACGATATTTTCTAAGTATAAAAATCGCTTATTCTAATGAAGGACTATTTCTATCCTAAAGAAAGTATGTTCTTAATTTGTTAAGACGACATAGGAAAACTTAGAGCAAAGCCAGCTGTGATACCTATAGAGACACTAATAAGAAGTATGAAAACAAATATGACAAGGAGGAGCCATACAAGGACATCAAGCTTTATCAAAGGCTTGTAGGTAAGCATATATATTTAACTATTACATGACTTGACATTATTTTTTCAGTGCAACAAGTAAGTCAACACATATCATGCCCAAAGAATATACACATGAAAATGGTGAATAGAATTTTAAGGTACATAAAACAAGCACTGGGGCAAGGAATCTTGATGAGAAGAAATGGTCACCATAAGATATGTGCCTACACAGATGCTGATTGGGCTAGTAACTTCGAGGACAAATGATCAACCACTAGTTATTGCACATTCATGGGAGGGAATTTAATGACTTGGAAAAGCAAGAAGCAAAGTGTAGTTGTAAGATTGAGTGCGGAAGCTGAATATAGAGCTATGGCATCTACTACAAGTGAATTGGTTTGGATAAAATCATTAGTGGAAGACTTGGGCTTCTCAGTTGAAACACTTATGGACATGTATTATGATAACAAGGGCGGCAACACAAATTGCATCTAATCCGGTGTTCCATGAAAGGACCAAGCACATTGAAAGTTGATTGTCACTTCACAAGAGAAAAGTACTTGAGTAAAGTGATCAACATGCCTTATGTGATGAGTGAAAACCAACTTGCAGATATATTCACCAAACCATGTACTCATCAACAACTTCTCAAGGTGAGTTCCAAGTTGAACTTATTCAATTTGTACAAGTCCAACTTGAGGGGGAGTGCTGAAGATGAAGAGATTGAGAGTCAAGATGGAAAGCTCAAATAACTCTTTAACTGTTCTATGGATACTCATATCAAGCCAAAAACCCATTTCAATCTAACCATTAAAAGACGAAATAACGGCTAGTTTCTTGAAATTGAAAGATATGTTGTTATGTGTCGTACCTAGCTATTAGAAAAGTAATGTAATCTTGTACTTAGCTGTTAAGATGTTGTGTATATATGCACAAGATGTGTAAATATGTAAATATAGAATAAAAAGCATATTCATTTTTACTTGGTTTATGTTGAATCTTTGAAATTGTGAGCCAAACACATTTAGATTCTTTTAATCAACAAAAATAAAGAAGTGTAAAAGAAAGTATTTATGAAAGAATAAATTACTTTGTCTTATCTGTCTAGTTTCTCTCATTGGTTGTAATGGGCCTTGTGCATTGTGAGAGTGATCTTGGGCCTTCTAAATTGCTTTGTAAAAATAATGATGAGTCAACCAAGATCCATATTAGTTAAATTTGGATAACATGTTAAAGCTCAACTTTAGGGGGAAGTGTTCAAATAAAGCCAATTGATAAATCTTCAAATTCATTCTAGCACTGTGATCGTGTTGCATTAGGGATGAAGAGATTGAGGGTGAAGATGAAAAGCCCAAAATAACGCTTTTGGATGGTCTATGGGTACTTACATTAAGCCCAAAGCCCATTTCATGCTAAATCACTAAAGGACAAAATAACAAATAGTTTTTTGAAATGGAAAGATGTGTTATTATATGTTGTACTTGACTGTTAGAAAAGTAAAGTAAGTTTGTACCTAACTGTTAGGATAGTATGTATATAAACACAAGATATGTAAATATTTAAACATTGAATAAAAAGTTGAAAACAATTCTTTCATCTTCTTCATCTTTCTCTCTTTGGTAAAAGTTCTCTCATTCTCTCATCAAAGTTAACACAACAGACATGCTAGATGGATAGAGTTCATTGAAACATTAAAAATTCAATAAAATGCTCAAAAATATCACGACCCTCTTTAAAAATGCATAAAAACAATCCAAATGTATTCTCTAAAATGTATTGCATTTGGGTTGAATATGAAATAACATGGCTTAATTCATCAAAATTTATGCTGAAAGTGCAACAAAATACATTCAAATGTTGTTTTTCCACATTGAACATGCATTTGGTCAAATGGAATACGTTTAAGTGAAAACGTTTGGATTGTTTTTGCGCTTTTCTAAAAAAGGCCGTGATATTTTTGAGCATTTATTGAATTTTTAATGTTTCAATGAACCCCATCCATCTAGCATGTCTTTTATGTTAACTTTGATAAGAGAATGAAAGAACTTTCAACAATATGAAAAAGATGAAGAAGACGTTCGAACATATATAACATGCCTCAAATCATGACAATTCACCATAAAATTGCAACGAAATGTTGTCAAATGTCATAGTTTCTTGCAAAAAGGCTATAAAGTGTTGAAATTGATAGTGACAGCAACTAATATAGATTTGGTTGATTCATCATTATTTCTACAAAGCAATTTAGAAGGCCTAAGATCACTCTCACAATGCACAGGGCCCATTACAACCAATGAGAGAAACTAGATAGATAAGACAAACAAACTAGCCATTAGGAACAGTACCCATTGTGCACAGTGATCGTTATGAACAGTAACAATGCATAAAATTTGAAAAACTAGGTATTATAGACTTGTGTATATAAACCCATCCTTGTAAATAAGAAAAACAAGCTTCTTTATTCTTTCATCAATACTTTTTTTCACATTTCTTTGTTTTTGCATCAACATTTTTTTCGCATGGTACCAGAGCAGGTTTCGTCCTAATCTAGTTTTACTTTTGTTGCTTTGTTGGTTCTTAGTGTATTAAGACATTCCCCTTCATAGCCAAATTAAAGAATGGAAAAAGAGGGCTTGTCATACAACACCAAGAGCAAAAGTTCTTTCAAGGGAGTTGATAATGATGGTAACACCACCTTGAAACTTACCACATTTCCCTTGAATGGAAAAAATTACTCAATTTGGATCAATCTCGCTAAAAGAGCATTATGTGAGAAAAGAGCATTGGGTTTTGTGAATGAAAGAATCACAAAGCCCACAGACACATCAAGTGAAAGAATATGAAGATCAGTGCTATAATGACAACTTGGTGTACATGGATTTTAAATTCCATGGAACCATCCTTGGTAGGTGCATTCTCAAAGGCCGAAACTTCTAAAGCACTTTGGGAGTCTTAATTCAATACAACCAAGCTTGATTGGTATCTTCTCCAATACTGAGACTTTGAAAGAATTGTGGGAACTCTATCAAAATAATCTATGGTCAACAAAAGAATCTCATGACAGTGTATGAGCTTTTAAATCTTTTCTAAATAAGCTTAACCATGTTAACTTTGATGAGAGAATAAGAGAACTTTCACCAAAGAGAAAAAGTGCAGGAAGAGGTGAAGCGGATCGAGTCGGTGCCGCTTGTAATCGAACAGTTCATGGAGATGGTTGACCAGAACAACGGCATTGTCGGGTCTACCACCGGTTCAAACTACTATGCTCGGATTTTTATCACGATTAATCGGGAGTTGTTGAAACCCTCCACTTTCGTCGCCCTTCATCGTCATTCTAATGCCCTCGTTGACATTCTTCCGCCCGAAGTCGATTCTAGTATTTCTCTGCTCAGCCAGTCAGAGAAGCCCGATGTTACTTATGATGTTAGTTTAACGACTTACAAGTATATTTCTTTTTTTTTAATTATAATTTATCTGCTTGTTCTGCTAGGTTTATTGGTCAATTGAGTAAGTTAGTTTTGTGATAACTGAAGAAAAATTAGGTTATTAGTATTTTTGAAAGAAAAGATTTAAAGAAATTTCTGCTCTTGCAATTAGGGTTTAGGGTAATTGTTCTGCTGTGTTACCTTTGCAAACATAATTTCTCACATTTGGACCAAAATTTTTTTTCAAGTGTAATTGATTATAATTATTTGTTTATAAATTCTAATTGTTTAATTTGTGTTGCTAATATTTAGTGAGCTTTCTATATTTTTAAATATTTGAATGAAAATTTTGATCAACAATAACTGGAAAGAAAAAAATTAGACTTTTGCTAACTTATGTTTGTACCTAATTTTGTTGGGCTAGGATATATTGGGGGATGCGATATTCAAAAGCAGGAAATACGTGAGGCTGTGGAGTTGCCACTGACTCAGAGCTATACAAACAAATTGGTAATGGTCCTCCACGTGGCGTTATACTTTATGGTCCTCCTGGAACTGGAAAAACTATGCTTGCCAAAGCTGTTACAAATCATACAACTGCAGCATTCATTAGAGTTGTTGGCTCTGAATTTGTCCAGAAGTATTTGGGTTGAGGTATAAGTTGAAAGAAGTCTAAATATTCTAATGTTCACTATTTATGACATTTTTGCAATACATTTGTATGCCTTAGATAGTATTTTCTAATTTCTGTGCACGTACATATTGCTGGACAACTGCAAAACTGCTGTTGCATCTTCCTCTTGGGAACTGTATGGGGAATGGTTATGTATGGGAATTGTTATGTAGAGATAATATATTAATTATGATGGTAGAGCTGTACTCAGGCTTTTTAATATTTGCAATATGACTAGAGTTTTATCCCAGAAAGTATTCTGTTGTAGAATTCTCATTCACAACTTTAAAAAATGATCTGTTAGCTGCCAGTTCACTGCCTTCTGTATGGAATGAATGTACTTCTTGCTCTGGCTTTTGTGTGTCACCTAGTTCTGTTATAAGTGGTGTTTGCTCTGCAAACATACAATTTATAAACATGGTTCACTATGTTTACAGCATTTGTAGTTATAAAGCCCTCATACAATTATTGTTAGCTACACCTATTTTATAAGAGCCATACTCATTTTGGTCTCTAGTGATGCTATGATCATATAAGAGTTCGACCTGTTTCATTTTTCTTTCAACTACAAATCTTGTTGTCTTATTAACAACAATAACTAGCGTATTTCTCTTTAATATGTGAGCCATACTCAACAAACTTTTGGCAGTTACTTTTTGTGGTTGATTTTTCGGTGTAGGAGATTTCTATAACTGTGCCTTCGTATATATCTTTGTTTGTCCTCTTTCGTGTGAAGATGAACTCTCATTTCATTTGGTTGCTGTTGGGCTACATTTTTAGGAAGGCTGGGATGCCCTGGGTAGAGCCCTTTTATGTGTATGACTGGGCCTCTAAAGTATGTGGAAGAGGTATCACCTTCCTTTGAAAGCCTTGTTTTAAGTTGCTGTTTGGTCTTTGTCAATAATACAAGTATTTTGATACTTTGGACAATAGGGTATTTGGTTCTTTGGTGTCTGCCTAGTTTTCTTAAAGTTTTGGCGACTTTATTTGATAGAGTTTGTAAGGGGCTGGCATTGACTAGCTGGAATGTAATGTGTTCCAAACTGTTATTGTAATTAGAAACCTTTATCATGGCTTTTTTTTCTTTATTAGGTTTATGATCATTGATAAAATAGACTAGCCTTAGCGTAGCACGATAAAGCTTCAGCAAACAAATAAACCCAAGGCCAATCTTTTTGTTTGGTCTGTATTGACATATATTTCATCTCTGCAATTCTCTTCCTCTAATCTCATATTTGTATGTATTTTGGAATTTGAATTTTTGCTTGTAGGTATGTTATAATCTAATGAATCTATTGATAAATAAATTTAAATTTTGTTTTTTTTAGGTAATTGAGTTACTTTGTTGTTGTAAATTGTTTCTATTTTGTTTGTTTTGGCATTGATTGCTAATAATGTTTGGTTTTTAGGGTCCTTGAATGGTTTGTGATGTCTTTCTAGTTGTTAAAGAGAATGCTCCTATCTGTTGAAGATGAAGAGATTGAGAGTGAAGATTAAAAGTCCAAATAACTCTTTGGCTGGTCTATAGGTACTCATATCAAGCTCAAAATCAATTTTATGCTAAATCACTAAAGAACAAAATAATAATAAATTTTTGAGTCATTGAAAGACAAAATAATAATAATTTTTTGAAATTAAAAAATATGCTATTATATATTATGCCTAACTGTTAAAAAATGTAAAACAAGTTTGTATTTAGTCATTTGGATATTGTATATATAAACACAAAATGTGTCAATATTTAAAGATTGAATAAAAAATTATTTATTTTTCTCTCAATATATTTTTTGTCTACTTGCTTTTTTATTTGATTTATGACATTTTTACAATTGTGAGCTAAACATATTTAAATTCTCTTTTAATCAATATGGTATCAAAGCTTGGCTATATTTAAGGAGCTTCTTTTCATCACATTTCTTTTATTTTTTCTCTCTCTTGGTTGTGTGATTAATCTCCATTGTGTAAATTAGAATGGTAAAACAAGTGGGTAGTAGTTCTATTTCCTTTACATGGGTGACAAATGCTATAAGGATTTTATTGGGCATGAGAGTTCTGAAATTTATTGATGGAGATTAATAAACCTTTGTTAAGAGATAAAGAATATGACAAATGGAGATATGTTAATAATCTTGTCATCACTTGGATTATCAATTCCATTGATCAATCTTTGGTTAATGTCTTTAGCAAAGCTAATATTGCCAAAGATCTTTGGAATGCATTTCGTGGAAAGTTCGAAAATCAAAGAAATCTTTTGAAAATCTATGAGTTGAGGAAAATCATCACAAATACTAAAATGAATTAGAGCGATTTCCTTTTCTACTCCAATAAAATCAAGGAAGCATGGGATGAATTGGAATGTTTGAGGCCGATTACTATCAATAAGGAAGAATTATAAAAAATGACCAATAAAGATATTATTTGTTCCCTCTTGGTAGGATTGGGGTTCAATTTTGAAGACTTTAGGAATCAAATTCTAAATAATATAAAGATGCCACTATATGATAATGTGGTGAATATTGTGGATGAGGAATTGATAACTAAAGAAGCATTTGATAAAGATGAGATTAAAATTAAGAAATATACATTTGCAAAGGCAAAAGAAGTAGCAATGATAACTCAGGGGTTTAAAAAGAGCAAAACTATAAAATGTGGAAGTTGTGAAAGATTAGAACACATCAAAACAAATATTAGGTTTTGTGATCACTGTGGAAAGTTTAGGCATACTAAGGATAGATGTTTTGAGCTTCATTCTCACTTGAAGAAGGAGAATAAAGCTAAAATTTTACAAGGATTATAGCACACATCAAAGATAGACTTGTCCACAAACCTCGTCGAGCAATTTGCAAAGTTTCTTCAATCTTAAAGGCTAAGCACCTTTTAAGGTTTGATCTTTAATTTGTCTTTAAATATTGATCTTTAGGTTATAAACTCAGATGCTACAAATCTATGTTTAGAAGTAAAAATTTATTTTTTAAAATTGAGTTTATAGGAATGGATAAAATGGGTGAATATAGCCAATGAAAAAAATATACCAATTAGTAGTTTAGGACACTTGAATATTTTGTCTAAACATACTAAAGGTCTTTATATGCCATGTTTCTCTTCAAATTTATTATTTGTAATAGAATTACTAAAAATTTAAATTATTATATCATATTTGAATCTAATAAAGTAACCTTTTAAAATATCAAGACTGGATAATTAATTAGTGAGGGAGCAGAGAAAAATGATTATATGTTTTAGAAGATTCAAACAAGGCTTTTAAAGTAAATAGCAACAAAGTCCAAGAACTTTGATATGCTAAATTAGGGCTTCTCTTAGTCATATTTTGCAAAAATTAGTTCATAATTTGAAATTTGATAAGATTAAAGATCGTAGTTTTTGTATTTTAGAAAACAAATTAAGATACTTTTTGTACAATTTTATCATGAATATAATAATTTATTTACCTTGGTACATTCTGATTTATTGACTTCTCCCACTCAATCTCATAAAGGTTTCAAATATTTTGTAACTTTTATAGATCATAAATTTAGGTATACATTAATTTATCTTATTAAAAAAAATTTGGGATTTTTAAGTTTTTGACAGAATTTGTAATATTGATTGAAAACCAATTTGATAAGAAGGTTAAGGTATTGAGAACTGATAATAAAGGAGAGTACGTGAACAACATGTTTAGGGAGTTTTTATCTAGTAAAAGAATTGTTCACCAAACTACTTGTCTTTACACTTCAAAACAAAATAGCGTAACTAAACGTAAGAATAGTCATATTTTAGAAGTGGCAAGATCTATGATGTTTTATCACAATGTGCCTAGAGAGTTTTGGGGGGGAAGTCATTCTCACAAACACATATCTTATTAACTAAACTTCATCCATAGTGTTGAAAGGAATGACACCAATTGAGATTGCTTATAGTACCCAACCGAACTTGTCTTATCTTAGAATTTTTGGATGTGTAAGCTATGTACATATTCTAACTTATTTAAGAGAAAAATTAAGTGAAAGAAGTATTAAATGCATATTTTTAGAATATTGTGCAGATAGGGTTATAAGTGTTATAATTCCTTGACTAAGAACAAGTATATCTGTAGGAATGTTACTTTCATAGAAAATGGCTCATTTTTTGATAGTACTGGTAATGAAAAAGGTGAAGTAGAAGATCCACTTCCTTTAGCCATATTACATAAGTATGTATCACCATTTAGTGATATAGTTGGTAACTATGACCATGACTTGAGTAGTGATAACATAGTACTAATGAGAGTGAAACCAGCAACAAAAATCAAAATGAACATTCACCCAGTGAAGAGAAGATTTACCTTTATCATCTAGTAGAATTAGAGAAGAGGAAAGACAAGATGAAGAGGAAAGACAAGATGAATGCTGATCACTCATTGTTTATTAAGCACTCATACATGGATGCTGATCACTCATTGTTTATTAAGCACTCAAGTGAGGGATCTACCATTATTCTTATTTATGTGGACAATATTATCATCACCAGTTGTGACATTAATGACATTAAAACATATTCAAAGTGTACATTTGATGTTAAAGATTTAGGAAACTTACGATATTTTCTAGGAATAGAAATAACTTATTCCAATGAAGGGCTATTTCTATTCCCAAAAAAAGTATGTTTTTGAGTTGTTAAGTGAGACAGGAAAACTTGGAGCAAAGCCAGCTGTGACGCTAATGGAGGCACTAAGAAGGAAGAAAGAGGATAAGAAGTTTGAAAAAGAACATGACAAGGAGGAGTCATACAAGGACATCGCGCTTTATCAAAGACTTGTAAGTAAGCTTATATATTTAACTATTACACGACCTAACATTATTTTTTCTGTGCAATAGGTAAGTCAACACGTCATGCCCTAAAGAATATACATATGAAAATGATGAATAGAATTTTAAGGTACATAAAACAAGCATCGGGGCAAGGAATCCTGATGAGAAGAAATAGTCACCATAAGATATGTCCTTGCTGCCCCACAAGCATCACTCTGGTGGTTTGTTGCTGTACAGATTCGTTTTTTTGTGGCTAATCATTTGAATATTTTTTGAGGTGTGCTGATGTGCTCAATCATGGAAATGAAGTTACTGCCATCCAAGAAAAATTAATCCTCATTAACAAAGGATATCCATGCCAAGAAGAATTTCAGCAGCAGCAGAAAATATCACTAGGCAAGGAGTTTGAGATCAAGTAGGGTTTTACATGTAAGATTTTAAGTAGGATTAGGAACCCAATATATTAGGCTTATCTTCATAGAAATATAGATGACTTAGTAGTCCTTATTTACTTAGGAATCCTTATCATAGATGAATTAGGCGTTTTAGTATAAGTTAGACATGGAAAGGCTGTCATTACTATAAATACGGCATTAATGCTTGTAATTAAATAGTTTTGAGGAATAAGCGGAATTTTGCTTTGTTGCATTCAAATTCTTATCTAAACAAATTTCTTGTTTAGTGGTGAATTATCTATCGATTCTTATCACTCTTCCTTCTTTCTATCTTAAAGTGTGGCGAATCAACCTAGTAATCTTGTTTGTGGCGATTTGATCTTATCAAACTTGATTAACTAGTTTTCTCTTATTAAACTTTTCATAGGCTATCCCTATCACATTCCCACTTCAAAATTCGTACATAACCCTTTAGCTTTCTTAAAACACCCCTACAGACCTAGTAACTTACTCCAATTACGAATTTTCATCCACCCAACAACTATACTATATACCAACACCTTTTTTCCATCCACAAAAACCCCCAAAAAAATATACCCATTAGATCTTGATTCACCATTAAGATCCTTGAGGCATATCAGTTTGGTATCAAAGCCTCTTTGAATCAAGAAATTCATTCACTTGAAAATTTCAGGACGAATTATGTCTGGAGAAGAAGAAACTCCTCATGTTCCAAGAGGATTGAGTTTGGATCAAGCTAAGATCCTAGCACTTGAACACCAGCAAGCAGAGATGAGGGAGCAAATTGACGTTTAATTCAAGCCGTAGAAAGGAATACCATTCAGCCACAACCCAGAAGACATGAACGACAAGGGCAGCGAGCAACTAGAGGGCCTGAGTATTATGAAGAGGATGAGCTTGATGAGCCAGAAATAGATGATGAAGCTGGGGAGAGACGATGGCAGAGAAGAAATATAAGGGATAATGGAATTGATGTTAAGCTAAAGATTCTGGCATTTCAAGGAACAAGTTCACCCGAGGAGTACTTAGAATGGGTGCAAAAAGTAGAGAAAGTATTTGAGTACTATGATTATTCTGAACCAAGGAAGTGCAAGTTGGCAGCTCTTGAATTCAATGATTATGCCAATTTATGGTGGGAAAATGAGAAAACTAGGCGAAGAAGAGAAGGTTTAGGTGAGGTGACAAGTTGGAGAGTCATGAAGAGATTAATGGAGAGAAGATTTTTGCCAAAATATTACAAACAAGAACTGTACTTTAAGCTTCAAAGTTTAAGGCAAGGGGGCATGTGTGTGGAAGATTATGTCAAAGAGTATGAGATGCTTATGATGAGATGTAACTTGCAAAAACCAGAAGAACTAACGATTGCAAGGTTCCTTGGCGGGTTAAAGTATGAAATTGCAAGTAGGGCAGAATTGCAACCATATGTTTCTTTGCAAGATGTGATTAAACTTGCTATCAAGGTGGAGAGACAACTAATGAGGGGAGTGTATAGATCAGGTTCTACCAAAAATATTAATTCATCATCTACTTATTCGACTTCCCTTTCAAAGAAGATAGCAAAGTCAGTAGAAAAAAGTGGTCCTAGCAAGTCGGTAGTAGCTATTGATAAAGGAAAAGAGAAAGGTGGCAGAAACCATTCCTCTAAAACGGAGCCGAGACATTAAATGCTTTAAATGCCTTGGACATGGGCATATCGCTTCTGAATGTCCAAATAGGAGAGTAATGGTGCTTACGACTCCCAAGGAGAATTAGAGAGTGAAGACGAGGTTACAGAAGAAAAGGGAGTGGAAGACGGCGAGGAAGAAGAAGAACATGCTGAAATTGGAGAAATGCTTGTAGTTCGCCGCACCATGACTACACAAGCAAAAACGGAAGATGAGCAGCGTGAGAATATCTTCCATACAAGGTGTGCAATTCAGAATAAGGTGTGTGGAGTTATAATTGATGGAGGTAGTTGTACAAATGTGGCTTCCACTACCTTAATAGAAAAACTAAATTTAACTACTCTAAAACATCCACAACCTTATAGATTACAGTGGCTAAATAATAATGGTGATGTGAAGGTTACTCAGCAAGTTTTGGTGCCTTTTTCAATTGGTAGATACAAAGATGAAGTGTTGTGTGATGTCGTCCCTATGGATGCAAGTCATCTTTTACTAGGAAAGACCTTGGTAGTATGATAGGAGAGCTTTTCATGATGGTTATAAGAATACATATTCCTTTGTTAAGGATGGCAGAAAGATTGTGTTAGCGCCTCTTAATCCACAACAGATTCAGAAGGATAAAATTGAATTTGAGAAGAAAAAGAAAGAAAGTTTGTTTGTCAACAAAGGAGTAGTAAAGCAAGCTTTGTTTGATAAAGAGTCAATCTTTATTTTGGTAGTCAAAGAAGCAACTCAAAATAGAGATGTTACTCTGCCGACTCAAGTGAAAGCAATTTTAAAGGAATTTGCTGATGTATTTCCAGAAGACATACCGAAAGGGTTACCACCAAATAGAGGAATTGAGCACCAAATAGATCTCATACCAGGGGCAACTCTACCAAATCGACCAGCCTATAGAAGCAATCCAGAAGAGACTAAAGAGTTGCAAAAACAAGTTTCTGAGCTGATTGATAAAGGATATGTTAGGGAATCTATGAGTCCTTGTTCCGTACCGGCTTTGTTGGTGCCGAAGAAGGATGGAACCATGCGGATGTGTGTGGATAGTAGGGCAATCAACAAGATTACGCATTTAAAAGGGCAAAGCAAGCTGAATAGAAGGCATGCAAAATGGGTGGAATTCTTAGAGTCTTTTCCTTACGTGATCAAGTACAAGAAAGGAAATGTGAACATTGTGGCTGATGCACTATCTCGGAGGTACTCGTTAATTTCCATGTTAAATGTTAAACTAATGGGTTTTAAGATGCTTGTAGATCAATATAAAAATGACCCAAAGTTTGCATCAATATATGAGGAGTGCAAGAAAGGAGCCATGCAAGGATTTTATCGACATGATGACTATCTGTTCAAGCAAGGTAGATTATGCATCCCAAATTGTTCAATTCGTGAGCACTTAGTGAGGGAAACTCATGGTGGAGGTTTAGCTGGTCATTTTGGAGAAAAGAAGACATTAGAAGCACTCAAGGAACACTTTTATTGGCCAACCATGATCAAAGATATTAAAAGAGTCATAGAAAGATGTGTGATATGTAAGAAAGCTAAGAGTAAGGAGATGTCACAAGGGTTATACATGCCATTGCCTGTACCAGACCAACCGTGGGAAGATTTAAGCATGGATTTTATTCTTGGTTTGCCTAGAACGCAGAGGGGAAAGGATTCAGTTATGGTCGTTGTTGATCGGTTTTCCAAGATGTCTCATTTTATTCCGTGCCACAAGACAAATGATGCTCAACATATTGCTGATTTATTTTTCAAAGAGATTGTTCGATTACATGGGATTCCCAAAAGTATTGTTTCAGACCGTGATGTCAAATTCTTAAGTTACTTTTGGAAGACTTTATGGAAAAGACTTGGAACAAAACTACTCTTTAGCACAGCATGTCATCCTCAAACCGATGGACAAATCGAAGTGGTAAATCGAAACCTTTTCTTCTTTACTTCGTACTGTTGTCAACAAGAATTTGAAGAATTGGGATGAATGTTTATCATATGTTGAGTTTGCTTACAATAGAAGCGTGCACAGTGGAACGAAGCGTTCTCCATTTGAGATAGTTTATGGATTCAATCCTATAACTCCTCTTGATTTGTTGCCATTGCCTATTGAAGAAAGAATTTGCTTTGATGGAAACAAAAAGGCTGAGTTTGTTAAATCTTTACATGAGAGTGTGAAGAGACAAATTGAAAAGAAAAATGAAGAATACGAACGGTTAACAAATAAAAGGAGAACAAGAATTCAATTTGCACCAGGAGATTTAGTTTGGATTCACCTACGCAAGGAAAGGTTTCCAACACAAAGAAAATCAAAACTAATGCCAAGGGCTGATGGTCCTTTTAGAGTTGTTGACAAGGTGAATGATAATGCTTATAAGATTGAATTGCCAGGAGATTATAATATTTCTACTACATTCAATGTCAGGGACCTTTCTCCTTACTTAGAAGATGATTTCAAAGACACCGAGGAGAAGGATTTGAGGGCAAATCCAATTCAACAAGGGGAGGATGATGTGCTCAATCATGGAAATGAAGTTACTGCCATCCAAGAAAAATTAATCCTCATTAACAAAGGATATCCATGCCAAGAAGAATTTCAGCAGCAGCAGAAAATATCACTAGACAAGGAGTTTGAGATCAAATAGGGTTTTACATGTAAGATTTTAAGTAGGATTAGGAACCCGATATATTAGGCTTATCTTCATAGAAATCTAGATGACTTAGTAGTCCTTATTTACTTAGGAATCCTTATCATAGATGAATTAGGCGTTTTAGTATAAGTTAGACATGGAAAGGCTATCATTACTATAAATACGGCATTAGTGCTTGTAATTAAACAATTTTTGAGGAATAAGTGGAATTTTGCTTCGTTGCATTCAAATTCTTATCTAAACAAATTCCTTGTTTAGTGGCGAATTATCTATCGATTCTTATCACTCTTCCTTCTTTCTATCTTAGAGTGTGGCGAATCAACCTAGTAATCTTATTTGTGGCGATTTGATCTTATCAAACTTGATTAACTAGTTTTCTCTTATTAAACTTTCCATAAGCTATCCCTATCACATTCCCACTTCAAAATTCATACATAACCCTTTAGCTTTCTTAAAACACCCTCTACAGACCTAGTAACTTACTCCAATTACGAATTTTCATCCACCCAACAACTATACTATATACCAACACCTTTTTTCCATCCACAAAAACCCCAAAAAAATATACCCATTAGATCTTGATTCACCATTAAGATCCTTGAGGCATATCATGTGCCCATGCTATTTTTGTCATGCCATCCGCCGTTCATATAGGATTAATTTGGTTAACGCCCGAAGAGATATAGTCGCAGGCATTTTCGGAATGCATCAAAACAGAATAAAGGGGTTGCGTGAAAGGGCAAGAAGGCCCACGCACTGCATGATACAGGAGATACAAGGATAAAGTTTAGGGAAAAAAAAGGAGATAGAAAGAAAAAGATATGAGAAAAAAGGGGTGCAATAAGAGGAACTCCCAAAGGTCACTCGTCTTAATATTGCCTTGCTCAAGCATGCTTAATTGTGGAGTTCTAATAAGATCTGGTGCATTAATACTAGTATAGTTGCACCCAAATTTCTTTCCATGAAAATGCTCTTAAACTCAACAAAGATGGTGTTGGGTGCTTGAAAGAGAAGGGAACGGCCTGGCAGAAGAGATTTGCTACTCCGCGGCAACGTGTTTGTTTTTCATCGAGTTCTAGCTTCTCGTACTCCGAAATTCGAGTTTAATTTGCCAAATCTGCGCAGCAGTCTGGATGACGACGCAAAACATTCGTGTCGCCCCAAAACCATCATTTGTTTTAGTTTGTCGATCGATGGATTCATTTTTTGAGGCTAAGCATTGTAATATGTTCACCACCGGTGCCATTGTCGGCATGTCATCGGTCGTGCTTATAGGTGTAATGAAAACACTTTTAAACTCAATGAGCGATGCCATAGGCACTAGAAAGAGAGTGGAACAGTTAGGTAGACGACATTCGCTACTTCTTGGCGACGTGCGTCTGTTTTTTTGCCAAAATTCAGCTTCTCATCCTCCGAAATTTGAGTTAAATGGCCTAATCCGTGTAGCGGCCATGACAGTGACGCTAAGTATCCATGCCACCTTAAAAGCATTGGTGTGGTTGGTTTTTCAAGGCTTGGCATTTCAATAAGTTCTAAGATGCATGCATGCTATTTTCGGAACGCCGTCGGCCGTGCTTAAAGGATCGACTTGGTTGATAGTCAGAGAGATATGCTTGTAGACATTTTAGGAATGCATCGAAACGAAAGAAAGTGGGGCGTGAAAGAATGGAAAGGCTCCTGCGCAGCACGAAACGAGATAGAGAAAGAAAAAGATATGAGAAAAAAGTGGTGCAACAGTTTTCGCCCATCTCACTACTGTTTTCGCCTAACCACACTAAATTGCGGAATTTTGATGGGATTCAATGCATTAGTGTTGCAATGGTCGCACTCGATGATTCTTGTGATGAAATTGCTCTTAAACTCAACGAGCGAGGCCGTTGGGCGTCTAAAGGAGAAGGGAAAAAGCCAGGCAGACGAGATTCATAGCTTTGTGGTGACGTGTCTTTTTTTCGTTGAGTTTCAGTTTCTAGGCGTTCAAAATTCGAGTTCAAGACACTAAAACTGAGCTGCGGTTCGGACGGTGACGCCAAGTATCCGTACCGCTCTACAAGCATCCACAGATTCGTTTTTTGAGGCCAAGTATTTAAATATTTTTCGAGGTGCGCTTGTGTCATTTTTGACATGTCATCAATCGTCCGTTAGGATTAATTCAGTCAACGCCGAAGAGATATAGTAGCGGAAATTTTGGCAATGCATCAAAACGAAACAAGGAGGAGTGTAAAAGAGCGAAAAGGACAGTGCGCCGTATGATACAAGAGATAGAAAGATAAAGAGCTTAGGGAACAAAACAAGAGATTGAAAGAAAAAAGATAGGGAAAAAAAGGTGCAATAGAGGACTTATAAAGAGGTCACGCATATTAGTACAATTTTGGTCCAAGTATGTTTAACTTGAGAGTTTTGATGGTATTCGGAGCATTAGTGTTGGTATGGTCACACCCGATAGTTCTTGTGATGAAATGCATATGAAAAATGTATTTAAATTCAGTGAGCGATGTCCCCAGGCGCCCAAAAGAGAGATGAAGGCGAACGACTGGGTGGATGAGATTCGCTGCTTCTCGCCGACTTGCATTTGTTTTTAACTTCTCGTCCTCTGAAATTTGAGTTCAGTGTGCCTAATTCGCGCAACGGCCCTGATTGCGACACCAAGCGTCCATGCCACCTTAGAAGTATCACTCTGGTTGGTTTGTTGCTTGACGAATTCGTTTTTCTAGACTTTGTATTTTAATAAGTTCTGAGATGTGTCCATGCTATTTTTGGAATACCATCGATCATGCTTATAGAATTGATTCAGTTGACGACCGAATAGATATGTTTGTAGGCAATTTAGAAATGCATCAAAACAAAAGAAAGTGGAGCGTGAAAGAACGGGAAGGCTTTTGAGTTGCACGAAACGGGATAGAGAGAAAAAGATATGGTAAAAAAGTGATGCAACACTAGGATTTCTCAAGAGGTTACCCATCATATTACTGTTGTCAGAATTGTGATGGAATCCGATTCATTAATACTGGTATGGTCACCTTTGATGATTTTTGTGATGAAACTGTTCTTAAACTCAACGAGTGAGGTTGTCGGACGCCCAGAGGAGAGGGAAAAGCCGGGCAGACGAGATTTGCAATTTTATAATGACGTGTCCATTTTTTGTCCAATTCTAGCTTCTGGATGTTCGAAATTTGAGTTCAAGGCGCCGATACTGCGTTACGATTTGGACAGTGACGCCAAGCGTCCGTGTTGCCCCATAAGCATTGCTTTGGTTGGTTTGTCGCTCGAAGGATTCATTTTTTGAGGCTAAGCATTTCAATATTTTTTGAGGTGCGTCGTATTATTTTCGGCATGTCATCAGTCATCCATATAAGATTAACTCGGTCAACTCTTAAAGAGATAGACATGGACATTTTAGAAGTGCACTGAATCAAAATAGGAGCGTGAAAGGGCGAGAAGGCATGATACACGAGATATAAACATAAAGCTTAGAAAAGACTAGGATAAAAAAGGGGTGCAACAAGAGAACTTATCAGGAGTTCACTCATATTAGTACAACTCTCACCCAAGTATGATTAATTGTAGAGTTTTAATGATATCTGGTGCATTAGTGCTGGTACGGCCACATCTAATGGTTCTTGCGATGAAAATACTTTTAAACTCAGTAAGCAATGTCAAGGAATGCTCAAAAGAAAGGGAAATGGCTGGGTGGATGCCATTTACTATGGTGAAAGAATGGTAAGGCTCTTGCATCGCGTGAAACGGGACAGAGAAAGAAAAAGATGGAAAAAGTGGTGTAATGTCATAATTTATTAAGAGGTCACCCATTTTATTACTGCTCCTGTTATAGTATGCTTAACTATGATATTCAAATAGGATCCGGTGCATTAATAATGGTATAGTTGCATTCAATGATTTTATGTAATGGCCATTAAATATATTATAATGACCACATGTAATGACTATATAATTACAATACATGATTATTTATGAAAACCCTAATTTTTCTAATTCCAAAAATTATGTAAACCTTACCTTTCTTTGAAATTTTCTTTTTTCTTGCCTATTTATCCTCTTCTTCAATTTCCTCACTTAAATCACCATTAATACACTATTAATAACTACACCCATATTAGTAACTATAATGAAAATGAGAAATTTTTACCTCAAAAGAAAGCTCATGATGCATATTCTGGCTTTTTCTTAAGAAATTTTTTGAAATTCCTTATATTTTATGAAATTTTTGACTTGAAAAATGAATAAACTTTAAGAGAGAGAGAGAGAGAGAGCAACAAATTTTTACCCAGGGTAGAAGAAAATTATAGAAATTTCTAGCACTTGATCTTTATATATTGTAGGCAAAATTTTCATTTTGCCCTTCACCTTTTTAATGAATCCCTAATGTGTCCTTTTGAATTTACTACAATAACCTTATATTTTTCATTAATTTCAAGATCTTTTATTTTATTTGACTCTCCACTTTGCTCTTTGACTCCTTATGAAATGATCATTTTGCCCCTATTAAACAAAATTAATCATTTTAGTCATTTTTCGTCTTCTTTAAGGCAATTCACGTCCAAATTCAATTCAGTTCTTTAATAAATCTTTCTAAAATTTCTAAGATTTTACAAATTTCAAATTTTAGTGGAGTCTTTCTGACCCTTGGCTATTTGATAATTTTGCCCTTTTCAACAAAATTGTCTACAAAATGGCCTTTTTTTTTGTAGTTCTAGAGTTAATACTCTATCCTTTTACTTATTCAATTTAGCAACTTAACGTCTCTTTCGAGGTCCTTTTTTTGCCATTTCATCATGGCATAATAACCAATTTGCCCCTAGTGTGTCTATATTGTCCATTTATTACTTTTTATGAAATTTAGCCTAGGTTTTACCTTTGTTACTACAATTTTATAAATTTCAAAAAAAAATCAAATAGAGTGAGAATTCAAGACATACCTAAATTTGGGGTGTTACAATTTCTCCCCTTCTTACATAGAATTTTGTCACTAAAATTCATGAAAATAATTCTGGATATCGCTCTCGCATCTCTTGCTCTACTTCCCATGTAGCTTCTTCTACAATATGATTTCTTTATAATACCTTCACTAGTGGAATATCCTTATTTGTGGAGCTACTTAACTTCCTATCAAGTATCTGAATAGGGTGTTCCTCGTATATTAGTTCTTCTTCCAATTCCACTTCCTCTAGTTTTAGTATATGAGAGAGATCACTACTGTATTTTCAGAGTAATGAGACATGGAAAACATTATGAATCATATTCATACTCGGGGGAAGTACTACTCTATAAGCTACTTTTCCCACTTTTTCCAGAACTTGAAAAGGGCCAATGTATCTGGGAGAAAATTTTCCTTTTCTGCCAAATCTCATAACACGTTTTGTATGAGGTAATTTTAACAAACACTTTGTCTCCTATCTGAAGCTCTACATATTTTCCTCCTCAGGTTAGCATAGCTGTTTTGTCTATCTTGAGCTTGCTTTAACCTTTCTTTAATAACTTTAATATTCTTGATCATTTTCTGAGTCAATTTTGGTCCAAGAGCGTAATTCAATTCATTCTTCTCCCCAAATAAAGGAGATCTACATTTTTGACCATACATAGTTTTATACAGTGCCATTTTGATTGTAGCTTGACAACTATTGTTATAGGCAAACTCCATCAAGGGTAACATATCCTACCAAGATACCTTGTACTCCATGCAACATGCTCTTAACATATCCTCTAATATTTGGTTAATTCTTTTAGTTTGCCCATTGGTTTAAGGATGATATGTAGTACTGAACGCAAGATGAGTACCTAAAGCTCTATGTAAGCTCCCCTAAAAAGTTGATATAAATTTGGAATCCTTGTCCAACACAATAATCTTTAGGTATCCATGCAACCTCACTATTTTTTTTTATATATATAAATTTGAGTTAGTTGATCATGTGTAGTGTTATCCTTTATATGAATAAGATGAGCCGCCTTAATTAAGCAATCTACTAGCACCCATATGGCATTAAACCCTTTTTGAACTCGAGGGAGACCAACCACAAAGTCTATGAATATATCTTCCCATTTCCACTCGGGTATTTTAAGCAGTTGAAGTAGATCGAAAGATTGTTGGTGTTCAGCTTTCACTTGTTAACATGTTAAACATTTTGATACATATTCTTCGATACCTTTCTTCATGCCATTTCACCAAAATTGTTTCTTTAAATTTTGATACATCTTTACACTCCTAAGATGGGCAATGTAAAGTGTGTCATGTGCTTTACCAAGAATTTGCCTCTTTAATTCAGGGTTTTGAAGTAAAAACACTTGACCTTGAAATTTAATGAGGTTTCTTTGAGGTAAAAATATGCCTCTTGCCCTTGTTGAACCCGCTGATTGATCCTTTGACAACATGGATCTTTTAATTGCTTTTCTTTAACCTTTTCTAATAAGGTGGGTTGTATCACTAAGCTTGCTATTCTTCCCATCACTACTTCAAACTGTTCATTTATTAAATTTTGTTGCAATTTAAGATGAGAAGTTATAACTTTTCTACTGAAACCATTAGCTACTACATTTGCCTTTCCAGGTTGATATTTGATTTCACAATCATAATCTTTCACCAATTCTAACCATCTCCTCTGTCTCATATTCAAATCTTTTTTAGTGAAGTAATATTTCAAGCTTTTATGATTTGTACATATTGCAATGAATTCTATATAAGTAATGTCTCCATATTTTTAATGCAAACACCATTGCTGCTAATTCTAGATCATGAGTGGGATAGTGTGTTTCATAATCCTTCAATTGTTAGGAGGCATATGCTATCACCTTTCCATTTTGCATTAGGATAGCCCTTAAACCTTGATATGATGCATCACAGTACACATCATACTTTATCCCATCTTCTAGTAGTACTAACATAAGGGCGGTGGTCAATCTTCTTTTTAATTCTTGAAAACTTTCTTCACAAGCGCTTGACCACTAAAATAGAGTACCTTGCCTAATAAGATTTGTAAGAGGTCTGAAAATGTGTGCAAAGTCTTGCACAAATCTCCTATAATATCCAGCAAGACCTAAGAAGCTTCTCACTTCCTTAACTGTCTTTGGCCTTTGTCATTCTAATATCGTCTCCACCTTACTAAGATTTACTGATATACCTTCTTTTGATATTACATGACCTAAAAACACCACATTATTGATCCAGAATTCACATTTGGAAAATTTGGCATACAACTTCTTTTCTCTTAAGCACTGTAGCACAAATTTCAAATGTTAATCATGTTCTGCCTCCGTCTTGGAGTAAATTAAAATGTCATCAATAAAGACCACCAAAAATATATCCAAATAATCCTAGAATACTCGATTCATCAAATCCATGAACACTGCTGGTGCATTAGTTAACCCAAAAGGCATCACTACAAACTCATAATGGCCATATCAGGTTCTAAATGTAGTCTTTAATATATCTCGTTTTGCAATTCTTAATTGATGGTATCCTGATCTTAAATCAATCTGTGAGAACATAGAGGCTCCCTTTAATTGATCAAATAAATCATTAATTCTAGGTAACAGGTACTTATTCTTCACCATCATTCTATTTAATTCTCGATAGTCTATACACATTCGAAGAGACACATCTTTTTTCTTCATAAACCAAATAGGTGTTCCCTAAGGAGAATGACTGGGTCTGATAAAACCCTTGTCTAACAGCTCTTGAAGCTATTTCTTTAATTCTTGTAACTTAGATGGAGCCATCCAATATGGAGCCTTAGATAATGGTGCTGAACCACGTTCTAGTTTGATACTAAATTCCATTTCTCTTTCAGGAACTAATCCTGGTAACTGATCTAGGAATACATCTAGAAAGTCTTTAACTATTAGTACATCTTAGATTCCAAGATTTAGTTCTCCACCTTCTTGAAAAATATGAACTAAATACCTTATTCGCCCTTTCTTAATAATTTTTAGGCTTGCATGCTACTAATCATCATATTCATCTAATAACCTTCTTCAAAGCTGAATTGATTCTTGTCATCCATCTGAAATCATGCTTTCTTTTTTTACAATCAATTTCTACACCATACTTTGCTAGAAAGTCCATGCCTAAAATCATATCAAAATCAAGCATGCCAAGCACAATTATGTCTATTGCCAAATTTCTGTCATTGATCATGATGCGCTCATTCAGAAAAGTTTTATTAATCATAATGCTATCTCCATTTGGCATTTCTACCTTGATGGGTTATTCTAAGTGAGTAGGTTTTAGTCCTACTCATTCAATAACTCCTTGAGAAATGAATAAATGTGTAGCCCTAAAATCAATTAAAGCATATAAAAGAATATAGTGAAACAGAAGCTGACCGGTAACTGCAAAGAGAGAAGCTTTCGCTTGGTTCTAGATTATATTGTAGACTAGTGCCTAAGTAGTTCTGGCGGCTAACACTGGTAAGGCTGAAGAAAGTTGAGACGGCACCATTACAGGGGTTGCTTTTAAGTCCCTCTTCATATGTCTAGGTTATCTACACTGATAACAGATCATTGGTTTGTCCTTAAACCAACATTCACCATAGTGAATTTTTCCACATTTTGGACATTGTGGAACATTAGTCGGCTGCTGTCATTTTCCTCTCTAATTTTTTTTTATTTCCCCTCTAATGAAATTTTCTTTTGTCCTTGCTTTCTTAGAGTCCATGAATTGTAAATCTAATGGCTCCGAAAGAAGATCCATACGAGGCAGATGAGGTTGATGTAGCATAAGGTATCCCTTTCAAGTTATTGGCATACACCTCCATTCGCAATGCCTGATTCAAAGCTTCACCATAATCTAGTGGGGGTTGAGGGCATGATATAACATGTACGATAATATCTTGTTTAAGCCCTTGCATGAATCGATCTTGCCATAGCTGTGGAGTACTCACCATTCCTGGCACAAAGTTAGCTTGAGCATTAAATTTAGCAAAGTACTCTTTGACTGACATTCCCTTTGTTGCAAAGAAATAAAGTCTCCTCACTTCTATATTGGGACTCGAATACGCTTTTGAACTATGCCCAGGTCATAATGGTTATATCTTGAGTTTTCTTCACTACTTGCTACCAAATTCTTGCGCCCCTTTTGAATAAGAAACTAGCATACTTCACTTTTTCTAGGTCGAACATCGTAAATAGATCCATTGCATTCAACGCTATTTAAATCCATTCAACTGTCACTATGGGTCAGTTGTACCCCTAACTTCTTAGGGCGCAGTTTAGCTGAACGTAACATCCTCAAATTCAAGTATCATCAGAGTAACTTAACGCATGCATTTTTATTGCATTTTGTTCGTATTTCATTGATTATTTGAATAGAGAAATAGATAAAAGAAGCTTTGGAAATGTGGGAAAAAATTTTGGTGAAACCCTATCCAAATGATAATAAAGGGCAAAATTCTCTTTTAAAAAAATTGACAATGGACAGAATTTGAGGCTAATAAGTTAAAGGTTGTATGATAGATATTATTATAGGAAAGGAGTAGTTGAATAACCATTAAATGGCAAGCATCGCATTTTAGCTGAAAAAGGGCAATTTTTCTGAAAGGGGCAAAATTGTTATTTTGCCAAGGACCGAAAGGGTAACGTTGGAATCCTACCACCTCAAAATCTTTGAAATATTATGAATAATATGTAGAAAGAAATGAGAACTTGATTTGGATGTAAATTCCCTTGGAAAGATGGAAAAAAATGAAAATGACCTTTTATGCTTACAAGAGCAAAATGGTCATTTCAAAAAGAATCAAGGGATAAAGTCGGAGTTAAATTTAAAGGACAAGAAGGGAATTATTCTAAAATAGTCATGGGTAGTATGATAAGTGCACTAGGACTCAAATGAAAATGTTAAAAAGTTAAGGGGTAAATTGGTAAATCAAACCCTTAGTATAAATAAAGGACAAAAATGCTAAAATTTTCTTCATTTCTTCTTCTCGCTGAACGAATCTTAATTCTCCATTGCCCTCTTAAAATTTTTGAATATTTCAAGCCAAAAATCCCACCAAATATAAGCAATTTCAAGAAATTTCTTAAGGAAAAGTTGCTAAGTAAGGTGAGAATTTTCTTTTGGTGCCATTTTTGCATTGGTTTATGATATTTTAATTTTTTTTATGTTGACCTTAATGGGTATTAATGGTGGAAATAAGTGAAAAAATGAAAGTTAAAGCTTTATAATTGAAGAATTTTACATTATTGAGGCAAGAAATGTAAAATCCCAAATTTTGACAAATAAGAGATTATAGATGGTTGAATTTATGATGAGTTTTGATAAATATATTGTGTAATAGATGTTGTAAAAGTTGTGTGATGATAGCTTATCTGAAAATATTGAAAAAAAAAGGATTATATGGATGCATGTAAAATCGTCCAATAAGAATGCACTAGGGTTTGATTAATTTTTTGGTTGTTTGATGTGCATAATGATGAAATTATAAAATTAAAACTAATTTGGTTAAATTGGTGGGTTCGTATATGATCGAAAGTGAAGAAAATTAGAAGCATGTGTGTGGGCGTGTATTCGGCCAACGGGATAGGTTAAGGATTGATTATGTTTTGGCTAGATTATCTTAATTATGTAATAGTAAACACACGTGAAGTAAGTGAGTAGTGTGGGAAGTAAAGAAAAGGAGAAAAATTGAGAAAAATGAATACATGTAGAAATTCGGGCAAGTAATCATTATTTAGTATATTTTCAATTATTTGGGTTGTGTATGTTTAATACAACACATGTTACATTTGTTTATAATGTGTATTGTTTGTATGGGAATAATCGAAGATGGAGTTGTAGAAAAAATTCCATTGTCCAAGAATGGGTGTGATTGTGGAATTTAGAAGTGTTTGGATAAATGGTTAAAATAAAAGTGTTTGAAATTAATGATTTGGGTATTAATAAAGGTGGTGAGTAGTTTCACCAACATCTATTGTCAAATAAAGTATTTTAAAATACTTTTTCGACAGAGTAAGAATATAGGTATGTAATAACTATGGCAATTATGGGTATGTAAATATAAATGTGTGTGTGTATTATATTAACGTACAAGAAACAATGATTTTATTAATGTCTTATATATATATATATATATATATATATATATATTATAATCATTATTACTATTATTATCATTATTATATTTATTCATTAAATATTGGTACATGCACCTATGTACATTATACAATTGTGTGTGTGTGTGTGTGTGTGTGTGTGTGCGCCCCCTCTTACACTGTGCAGGAATTATGGAACTGTAGAGTCTACGTGGATGTGATGGATAAGATGAAATTACCAAAATACCTTTAATGGTAGTTAAGAGTACAAAGTAGTAATATTGGCATGGTTAAATAAAGAGAGTGAATAATTTGTATAAATAGGATAATTATGGATCAACAAAATTTCCCTACACACTGACAGAGCCACTCAGGATGAAACGTAATTACTATGTAACTGTGGCCCTGAGGGGCAGACCAAAACCATTGTCATCCTTGTGGTGCCCGAAAGGGTATGTATAACCACAGTAGTCCTCCATGGTGCCCTGAGAGATATGTTGAACCCATGGTAGGAAGCGGTTATTCGTCATGCTTCCCGGTGGGGTATGTTAAACCCATGGTAGAACTGATATTTGTGCACAATTAGATAGAGTGTGTAGGATGAGTATGGTGGCCACGATTTATAGTTTACCCTAATTAAAAATGATCCAAGAATAATATGAGTAAAACACAATGAAACAAAAGAAAGAAAGAGAAAATGGTAAAGAGGAACAAAGGTTATTATTATTATCATCATTATTATAATCCTAAATAATTATTAATCATATGATTGAGAAGTTATAAGTACTATATTATTGTTGGGCCTTTGTGTTTCTTATTAAGTAATTTTATATTACTCACTTTGTCGATAAATTATTTTTTTTCAGGTACGTCTAGTCGAGCATGGATCCATGCAAATCCTTTGAGTGGTGACTAGTTAGAGGAGTTGGGCATATAGGTTCATGTTGTAATAGATTTATAAATACATACATATATATATATATATATATATACTTTTGTCTTAAAGGTATATAGATGAACTATATCGTAAAATATTTTATATATATATATATATATAATCGAAAATGTTAATTTGGTATTACTAATTAGTTGAAAAAAAAATTCAACTAGCATTTTCTTAATGTAATTATTTATACATTAGGACATTGGGTATGGGTTTCTAATTTTGTTGTTATTAGAGCGAAATTCGTGAAAATATCCGTGATGGTATTGCTATCCAAATAAACTTTTATTATTATGTTATAGTATGCCCAACATTTCAGAGGACGATTCCCGGAGCCAACTGTAGTAAGTGTGCATTTCTATTTTGCTACTGGAATATATTATAATATTATGAATATTTTATGGGATGACTATATGTGGTTGTAGGTATCTCTACACCCAGACCAAGATTTAATGCCTAGACTTCTATCAATAGACAGGAGAACACTATGATTAGTGGGGTCATGGTAAGGGACCTTGAGAGAATACTTATTCAGAGGGAGAATGAAAGGATTAGAAGGGATGGGAAAAATCGAACAGTTTTTACTCACATACGGATCCAGGTCCGAGAGCCACCGAGCCAAAAGGAAATAAATACCCTAAGGCATTAATAAGAACAAATTAGTGACTCGTAGGATTTATTCTATTAGAAGAGAGAGGAGAAGGTATTGCCTTGAAAGGCAATGGAGAGTGGCATTAGCTCAAGAAGAATGTGATAAAACCATTGCACTTGTAATAAAAGAGATTAGTACCACTGATAAAAGGGGAGAAGGTTCAGTGAAAAGGTTAGATCCATTCCCAATGCAAGCGTAAGGGACGACTAATGTGAACATTTCAATTAGAAAGTTAGATCTTTTTTCCTCGAGGGAAGTAGATCCTTTCCCTGTCAGACTTACCATGCACGCACCTCAATCATCTTCTAAATTAGAGTCACTTGTACCAGCTTCCTCTACTAGCGACAGCGATCCTTCGGAGATTTCATTAAAGACCGACCCTTCTAAGGATTCACGTTCACCCGAAATGAGCTTGAATGTAAACTCTCATTCCCCAGTTTCCTCGAGCGAGGAGAGTGATCCGTTTAAGTGTTCCGCAAAGATTGATTCCCCAAAATCCTACATGGACTGACCCATCGAAAGACACTGACCTGGAAGTAAAGGTAGATTCAGCTGCCCTCCTCTTCAGGAACCGAATAAGATGTCCAAGATGTGATATTGATGAGCTGTTGTACTTACTATATAATAAGTAGAAGTATAATTCTATACATGTTGTGTAGTGTATTGTGATGAACAATATATATACTTACTGTGTATGTATATTATACGGCCATGTGTTATAAGATTTCTACTTATTTGTATCCATATATTTTAGTATTATGCATATTTTGTTTTATTATATTTTTATTTGCATATTATGCTATGATCAATGCTTTTCTTGAGATATGTATACGTGATGTTGGGAATGCCACAATATAGATTAAAATGTATACGATATATGGGATGAATGATACGAGTATCTGAGTGTGTTTATGGCATTATTAAGTAAGATGCAAGGTACAAGAGTTGGTAGAGGACATGGACGAGAAAGAGGCAGAGGGAGAAATGCCTCCCCAGACTAATAAGAAACTTCTACTCCTTCACAACCGGCTAAGTTTACATTAGATGAGGCCGGGATTAGGAATTTAGTATAACAGGTAATAGAAAAGACATTACAGAGGCCAACACCTAAGACTGCCCCAGTACCAACTACAGAAATCCCAGCCACTATGTCCAGACCTAATCCAGACACCACAAGACCAACGGTGGCCACTCTGAGTATATTGGGACCGATCCACGGACTTCTCAGACAGCATTCCCCTAAGGAGTTCCGAGGAACGTATAATCCATTTTTAGCTAATGGATTCGCTCAGTGGAGAGTACCATGGATTTATTTACTATGAAAGACCGAGAGAAAGTCCGGTATGCTACTTTTTTATTTAGAAGGGATGCTCGAATGGTAGGAGATGATTAAAGAAACGACGGATATCATCACGTTATCTTGGGTAGAGCTCAAGGGGGTTTTTGAATCTCAGTACCGGACTGCAGATGTAATGGCAGTCAAGGTACAAGAGTTTCTGACCTTACAGTAGGGCGATATGGGTGTAAAAGAATACTCCACCAAATTTAATGCCCTATCTCGCTTTGCTTCGGGAATGGTCAGCACGCCTCAACTTCAAAGTGACAAGTTTTTACAAGGACTCTAACCTGACATAGCTATTCATGTGGTGTCGAGTCCTCAACCTCCTATAAACTATGTTAAAGCGCTGGACAGAGCATTGAGAATGTATGTTTATGCCAATAGGTTGAGAGGCAGACCATCGACACCACCAACATTGCCAACACCTTCAACTCCATCTTTTGGTCCTTTGTCAACCTCAGTAAATCACAGCTCAGGACCTCCGAATCAGAAGGGCAAGAGAAAATTTATTCCCTAGAAGAATAAAAAGAATTGGCATGACAATAAGGTACAATGTTAAGGTACAATTCCTTAGTGTCCAAAGTGTAAGAAAAATCACAGTGGAGAATGTTGCTAACAAATAATTTGCTATCGATGTGGACAGCCAGGCCATATTAGAGCCTATTGCCAAGCAACCCTACCAACCACAGCACCACAATAGCAAACTGCGACCTGACCAATAACTGCTCACCCTGTCCAGACTATTGGAGGATCATAGGCCCAAATGATGCGATCCTCAAGAACCAAAGAATACATGCTATCATCTCTAATACTTGAGTTTCCATCACGAGTATAAATTATAGCCTAGAGCCAAGCTGAGGCCAGCCCATTTGCAGTGACTAGTCAAACTTTTATTTTATTATACTCCTTTGTATGCTTTGATAGACTTTGGGCTACTCGTTCATTTATTGCATTTGCAGTACTTGAAAGAATGAGTTTAGAACCTACTAAGCCATTGTACCTTATAGGAGTAGAAATGCCTGATAGGGATAAGGTAAAGATTAAACTAATCTTACCAGATGAGCATATTGTTATACGGGGAGAGAGTTAAACGTAGATTTGATTGTGCTGCACATGCCTGTTTTTGATAATATTTTGGGCATGGAATTTTTAGAGAGGTATAATGTAGAAATCAACTGTAGAAAGAAGAAGGCACAGTTTCAGCTAGATAATGGGGATAAATTCAGTTTTGAAAAAGGTCGACAACTTAGCATGATAATAAGTAGCATGCAAACTAGACGTATGTTAGGAAAGGAAGCGTGGGGTACCTAGCTCATATTGTACATGAGAGTAAAGTGTCTGAATTAGAGATCCAAGACGTCCCAGTGGTAAATGAATTTTTGGATGTATTTTCGGAAGAATTACCAAGACTAGCTCCAGAAAGGGAAATGGAGTTTAATATTGAGTTAAATCCTAGCATAACCCCGATATCGAAAGCCTCGTACGGTATCGCACCCGCTGAGTTGTAGAAGTTAAAGAAACAGCTGCAAGAATTGTTAGATAAAAAGTAACTATGGTTACAAGAAAGTAAGCAAATTATTAAATCTCTGCTGGCAGGTTGGTAGGGGAATCTCTAGGAGCTTGTCTGCTGGTGAGTTGTCTTTTTCATTCGTTCAAGTCAATTAAATCATCAATGTCATCTTCTATGTCCCCATAAGTTTCTTGAGAATTCCAATAGTTGCCTATCATGCCAGAATTCATGCCAGCATGAAACATCTTGATAGTGGCGTACTCTTATGGGATCCTCAATGATGTGGCTGAGGAAAGGAACATAACATTTAGTTTGGGAGCAAAAGACCTTAAAGTTCCTTTCTTCGAAAACGAGGAAGGATGAATAGGCCCATGTTTTGGTGAGAGGTTAATATGCTGAACAGGCAAAAGCATATATTTTAGATTTTTTTCTTGATTTTTAAGATCAAGATAACAACATAAAGCATGAAGTATGTCTGGTTTAGTTTTTGGGCTTGTGTTCCATAAATTGTCAACCAGACACTTTTGTTCAGGCTTTAATTGGGCTTTTGCTCTGAAAGAGAGATTTGTTCCAGAAGGAAAAGTTTTTAATGTGTATGGGCCGAAGAAAAAGGCATTTGGGGTTTTGTGATGATCCTGCCATTGTCTGCAAAAAGAATAAATAATAGAAAGAATAAATTAGTTTTAAAAGATTTTCTACTATGTCTACTTTGTCTAAATATGCATGAAAGAATAGAAATGAATGTTGATGGACTTAGTGGGCTCCTAACTTACGTTGGTACCCACAACAAAATTGAATTTTGTACAAAGCCACATGCATGTAAAACTAATTATTATGCAAAATTAACTTTCTACATGAGAATTACATTTTACTATGCATGAATTATTGCTAATTTATAGCATCATTTTTTATAATTCTTGATAATTTATCTGCAAGAAAATTCTCATTAGCTTTTACATGTTCTATTTTACATTCTACACCAGTAATTTTTAAGTAATCTATAAATTTTATCCATCTATTGGTATTTAATTTACTATAATTTATTTTATTATTAAAATTTTACTATTGCATTACAATCTGTTCTAAGGGTATATTCTAATTTATCAAATATAAATATCTTAAATTTCTCTAAAGTATTTATACATGCTAATATTTCTGCATCTATACTAGTTACTTTAGTTCTATATTTTCCACTAGTATATCTACTTAATTTTTCTAAATTACTGGGGATCTTCTTTATTTGGTTTCCATTTTAAATATTCCTCCCCATCCTTCTAAACTACCATCTGTTTCTATTATTATATAACTATTTTTTGGGGGTAATTCTAAATCTGGTAAATTTCTTATTATATTTTTTATTTGTTTTAATAATTTTTTATCTTCATTATTAAATCTAATTTCTCCTCCTACTTTAAGTTATTATAAAAAGGGTCCTGTTAATTTTCCTAAATTTGGCACATAATTTCTAGTATAATTTAATAATCCTAAAAAACTTTCTAATTCCTTTTTAGTATTTATATCTTCATTAAAATCTATTACCTTTTTAATTATATGAGGTTGTAATTTAATTATTCCTTTTCCTATTTCTAATCCTAAAAATTCTATCCTTGGTTGTCCTAATTTTAATTTTGTTTTTGATAATATTAATCCTTCTTTTTCACAAATATTAAAGAATTCTTTTAAATGTTGTATATGTTGAGCTAATGTTATCACTAAATATTAAAATATCATCTATATAACATATTATAAAATCATCTAAATGTCTAAATATATTATCCATTTTTCTTTGGAATATACTAGGTGCATTTTTTAATCCAAAAGGCATAACTAACCACTCATACTGTCCTAAGGGTGAAGTGAAAGCTGTCCATTCTATACTATCTGGATGCATGGCTACTTGATGAAATCCTGATTTTAAATCAAATTTACTATATATTTCTTTATCTTTATTTTTAATAATAAATAATCTATTCCTGGTAAATGTATATTGATCTTTATAAGTATTATCATTTAATCTTTTATAATTAAATACCATTCTACTCTTTCCTCTAACTATTTCACTATGTTTTTGTACTATAAAAGCTGCTGTTCTATGTCTACTTTTGGAATGTCTAATTAAATTTCCTTTTAATAATTCTTCTATATGTTTAGCATATTCTAATTTAGTTCTAGGATCAGGTATTATAGGTTTATCTTGTATTGTTAAATCTGGATTTATTATATCTAATTTACAAGTAATCTTATTTTTATTCCATAAAGCTAAAGGATTTTCTCCTAATACTGATAAATCTTCTAACTTTTCATTAATGGTTCTAAATAAGTTTCTATAATTAGATTCTAAATTTCCATAATTATATAATATTACATCTGTTTCTAACTGTTCTTCTATCTCTATCTTATCACATTCTTCTTGTTCTTCAAAAATTTTTATTTCTAAAGGTATACTAATAGGTGAAGTTTCTATTGTTTCTGTTTTCTTAAAAAATGTTACCTTTCCATTTTCTATGGTTATTCCTCCTTGCATGCTATAAATAAAATTCATTCCTATAATTATTTGAGTTCTATCATGAATTTGTAAAGGTAAAACATAACAAAATGGTAATATATATTTCTGAGTTTTAAAAATTAAATAACTTCCTGTTTTTAACCTTTAAGAAACTTTGTGTTACACTATTTACTCCTGCTATTCTTACTGCTGTAGGTAATTTTTCAAAACATTCTATAGGGTAAAGGCTTTTCATCTATGCACATTTACTAGCTCCCGTATCTATAATAGCATTTAAATTATATTGTTTATTATTTACTTCTATGGCTACTTTACAATTTAATAAATTGTTTACCATATTTGCAGGTCTTACTGTATTACTAGCTATTATTTCTACTTCATCTTCTTCTATTTGTTTTAATTATTTTTACTTTCCTTTTCTAAATCAATTATCCTTTGTTCTAATCTACTTATCTCTAATCTTTTTCTAATTTTATTTTAAATAATTCTTTTTCTAATTTATTTATTTTTTCTTTTAAATAATTATTTTCTGTTTTTAAAAATCCTATATCTTCACTTTCTTTTTATTTATTTTAATTTCTTCATTTTTAATTTCATCTCCATATTCTACTATTCACCAAATCTTGTTATATCCATGGGACAACATACTAATTCACAATTTTTACATTTTTTACAATTTTTTACAATTATCATATTACAGTAAAAGCATTTTTCTCTATATGCATTATCCCAACTATGTCTACATTCTTTACAATTTAATGGTAACTGTTTTTCTATCATCCAACTCATAATGTTAATAATTTTAATTGTTCTTCAAAATTATCTTGATTTTCTATTTCTTCATTATTATCACATATACTTAATACATCACTATCATTACTATTTTCACTACCATTTATACTAATTATATCAAATTCATCTTCTAATTCTAATTCTTTATATACTGTCATTCTTTCTAAATCTCCTCTTTTATTTCTACATTCCCTAGCATAATGTCCTATTTGTCCACATATAAAACATTTACATTTTTTAATGGTGATTTTTTATTCGGTGATTTTTTATTCTTAAATTTACTAACATGATTCTTTTCTAGGTATTCCCTTTCTATAATTAGTTGCTTTTCTAAAAGTATTTCTTTTTTCTATCTTGTTTATTTATCCCTGGTATATACACATTTTTACAATAATTATAACTCTTAACTTGCTTAGCTACTTCATTTACTATACATTGATTTTTTAAATATTCAAATGTAAATATTATTCTAGGTGCTATTCCTATTTGAAATGATATACCATGTTTTTTATTCCATTCTTCTGCTAATATTGTATTAAAAGGAGAGGGTAATTTTAAAAAGTATTTACTACTAAGTTGATCATCTAGTAAAAGCTCTTCCTGTCTTTACTTGCTAAATTAAGATATTCATTACTAAAGTCTTTTATCTGTGTCATATTATCTATGTGTAGTCTTTCTAAATCTTGTAATGCTCTATTCTGCATTTCAGTATTTCCTCTATACTGATCATATCCTAAAATCATTTGTCTTATTTGACTAGTTATATTTTCTGTTACATCAGCATTAGCTACTAATACTCTATAAGTATTATTATAATCTTTTTTCCATGATTGAAAATATAATTTTGCTACTTCTCCTAATAAATTTTCTACATAATTTACTTTTTCCTGATTATCTATGAAAATTAAAGGTACTTAAATGTAATATTGTACTAGATTCCCATTTAGCTATTACTCTTCCCATAATTGGGGATGATAATTACTTAATACTAACATACTTCCACTATTTGCTAAGAGCTGATGGTAATGTTATTTGTTCATAAGGAAACTTTCTACTATATCCTTTACTTTTTATTTCTAGTGTACAAATTCTAGTATTTTGATTATCTGCTCCTAGAAAAGTCCTATTTGGTTGAATTTCTACTGATGGTAAATTTCCTGGACTATCTACTACACCTGAAGATGTACTAGCTAATAATTTTTCTTCTATATAATCATCATATTTGGGAATATCTACTTCTTCTAAAGGTAGTACATATTCTTGTGTATTTGTTCCTTTTCTAAGTATTTCTAATAAATCTGTACTTTCTTCATTTTTATTTTTATTCTAGGATAATCATCTCCGTATACCATATCTATAAATAGACTACAATCATCTAAATCTGGTATTTCTAAGAAATTAACCTTTCAGTCATATCTTGGATATTTACTATATAATTCTTCTAATTTTTGTTTTTCCTCCATCTATAATCTAGATGCTACAAGACTATGTTTTAACCAATTTTCTATTAATTTTAATAATGTCAATCTTACTTCTACTCTATTTCTAAATATATTTCCTTGTGCTATATGTTCTAATCTTCCTTCTAGTCTTTCTATTTCAATTACTAACATATTTCTAAATGCTGCTAATTTATTCTATTATCTAGAGTTATTCTAGTTAGACTGTTAACTATTTTCCTATGTAAATTAAAATTAGTATTTATTGACATTTTTAACTTCTTCCTATTGTAGGTAGATTTTGTTCTATAGATTCTTCATCACTATCTAACTCTGAGGTTCCTATATTTCTTTGTTCTATAAAATTATCGAACCTTATACTTTGATTACCATTTAAATCTACATGATATTGAACTACTTTCTGGTACTAACACTGTTTTTCTTATATTTATTTCTACAAATTTTTCTAAGTTCCATCCTAATCCTGCTAATCTAGTAGGGTCTATTATTTCTGAGTTTTATCATTCTAATTCCTCTAGTTGATAATTCATTTATAATAGTGTCTGTATTTACTCTGTATCTATTTCCTAATTTATTACTAGCTCTACCTAAGTATCCTATAGTAATATTTAAATTATCACCCTCATCATCCTCGTATCCTTAGTCTGTATTCCTATTTTAAATTTTTCTAAATCATTTATAGATTTTAATATATTAGGCGAATAATAAAATAATCCAGTATTACTATTCATGATCTACTTCTATTGTTCCTAATACTGCTTTAGACATATTTTTTATCCAACTAGTATCTAATAATACTATTAATACTTTAGTTCCTACTCCAATCCTTGTTAAGCCTTTAACTCCTATTACTATTAATCATGAATGTACTAATCTTTTCCCTTCTAATTTTAGTCTTCTTATTATTTCTCTATTTACCATGTCTATGGTTTTGGTCTGGCC
Organism: Xylocarpus granatum; assembly: GCA_019650275.1. NCBI lineage: Eukaryota > Viridiplantae > Streptophyta > Magnoliopsida > Sapindales > Meliaceae > Xylocarpus > Xylocarpus granatum. The sequence goes on along the minus strand of BNST01000568.1, from coordinate 46,225 downwards.
ATCTACTACACTTAGTTGTTGTTCTGAAGATACTTTTATTAATGATGCCTTAAATTCCATTACTCTTACATTATACAATGTTCTCGGATTTAATAATTTTAATTGATTTTGGTTATATAATTCTAAATTTCTTTCTAAATCTATTATTTCTTCTCACCTTACATTATTATTACCTTCTCTGTCTTGTCTTCTTAATATTCTGTCTAACAAAGTATATGGTCTTTCTGTACTAATACTACTTCTGCTTCTTTCTTCATTTCTAGTGATATTACCCTGTTTATCTATACTAGTAGTCGCATTACTTCTTCTTAAGGGACATTCTTGTTCCCACTTTTTCCATACTAACATATTACCTTTTGATTTTCCTACTACTGGTTTAGGTCCTAAAGATAAATTTGCTAATTGATCATTAATAGTATAGAATGGACAGCTTTCACTTCACCTTCTAGGACAGTATGAATGGTTGGTCATGCCTTTTGGATTAAAAAATGCACCTAGTATTTTCAAGAGAAAAATGGATAATATATTTAGACATTTAGATGCCTTTATAATACGCTACATAGATGATATTTTAATATTTAGTGATAATATAGCTCAACATGTACAACATTTAAAAGAATTTTTTAATATTTGTGAAACAGAAGGTTTAGTATTATCTAAAACTAAACTAAAATTAGGACAACCAAGGATAGAATTCTTAGGACTAGAAATAGGAAAAGGAATAATTAAGTTACAGCCCCACATAATTAAAAAAGTTATAGATTTTAATGAAGAGATAAATACTAAAAAAGAATTAGAAAGTTTCTTAGGACTATTAAATTATACAAGGAATTATGTACCAAATTTAGGAAAATTAACAGGACCATTTTATAATAAACTTAAAGTAGGAGGAGAAATTAGGTTTAATAGTGAAGACAAAAAAATTATTAAAACAAATAAAAAATATAATAGGACATTTACCAGATTTAGAATTACCACCAAAAAATAATTATATAATAATAAAAACTAATGGTAGCTTAGAAGGATGGGGAGGAATATTAAAATGGAAACCTAATAAAGAAGATCCTCGTAGTTCAGAAAAAATAAGTAGATATACTAGTGGAAAATATAGGACTAAAGTAACTACTATAGATGCAGAAATATTAGACATGTATAAATACTTTAGAAAAATTTAAAATATTTATATTTGATAAATTAGAATATACACTAAGAACAGATTGTAATGCAATAGTAAAATTCTATAATAAAATAAATTCTAGTAAATTAAGTACAAACAGATGGATAAAATTTGTAGATTATCTGAAGATTACTGGTGTAGAATGTAAAATAGAACATGTAAAAGCTAATGAAAATTTTTTAGCAGATAAATTGTCAAGATTAGTATGTAATACAGTAGTATATTATAGACTGCATAGTAGAAATGTAATTCACATGTAGAAAGGATAAAGTTGCATTCATGCATAGTGGCTTTGTACAAAATTCAAGTTTGTTGTGGGTACCAATGAAAATTAGGGCAAGCCCACTAACATATTCTTTTCATACATAATTAGATAAAGTAATCATAGTTGTAAGATTCTTTAACAAATAATTATTTATTCTTTTTGCAGAAATGGCAGGAACTTCACAGCAACCAAACTTCTTTTTCTTTGGACCCTACACACTAAAAATGTTCCCTTCTGGAACAAACCTCTCTTTTAAAGCCAAAGCACAGTTAAAACCAGAGCAAAAATGTCTGGTAGACAATCTTTGGAATTCTAACCCAAGATCTAAACCTGACATTATTCATGCCTTATGTTGCTATCTTGATCTAAAAAATCAAGAAGAGCACTTAAGATCCATGCTTTTGGCCTCTCTAGTAACTGCTCTTACTCCACAAACCCCCTTCATGCTCTCAGAAAGAATTAAATTTATTAAAGGTAGAAGTAAGTGCAAAAAATGAAAAAATAAAAGAGCTCGAAAAAAAGTTAGAAAAAATACAAAAAGAGCTCAATGGAAAAAGAGAGGAGGAAGAAAAAATGAAAAAGGAAATAAGAATTTGGCAAAAAGAAAATACAGAAAGGTTTGCCAAGAAAAAATTGTTAGAACCCATCTTCAATACACCTGCAGAGAAAAAAGTACTTGGGTTTGTTCTTGCAGAAAAAATGACTGAAATGATAAATGTCCAAGATTTTCTTAAATCTATGGTCATAAGTGGACAATCCCCAGCAGGGATGGGCTTTACAGGCCTGTATTATAAGGCCCAAAACCATGATATCCCTGGAGCCTGTATTTGCCAAAAAGGGTTGATCCTCTTTAAAGCAACAACACATTTGGAAGAATGGAATGATACTATACTTCCTTTTTCTCTAAAGATGCTGTTTGAAATGGGCTTTTTATCAAGAATAGTGGTTACACATCCTGTACAAATAAAAAGTTTATAGAACCACTTTCCTGAAAATTAGCCCACATCCTGTATGAATATTTCGAGCTCCAAAAAGTTGGTAATGGCTTTCTAGACATTCAGATAGCTTCTATACCAGCTAGTTACTCTACAGGATATCCAGAGGAGGCCAAGATGGAGATTTTAATTGAGGCATTCCCTTTTTCAGAGCCCACTTGTCTGAAAATAAGCTCTCAATGGAGAATTTTGGCTGAAGAGGTAAAATCATCAACAATGGATAATATTATCAATTTCAGAAACCTGCTTCTATCAGCCCAAAGATTTCGGACCTGGACTTATAATTATACTATGCACATGGAAGATAGTATAATGAAGGTGTTCACCAAGCAATATCATTTCAAAATGCTTGGATCTTCGTGGATCTGGCCCAAGAAAGGTATATAGATCTTGAAATGATATTGCTTTGGTCTAATTATGTATGAAAAGAATATGTTAGTAGGTTCCTAATTTTCATTGGTACCCATGACAAGGTTAATTATGTAGAAAATCTATTAGGAGAAGTAGTAAAATTGATAAATTTATCTTTCTGCAAAAAATTAATTGTGAACAATAGTTATTAGAATGATAGGCTAAAATAAATCAAATCCAAAGTGTAATTCATAAGCCCATATATAACATAGTTTAAACAAAAAGACTAGCTAAGGTATGAGAATGGAAATACATAGTTGAATAAAAACATCTAGAAAGAAATATGCACTTTTGGCATCTCTAACAGAGGATGACTGCAAAATGAAAGTCAGTGCAGAATAGCAGTGAGAGTTCCTACATGAATGTTCAGTTCTTTGAATCTTCTTCTTCACAGAACTTGGAGTACTGATCTGCATCCATCAACGATTTCACTTCACCAGCATCATCAATCTCCACCTTTATAATCCATCCTTCCCCATACGGGCTTGAGTTGACCTAAATCACCAAATGAAACAGAATTTACCAAAAAGCAAACAGATGAGAGAAAACTTCATTATCTGAAGGGAATCTAGTGAGACTAAGGAATCTCTGCATGAAAAATTTTCATAAAATTGTTAGGTGGTATCATATATAGCACTTTCATTTCCAATAAAAACCGTTAGAAAAAGCCTCAAGAGAAGGGCAAGAAACATCAATCAGCACAGAAAAGTGGAATCTGAATCTGTATATTTAGGCTCCAATAACATTGTGCTAAAACTTTGATAGCTGCTTATGAATGATCATTTACAGTTCAAATTATGTTATAAGCATATTACTGATTATACTTTAACAATCAATAAGACACAAAATGACAGTCTCCTGTTTTTCTATGTTAATAGTGTTGCCTTAATATGCTGCATAAATGAAAATTGCCCAGATATACGACATACATTTGCCTCTAAAAATAGTAAGAAATTTTTAAAAAATAGTTTAAGATCTAATGAGAACCAATGCCATCCCATTGCTATATTACATTCTTTTAAAATCAATTTGATGACGTCTTATCAACCAAACCAGATTCTATTATTGCTGTTATGGAATTTCTTTTCATAACAGATTCCGGACATGCTAACTGCTTTTCTGCAATTTCTTAAACTTCAGAAATTGAGTTTCTGATGAGGTATTAAACTTCAGGACACATGGTATCTTTCAGCTACATCATGCAATTACAAGTTCAGCAACGATATAGATAGTAAGGTTGCTTTGTACTTTGGGACATGACAATGTATGGAACAAAAAGTATTAAATTAAGCAGGGAATATTTCATTCTTAGTGGACCGAGAAGAAGATAATTTGAAATGAAATAATTCCCTCAAGGATGAGAAACCAGTAAGGACTCAGTTTTAGACAGAGGAGGTGCAGATTGAAGAAAAGTATAAACGAAGGAGGTGAAATTGATTAAATATGGGAGAGGAAATGTTTAAATCTGAACTTTCATTTCAGTTAAGTCAAAAATTTTTTTAAAAAAAAGAAAAAAAAGCTATCTTCAGACACTAAAAGCCTAAAATTTTTAAATTCATAGGAAAGTGACTAGTCAACTGAAAACAAAGCACACATGAGCACATAAGACCGCAAAAGGCACACATACTCAAACCAATAAAATCACATTTCAAAATAGCCAACTGATTTCCAAATAAATATCGAATGAACAGATATGGCAGTGGATTAGTACAAACTCACTAAAGCAGGGGAGCTGTTGAGCTCTTCATTAACCTCCACAACTTTTCCAGAAACAGGAGAATTAATGTCACTAGTAGCCTTGACACTTTCAACTGCACCAAAACTGGCACCTTGCTTTACTGTAACCCCCACATCTGGTAATTCAACATACACAACATCGCCTAAATAATCTTGAGCATGGTCAGTTATACCAATGGTTGCAGAATTACCATCAACCTTAGCCCATTCATGAGAGTCGGCATATTTTAGATCCTTCATAACTGCAGAAAGATTGCAAAAGTGGAAGTCAAAATGAAAGAAAGCCAAAATATCAACAAAAACCAATAAAAGATGTGTCCAAAGTTTCCAGAAAAATAAAATAAAATAAAATATAAAATAATAAACACAGATGACCTTAGGATCAATGCAGTAGACTATCTTTCTTAATGGACCCCAAATATTTGTTCAGAAATATAATTATTTTACCAGATAGCATCATCAATGAGAGGTGGAGAAAACATGTGCTTGTCATTAAGTTTTATCAGAAAGCATTCCCATTTTTCACTTGGATTTAGTAAACATGGATAAGAATTGAAAAACTTTTGGATGATCACTAATAATCTCAAACCATCCTAACTCATGGAGCCACTTAAAGCAACACTTCTTTCAAGTCATTTCAGTTAAACACACTAACGAATTGGGAAAGAAAGAGAACTACGTACACACAAACATACAAAAAAGCATGCGTGCACAGGGATAGAGAGATATACAATTTTTGTCACAATACTCTGCCATTTTCTGCTCTTGATTTCTTTCTTGAATTAGTATTGTATGTATTTAAGCAATAAAGAAAATTCACTAAGAACATCTTTCATGTAAGTGCTTCCACCACCTCTCTTTCTCTCAAGGGTAGGATACTTTATTCCAAAATGATAAGAAAATATGCAATCTACATGCCCAATGCCACAATGTTGCCATGATAGGCACCATAAAAAGCCATTATTTCCAATGTCACCAAACCAGCAGCACCACCACAACGGTATTACCACCTTCCAGCCACCGCCATCATCTCTAGCACAACCAGCAAAAAACCAACACCATTACCACCAAAAATTGCAGTTTATCTCATCACTAATCATGTTTACAACAAAAAATAATAACTCTTTTGCTATTTAAACAACAGACGATCACAAACCAACCAAACATTGTCTTCGCTTTGCATTGATTTTTTGAGAAATAATAAAGGAAAGAGATGAAGTCAACTCCACTGGATCAATGTCTGCCGAAGATAAATCTTCATATACATCGGCAACACAATAAAGAACCTGATCAGACTATCAACTCAATAGTCGCTAAGAAATAACCAAAGCTAAGAAAAAAGTTTGATTTCTAATTTTCTATAAATCCCTGCCTGACGATCCTGCGAAACCATCTGCATTAAACAAATCCAAAACTTAGCCACATCAACTGACAATAATAAACGGAACCCAGTTGCAGAATCAAATCTCTTATCAAACAGAGCCAGAGATCAAGCAGCCCTAAATAAGATCCAAATCCTATGATCACCTGTATGCACATAAAACCATCCAAACATTAAACTAGATAACAAAAATAACAGCAAAGTTTAATTTACCGGAAGAAAAACCTCTGTGGAACACAGAGATCCTGAGGTAAGAAGCAGCCCTTGAAGCCCACAACTTGGAAGCCATGTTCGATGCACTTCTGTTCTCACTTCACTTACAAAACACTCCAAAACACTAAAAGTACAAATGATGTCTTTCTTTAATATGCGAATACACGTATATTCGAGGGCTGGTAGGAGAATGCTTGTTTGTGTCATCAATGAGTAATTTTGGGTTGACGAACCCAAAATTTAATAATATATATTTATATTTATATATATTTAATAATAAATATAAATATAAATTTTAGTATTTAAAAAATTCCTTAAATTTTGGATCTTATTTTGTAAATTATAAAATTATATATTTAAAATAAATATTTAAAAAAGTTTGCTTAAAATTTATACAAAAATATCAAATACTTATTTTATAAATAATATCTAATTATCTTAAAAATTATGTACAATATAAAAATATTAAATATTTTAAATTTTTATTTTAACTATTGAATAAATAATATTATTTTATAAATTATAAAATTATTTATCATTATATTGTCGCATAACATGAATGCTACGTCATAAAAATTTAGAATGTATAATATTATTCTTTTATAATAATTTTATGTTATACAAAGTATTAAAATAAGAAGATCAATAAATTATTATCAAGTACCAAGTAAGTCTTCGTAATTTACAACACGCCATTATAATCCATCCTCTCTATCACCTGCTATAATATAACGAAAAGTAATAACTAGGGGTTATACGGGCATGCATCGTCAAGTATATTTTTATTTATTTAGGAATGGGTGCGCGTGTGAAGCTAGGGATCTAAATGACAAACAAAATATAAAGAAAATTGTAAAAGAAAAATTGGTAGCGGGTGCTGACCCATCATTAGCCGCACGGTGACGCAATGGATTCTCCGTAGTACCGCTCTGCCTTGACCGCACGGGGAATTAATATAGTATTAGATTCGTAATTCTAATTCAATAGTTTTGGGAATGGCAACAGTCGGTAACGTTAAATACATTGTTTAATGAGTTATAATATGCTTTTTTGTTTTATGAATGCATTTTCAAGTCAATAATAAAATGGTTTAATAAATTTTAATATTTAATTAATCAATGTTATGTTCTTAATGTTAGGATTAAAATTATGATTTATGCTTTTAAATTATTTATTATGATAAAATTCTTTTAATAAATTTTATTTACATATACTATTGAACATGTATATACATAGAAAGAGAGAGAGAGAGACGCACACATATAAGCATAAGTCCTTATTTATAAAAAAATTATATATATATAATTTAAGTATAAGGCATAAGTTATTAAGATAAAAATATATAAATTATAAGCTATTTATAAACAAAAAATTATTCACGATTATTTGTAAAGTTAACATTTCATAATATGAGACTATAGTTTTTATTCCAAAGAATGATTTATCTTGATTATTAAAATAGAAGAATTGCTATATATTTGTTATACATTAAACTAGACTATTTTGAAATAAGTTCTAATTAAAAAAAATTATTAATTTTAATTTACATAAAATTTAATAAAGTTAATTGAATATGTAACAAACTTGCATTCATGTATTATGTATTTTAAGTTACCCAGACTATTCGTGGTACTTGATTATATAAATTTATGGTTGCAATTTATTCAAAAAAATTATTTATTAGATAATAATATTTATTTGTAAATTTATTATAAATATGAAAATATTAAAAATTATCATTAGAGTAATTTAGTGACTTAGATAAATATGAAACTAAATCGACATGATATTTACAATAAACTTGTTTTAATTATAAGCATTAAAGAGAGGATTAATCCAATGGTATTATTAATATATGGCCAAAGTCAAATTTAAATTAAGCAAACTTTATGGTATATATAAATCCTTCTAGAGTGCAATAACTTGCTCTTAATTTAAAAGATCAGATAATATGAAATGATTGAATTTGAGCCTTCTAAGTTAACGTTACAAAACCTATGGGTCTAAAATTTTTTTACTAACTCAAGTCCAACCCATAATATAGATTAAATATGTAATCTATATAAGCATGCTAAAAGATAAAAATTCGTAAGATTTGGAGTGAAAATTGAGAATAACAAATAAACATCAATGTTTTTAAGGTATTTTTTTAATTTTTTATGCTTGCAATAAAACAAGAATTTATTCTTTTTGCTGCATATTGTATTAAAATAAATTAAAATTTATTTTTTAAAATTTTCACGTTCTAACATTTGGAGATTTAAAAATTTTACATGGCATTTCTAATTTGTGATCACAATATTAATTGTTTTCAAGAAAATTGAATTGACTTACACCTTAACCACACAATAAAAATCATAGATGATTTGGATTTTTGATTATACACACACATAAATACATACATACTGCTATATTTGTATATATAGCTGCATCTTAAAATAATGTATAATAACAATATATATTCTTTCAATTATGTTTTCATGAGATAAAAAATACAAGCACTAGAAATGTAATAAAAAAGGAAAAGAAAAATATCCAATAATTTTGGCTTTTAATTAGATTGGAATTCAATAATTATTTTAAGATTAATTTTGAATTTGTATATTTGAATTATATTTAAGGATAAAACAACATTTCAAAAACATCTTTTCAACTCCAAAAACTAATACAATATTTTTTAATTTTATCAAAAATTGATTTAGAAAAAAATTTAACAAATACCTAAAATAATTTTTTTCTTCTACGATCCCAAATTGGCCCTTAGAGAGAAGAGTTGTTTTATGCAGCCCATTTTTTATACGATAACATGTAATTTATTTTAAGTTTGTACACTTTGAGTGAAGAGTCTACTAGAACTAGTTAGACTTATTACAGCTTAATATAAAAATTTGCTATAATTTAGAGGGCTTATTGTCACATATTTTGATTGATGGTTTGCTTTATACAAGGTGAAGGATATGAAACTCTTAGCTTTACACAATTTTTTATATTAATTTTTCAATTATTAGATTATGTATTTTTAATGATTGAAATTAAATTTAATAAATATATTAATTATATAAATTAATTTAATCTCATATATTAAAAGTGTATTGATTTAACAGTTGAAAAATAGTGTAAAAAATTGTTTAAAATTAAAGGACTATCAATCCTTCTCCATTATTATAAATTCTATTAAAGTTCATTCCTAAAATTTGCTCCAAACAAAAGTGCTGGAGTCAAGAACTAATGTTCGTTTCTTTCTCATAATTTATTCATTTTGTAAGTTGACTTCTTCTTAAAAATCTGTGTAATAGTTAGATCATAATAACATCGATATAAATTTCCCATAGATAAAAAACAAATCACATCTTCAGTTCTTCATATCAAATTCTACTTTTATTACTTGGATTTCAAAATAAATTTGATTCATAGTCTTTATAAAAACCTCTAATAGAATAACTATGTTCATTTTTTATTTTCATTTCTTTGTTGATAACATTTTTTTGACTCTCTAATTTAAAAATTTTAAAAACTTTTCTTTGTAGACCATGCATTTTTTTTTAAAAAAATTTTGCCATTTTTAGAATATAAACTTTAATGGGATATAATTTTTTTTATTAGAGACTATGGGGTGGGTGGGGGGGTCTTAGTATATTTATTATTCAAATAAAAAATTCTCATAAATTAAGTTTCTTGGTCAAGGATCTTTTTTAGTTGAATGAACTTTTTGTTTGCTTTAAAAAAGATAGACTAAACATCCGATGCCGAGTCTTATAATTATTCGAACCTAAAGGTGTGATTTGGTTGCTTATTCTTTCCTTGCTTGTACTTCAGTAGTCAAGATGCAAACTAAGTAATTAATTTAACTACTTATAAATATCATTAACTAAAATTATTACTAACTGACTGCATCAAATCCTTTCTTGCTTTTGGGGATCCTTCACCCTATTATTTAACATCTATATTCTAGCTTCTTCTAAGCTATTTCTTAATTTTGGTATCAGTAATTAATTATACAATTTCTATAATATATACTTGATATATCTATTCATAATCTTAAATTAAAATTAATTTTGGAAACACCAAATTTTAAACTCATTTTGTAATTCAAATTTATGAGATTATACCAATCAAATAGAATTTATCCTTTGTTGGCATTTTTGTACAATATGTGATCACAACTCAAAAGGGAGTTTTGTTTTCAAAATCTTACCTTTCTCCTTTGTTTGCATTTTTCCTCCACAAAACTTCATATAGATTCTTAGAGGGTGTTACGTGAAATGTTGTTTCTTACAAGCTATTTGGCATCAATTTATAAAAAATAAATAAATATATATATATAATATATATATTGCTCTCAAAAGAACAAGAAAAACATGTTGGTAAACAATTTTGACAAATGATTTTATTTCTATTTGAAAAATATATATATAAATTTTATTTAAATTAATTTAATATAAGTTTGTCTCTTTTTAATTTATTTTTCTTATAAATATATGAGCTTGTACGAGAAGTATTCGTATAAGAGTTTTTTTATTATAAATTTTAATGAAATTATATATATTTTCAATCAAACTAATTCAAATAAGAAGTATTTATATAAGAAGAGTTTGTACACAACGCAATATTATTTAATGAAATATAACTAACTAATTTATTGGTACAATTGTGAAAGCATATAAGACATCGATATTTACAAATGCATGAACCAAATCACACAAAGTATGGAAAAATGTAATGCATCTCTAATTCAACTATGTTTGCAGATGAGATAAAAACATATTACACTAATTAACACAAATTGACAAGAATACAAACACCAGTTATATAATTTAATCTGGAGTGACTTAACCCCCTAAGATGTTGAATATTTATTTCACAATATCAACAATAAATAAAATGGCTAAATTTTATATTTACAATTTCACTAATATTCGTTTCAACAAATGAACCAAGTCAAGACAAATCGGGCTCGGACAATTAGATTATTCTTAAAGGAGCCCATGTTATGACTCTAAGTGTCACAGGGTCTTTGTTTAGAGTGGCTCCCTGTGATGCGTTGAGACTCTCCTTAATCAGCACAATCAATTTTTCCGCTCTCAACTCGCACAGCAGCATCAAAAGAGCAAACACACAAGAATAAAGCAACGCAACAAGCAATCACAATGCCCACAAGAGTTATGAAGGCACCGACCTTCAACCTTTTTATTGCTCACAAAAAGGAACTTACCTCGCTCACATTTGCCTCTCTTTCTTTCTCTCTCTATATATATGGAATTCCCATAACATGTACATCTATGTGCTCTCTCATGTACATCTCATACAAAAGGGTCTCGCCTTTTTATATAGTGGAACCAACACCTCTTGGTTCCTAGGGCTCACTAGGAATTCTAATCCTAGTATAACTCCTATAAATCGAGTATATCTTATAATCTGAATATATCTCGTATAATCTGAGTATATCTTTGTAGGCATCCAATTCTGAGTAGAACTCTTTACCACGAGAAGTCCTATGCGTAGTTGAACTCTGTTTCGCACAACAGCCCACCACACTGCACCACATAACACTCCTACTGTGCTTAGGAGTTGCGATCCAACTAGTAGGGTCACACTCAAACTTTTGGCATAGTTGAACTCTATTTTGCACAACAGCCCACCATGCTGCACCACATCACACTCCTGCTGTGCTTAGGAGTTGTGATCCAACTAGTAGGGTCACACTCAAACTCTTGGCGTAATCCACTTATTCTATCAGGCCATAAGAAGAAACCTATCCCAACATAAACTCTACGAGTGGTGCCCCACACACCTTTATCCTCTGAGGTTTTGGACCATAAGGAATCATTGAACCCTACATTGATCATAGAAATATGTCTCCAAGACATAGATGTGCGGAAACCCTATCATTTTACCACATAGTGTGCTAGTTAGTGCCACACATCTTGATCGCTAGCGTTGCATAGCCTGCCTGCCAATATCGCCCACTGGTGCCCAGCATTGCACACAGGTGCCCAATTGTTGAGGACCTCAAGAGGCAAAGGGAGCGTGAAAGAATGCGCGTAAGGCACCAAGCAGTAAGAGAGGCAGAAACAGGCCAAAGTGTGTGCGTAACAAGCCTGCACGCAGCAAGCAGTGAAGCACGGCTAGGTTCTGACTCATTCCTAATCAATTGCAGAAATCAAAGCCAAGAAGAAGACCAGCATTGGCAGGACACGTAGGAAGATATCCGAGCAGGAGAAGGAGAGTGACGGTGTGAAGAACTCCAGCAGCAGCAGAATGTCTTAAAAGGTTTACTTTAGCAAGATGACCACGTCAAAGAGAAGTCTTGGAGAGGAAGGACATCATAGCAAAAGTCTAATCCAAGAAGGAAATGACACAGAAGAAGTCAATAGTTGTAGGAAAGAAGATAAGATAAGGATAAAAGGACTTAGTCAAAGTAGAAATTCTAATCTTAGTAGGAATTCAAGAAAGATCAAGAATTCTAGTAGGATTAGAAAACAATGGGATATGGTCTATCTTGATAATGTTTTAGTTGACTTAGAAAAAGCTTGTTGACTTAGGAAAACATATCCTAAGTGGATAAGGAACCTAAGTACTAGTTAAATTAGGATAAGGCTATCTTAGGACTATAAATACAACCCATTATTTATGAGGAGGACATATGCTCTGAATTTTGTTATTTTCTCATTCAATAATCAAGAATCAAGGTTAGCATTTTTGCTTACTTTCTTGCTTATATTTCAGTTATCTTTTAAGAGTTGTCTTGAGATAACTTGGGCTTAAGACAAGGTTAAGAGTTGTCTTCCTTGCTTAAGAGCTTAGGTTGAAGTTAAGAGTTGTCTTCTTCAACCAAGGCAAGTTGTGATAGGTTTAAGAGTTGTGTTGCCTATCCAATATATCTTTATATATATTAGTTAACTCAAAGGACAGCTTAGAGGGACGTAAATATAAGAAAAAAGCTCAAGAATCAAACGGGACAGCAAGTTAGAAAGGATTTCAATAGAGGTGCTGACCTTTAAGGTGTATAAAAGTTGGGGGAAAAAAAATCAAGACCCCAACAAATTGGTGCTTTCGTTGAGAAATAGCATGATCATCAACAAAATTGGTGCTCCGGTTGAGAGATCAACACAACCACCAGTTGAGAAAAAACACAATCACCCCTACAAATTAGTGCTCTAAGTCAATTCCAAGGCATCAAGGTTACCATGACATCTAGGCAGCATTCACCCCCACCACAAGAATAGACTGGGGAAGATTTCTCAACCACCAACTGCGGAAGAATCCTTGCTTTAGATAGAAACCATAATGCGATCAGTGACCAGGTAAGTGATAGTAAACTCCAACTATCCTCTATCATTCATTCTCTTAAATAGTTGAAGAGAGACACACCCCGAGTGGCTGGAAAATAAGTCCAAACCAAACCAGGCAGAAACAACCACCTACCATAAATGTCTAAAAGGCTTCAATCTGAAATCACACGATACCAACTGCATGAGAAAGGGGGAAAAGGTGCACAAGTTTAGGAAGCAGAAGGGAAACTTCACCAAACGAACACCTGCCCTATGATCGCTATAATGATTATAGCGACGATAAGGAGGTGCTGGACAGAAGGCCCGCATCATGGCAACCAAGAAGGGTATGGAATCACCCTAAGGCAGAACCATGGCACACCACAAGAAAGGAGGATTGACATTACGATAGCCTAAGCCATTACACATGGCCTAAGGTAAAAATTGAGTTCCCTACCTTTGAGAAGGGAGATCCAACCAAATGGATCTCCAAGGCTGAATTTTACTTTGAGAAACAAGGTGTTGAAAAAGGTGAAAGGGTTGATTTTGCATCCTATCACCTATGTGGGAGAGCCAACCAATGGTGGCATTGGCTTAAGGCCACCTATGGCCGAGAAAGGAAGAAGGATAGGCTGGACAAGGTTCACACAAGAGTTAGTGAACAGATTTGGCCCATCTAGCATGACAAACTATGAGGGACAGCTTGCCAAGATTAGGCAAGAGGGATCTCTAGAAAGCTACCTTGAAGAATTCAAGAGGTTAGCCAAATTGGTAGGACATTGGCCAGATAGTGCACTAATTGGCACTTTTCTAGATGGCCTTGTACCTTGGCTAAGCCGAGAAGTGAAGATGAGGGATCCAAACTCTCTCACTCAGTGCATTCAATTGGCAAGACTCATCAACGATGGGAGAAGCATCACCCGCAGCACAACCAAGGTCATCAAACCCTCGGACAAACTAGGTAAAGCATCCTCATCAAGTAAGACAGCGCCCTAAAAAACAAAGTACCCTCTCAAACTATCCACCAAAGAAATCAACAGGAGAATAGAAAGAGGCTTATGTTTTAGGTGCAATGATAAGTGGCAAGTTGGCCACAAGTGCAAGAAAGGGTTGTTCAACATCATTGAAGTAGTAAGTGATGAAGAACATGAGGAAAGCAGCGAGGAAGAACAAGAAAGCCACATGGACAGCAAGGAGGAAGCAGAGGCAGAACACTCCCCTGATGATGCAGAAGAAGGCAAAATCAACTTGCATGCAGTAGGGGCAACCACCAAGCCTACTGCCATGAGGTTGTTCGCAACCATTAATGGAAAAATGTTTTGGTGTTGATAGATAGTGGAGCTACTCATAACTTCATCAACACAAAATTGGTCAAAACACTTCAGCTATGTCCGAAAAAGATTGCACCCTTTGAGGTAAGAGTGGCAAGCGACAGAAAGCTCAAGTGCACACAAGTAATCCAGGCAGTAGCTATGCAGATTCAAGGAGTCAAAATAGAAGCAGAAACTGCATGTGTTAGCCCTGGCAGGTCTTGATGTGGTTTTAGGCAATGCTTGGCTTAAAACCATAGGCAAGATAATGTTCGACTACGAATCCATGGCCATGCACTTCCAATGGAAGGGAAGGACTGCACGTGGGAGGCATCCACCACCAATGCAGCGCATCATTGTGAGGTAAGTACCCTTGAATGACTATACAGAAAAAGGGCACAATGTTTTGCGGTTCTCTTGGCCACAAAAGAGGAAAACACAGCCGAACATCATACACACGAAGACATACCAATGGGAGTAAGGAACCTACTGGAGCAATTCGGAGATGTCTTAGGAGAGCCACAAGGACTACCACCCTCAAGACATTACGACCATGCCATCCCATTAATCGACGAAACCAAGGCGATTAATGTAGCACCTTACTGGTATGCACACTTCCAAAAGAACGAGATTGAAAGACAAGTGGAAGAGATGCTACAGCAAGGTATTATCTGACCTAGCACCTCACCTTTTTCTTCTCCCAGTTCTACTTGTTAGAAAGAAAGACAGAACTTGGAGGTTTTGCACGATTATCAGGCACTCAACCAAGCAATTGTCAAGGATCGTTTTCCAATCCCAACAATTGATGATATGCTGGACGAGTTACATGGAGCAAAGCTGTTCACCAAGCTGGATCTCAAGGCCGGATATCATCAAATACGCATGAAAGACGAGGACGTGTAGAAAATTAGTGGACTTGAGAAGAAGATTCAGTATGCTGAGATCGAGAAGGTAAGTGTTTAACATCTTACTTGTTTTAGCATGGTAGAGGAACATTGTTGCAGGTGCCCACAGGGGATGTGTTTGCAGCATAATACATAATGGACTATTAATATATTTCTGATGGCTTGTAGTTAAAATAGTATAGTCTTTTTATCTTAAGAAAACAAAAAGGGAAAGAACCATAAAAAAAGCAGATATGGTTATAGGTTGGGGACAACAACAGAAATCAGTTTGCATCTGTAGCAAGTGGATAGGATAATTTTTTGTTGTGCTGATTAATTTGGTCATTTAGTGTCAACTGGGATGCATATTTGGTTAATTGGGTTACCTGGAAAATCATTTTGCAGCGAAGCATTGAGGACAAACTTGCAAACTTGAGGCACGAAAAGCGTAATATCAAGGAAGAAATTGGCCGTATAAATCCTGATCTTCATAAGGTGAGTTATGTCCACAAGTATTCCCTTTATCTAGTTTATGCAGTAAACATCTTACCCCACTGACCTAGGTGCTTGTAAATAATGCTTGCAGTTAAAGGATAAGATTGATAGGAGAACCACAGATATCAAGAAGCTGGAAAAGAGGATCAATGAGATTGTTGATCGTCTCTACAAAGATTTCAGTAAATCTGTCGGGGTAGCAAACATCCGCGAGTATGAGGAAAACCAGCTCAAGGCTGCCCAAAATGTTGCTGAAGGGAGGCTTAACTTGAGTAACCAGTTGTCAAAGTTCAAGTATCAGTAAGTTGGAGTTTTTGTGAGAGAGAGAGCTTTTTATCAAGTTAAAGAAAGCTGCAATTGAAGACGGTGTTTGCGTGAATATTTTTTTTGTTTTTCAAATTAGCTTTTCTAGCCTAAAACTATCCCTTGACTATTGTTGATATAATAAAATTTTGTCTTATTACTTGATTTCTTTACCGTGTGTTTTTCTTGAAATTGGTATTTATGAATTTAATGTTCAAATTTGCAGTGATTTAGAAGGAAAATTTGAATTTACCTCTGAAATTATTCATTCCGTGAGCTTTTTTTAAGTAAAGCAAAAATTTAAATTTCCTTATTGCCTATTTTTCATATCTACAGGTTGTATTTATGTTTCATGTTGCGTAGAATTTATATTATTGACTTCTGGGTTAGTAAGTATACTGTTGATAAATTATTCTAGGAGGTGACTCTAGAGAGGAAGGATTAGCATCAGGTAAGTGATTTACATATAATTGATTGATTTAATGTTCTAAACTGAAAAATAGACTTTATATGACTGATATTTGAACTATATTATATTTTACTTCTAATTGATCATTATGAAAATTCTTTAACTTTTAGCATGATTATATGAACTATATTATATTATAACTTTTAACTAAGTTAAAATGTGATTAAATATAATTTGAATATTTTCAACTTCATTGTAAAAAAGCAATACGCGGTAGAAGTTAAAAATGTTTATTTCAACTGCAACATGCGGTGTTATAATTTATTTTTGATGGTGTTGAAATATGCTTTTATTATTATATTTATTATAATTTAATAGCATGTAGATATGGTTTTATAATTCTTACATGTACTTAGGATACAGAGTAGTGTAAGATGTTCAGTACTGATAACTTTTTATCTAGTTTTAATCCTTCGGTGAAATACTATAAATAATAAATTTATGAGCAGCAGTTTTTATAAATAATAATCCAAAAATACAGTGATTATATAAACGGTATTCTTAAGCATAATGCTACAAAATTATGATTTGTCATGTGTTAGTAATATTTGAGTAATAATTAGTTTTATACTTTAAAAATTATTTCAAGCCTAATTATTATTAACATGTTTGGAAGCTAAGTGGATTTTTTATGAGTTAATTTTTTTTATATTTAAAATTATTTATTTTGCATTAACTCACCTTTAATTTTTAGGTTTTGGTAATGGCCTGTATAGGGTGTTATAGAGATGGATTTTATACTCAGCAAGACACCATGATATCATAATACATTTGTGAAGAATGATCGAAGTTATGTTGTTTTTAGCACTTTGATGAATATAGCTAATATTAATTAGATTTTTATTAGAACTTGAAGTTATATTATATGTTTATACTAGAATAGTGTTTGTGAATTTGTAGTATGTTGTTGAATTTGTAGAAGTTTGTTGAAATGAGGTTGTATTTAGAAGTGTTAAGGAAATTTTTATTTGCAGGTTTAAATTTTTTGATATATTCATAATATAAATAAAATTTGACCAACTTATTTTAAGAATTTGACATTTTTATTAGTTTTACTAAGGCTGGCAATACAAGTCGTGATCCAATTATTGGATATGAATTTCAAGTAAATAAACGAATTCAAATTTTAAAATCTGACACAAATAATAAACATGTCATGTTAATATTACTTATTTAATAATCGTGTCACATTTATGCTTGAACTATTAAATTTATTTGTTTGTTGAAAATACGAATAATAAATGAATACAAGAATTATAAATAAATTTGTGTCATAAACAAATAAAAGTATTATCTCAATTTGTTTATGATTCGTTTATAATTTATTTAAATTCATCTATGATTTATTTATTAATCATGTCTAAACAAATCATCTTAATCCATTTATGATTAGTTTATATTCCATTTACAATTTATTTATGATCCATTGTTTAAATGAACTATATCTAAATCATTCATTTGATAAATAAATGGTATTTGTGTTTGATTTTTTGACACAATTAATAAATAAATAGATTTGGATTAACCTTTATTTAAGACGGCATAAAACCAATACGATATGAATACGATACAATAATTAAATTCGCAATCCTTAAGTTTTACATTTAATTGTTATCAATTCTTATAAACTCTTATTTCACATGTTTTGAATTTTAGGGCATGGTATTTTTTATTTATTGTTTTAACATTTTTATTAGATTTACCTTCTAATTGTCATGCTCTGATTTGTAAATACGAGTACATAATGACGACCACATACTTGTGAGATATGCTTTTCACTAATAACTCATGGATATATAAAATATATTATATTACAAAAAATAAATAAATTTCATAGTACACACAGACACAAAATAAACCGAACCTTGTGCAATTATAAATCTTAGACATTTTAATTTCATAATTTATATTTATATACAAAAATAATATATAATATTTACAAAAAAAAATTTTAAATCAATTAGCTTTACAAAAATTCTGAATCCCTTAAAAAAAAATTGATATACATATAAGTGAGGAATACTAAATACTTAATAGAGTCTTCGATTTAATGCGAGCCATGAAATATGAGCTCTGGGTGTGGACTAGCAACCTCTTTGTAACTATCTAATTTGAAAATAATTTTAATAAAAAAAAGAGTATGAAACTTAGTAAAAAGATGGAATACAATAAAATGTAAGTATAATATAAGAGTAAGAGCTTTACATTTTTTTTAAAATAATAGTTCACTATAATTCAACTTTATAAATAAAACAAGTGATAGAAAATATTTTTTATACTTAAAACCTATGAAAAATCAAATAAAAAAATTGGATTTGCTAGAAAACTATTGCCTAAGATATCTCCTAGTTCATAGTTGATTAACATTTTAAACTCAGTAATGAGTTATTTCACATATTTAAATAAATTAAAAAAATTATTAAATTCACTAGTTAGTATTGACTTAGATAAGAGGTGCAGTATTGAACATGATCTTATCTATTTGTAACTTTTTCTTTTTTTCATATCAAGTAGTAAAGGTGGAAATAGGTAACTTCTCCTTTACTCTTTTCTCTAATAAAGATAGAAAACACGTATATAACACAAGCATATAGTTGTATTTGTGCACAAGCACACTCACATCAAGCACTAACACAAAAACCTCAAATCATGCAATTATGCAATCAACTTTACATCTTATACATCAAATATCAATATAAAATTATTTTGTCATAAATCATTCATTCATAGATAAAACTTCATAAGCCTCCAAATATATTTTCTAAACATAGTCTTACCCCAACATTTCTAGTTTCATACTTATAAGGTATCTATAAATCTCAAAGTCATAAAGCAATTAAATATTTAAATCATTTTATTGAAAAGTTTTTAAAATGCATTCTTCTACTCGCAATTTTTGCAATTGGAAAAATTAAGGTTTGAGTATGATTGAGAGTAGAAATTACCAAAATATGTTGGCATGATGGTACATTCGGCCACGTATATATGTTAGAAAAAAATTATAATTTTGATGTAATTATAGGTTTGATAATGCAATTGATATAATGTTTAGCATGAATTGGTGTTGAAATTCATAGATAAAATTCATGAATAGCGGAGTATGGTATAACATTGCTTGATAAGCTTAATGAGAGATAATTGAATGATGTTAAC
This sequence comes from Xylocarpus granatum, assembly GCA_019650275.1. Taxonomy (NCBI): domain Eukaryota; kingdom Viridiplantae; phylum Streptophyta; class Magnoliopsida; order Sapindales; family Meliaceae; genus Xylocarpus; species Xylocarpus granatum. Next base: position 26,161 of record BNST01000568.1, on the reverse strand, counting down.
ATACAATGCTAAATTAGGTATTCCAAAATACCTTTACAATATTGTATGTTTTAGGCTTAACACGTGTGTGCACTTAAATTGATTGTATGATGAATGTGAAAAAAATAATTTCACAACAATGAATAATGAACTTTAGATAAAATTTTGAAATATGTATAGCTCAAATGTTGTGAAGAATAGGTTTTATGAATGAGTTGGAATAAGTATTGAATAGTTTGCATATTTATTATACTTTTATATTAAAGGCTAATGTGAAAATGAAAAAAAGTCACGAGTTGGTCCGAGTGACCATAGGCTGGGCTCTATCCGGAGGGTTTACGGGTTGGTTTTAATGATCATAAGCTAGACCTTATTTGGGAGATCAACGAGTTGGTCTGCATTACCATAGGCTGGGCCCTATTCAAAGTTTACGAGTTGGATTGCGCAACTATAGGCTAGATCCTAATACCACATACTAGATATGGTCCTATATGGATTATATCAAAGAGATGAGGATTGTGTGAGTATGATGTGACCAGTAATTGCAAATGCATTAATCATGTCTCATAAAAAAAGAAAGAAAATGAAACAAATGATATTTTAGCAAGAATTGTAAAAATTTCCCAAATTAACATAACATAATGCATAATTGTGTAGTTGTGAGTATATGTGCGTAAATTCTTATGTTTGTATATTATGTACCATCTATAGATATATGAATTAACCTAGAGGAAAAAAAATGATTATTTCTACAAATTATGTTTATCTTACTGAGCAGTTTCAATTGCTCACTTTTTGGGTTTTCTTAATTTTAGATAAAGTAAAATCTACAGAGCTAGAAAGTACAATTGAGGGATAGCACGTGGAAAAAAAAAGAGCGTATGTGTTTAATATTTTGGTTTATTTGCATGTGCAAAGATAAGTGTTTTATTTTTTCTGTATAAACTGAATGTAAATATTTGCGTAAAAAGATAATAGTTAATTAAATATAATTTGTGGAAGGTTGTGATGTATATCTTTAAATGGTAGAAGTAGTTAGAATAATATATATTTAGAAGTGTCAAAATTCTTTTTACAGATAGCGTAGTTTAAGTTTTTTAACAAGAATATAGCAAAAAATTTTCAAAAGTTACCATCATTTGGTCAAGTGACACTATTTATTTGGTTATGTATTATTCATATGGTCACTACAATATATTTAATAGTATTTATATTTATGCATTTGGAAACTTAGACTTATTCAATTTGGTGCCAAAATACTAGGAGCCTTTGACAACTTGTAAATACACTTAATAAACATTAATAAAACATATTTATGAACCAAATAGTCACATTAGCCTAAGGACTAAGCTATCCAAAACAAGGCAATAAGCACATGCCACTTTCACCTACACACACACACTAGAGTTTGTTATTTTTTACAAGGTCGATATGTATAGATTCTTACATGAGATAAACACAACATGTTGGCTACCATGTTAAGCTTCCAACATCAATTTTCATGTTCAAAATATAAACCAAGACAGCACTTAAAATGATAAAAGAAAACAGCGGAGGTACCACAGAATACATTATGCTAGTATAGTGTACAAATTTCCTCTCTAAACAATTACCAGGCTTATAGTTTTCAATCTAATAAAAATGCCATGATTAAATACACTAAATAAACCCATGAACTGAATTTTTCCAACTCCAAAATTCATCTTTAACATTTTCTAAAAATTCAATTAATTTCAACATTCTAGCAACACTTACACATGCACCACCATCACAATTCAATCTTGGTAATCATAAGACATGAACTAATTTTTTATTTGACATAACAATATATTTATCCACATGCACTTAACATCAATGAAGCACCAGTATATGGCCATCTAAGCATCAATTTCATCATATAAGAGATTTATTTACAATCACTCACATATATGTCAGTTTGGCCACCTTGGATTTCTTGGAATCAAAATTCAAATCATACTTCCTAATTGCTTCTAACATGATTTTAAGCTTGAATAAGATTCAAGGAATTCCCAACAACTTCATAAGAAAAAATCTCACCTCTTAAAATTTTCTTGAATTTTGTTTTTAATGAAAATTAGGTTGAATCAAGAGAATCCTTTGGTGTTTTTGTTTGTTTTCATGCTCAAGAAAGACAGTGGGAATAGTGGAGGAAAATGGAAGAAAGTTGTAAAGAATTGTAGAAGATGATGGAAGGTGGTTTTGGCTTAATAAGGAAATATGAGCAAAATATCTCTAATCCACCTTTAATTCATCCAATCGTGATATTAAGATATAAATATCAATATTAAATTGTTTAATAAAATATTGAATTGTTAAATTTCTAATTTTAACCTTGGTTAAGTGTTGAAAGATAAATGGCTTTATTTATGCTATTGTATTTTCAATTCTACATTTCATGGCTAATTCATTTACCAAGTTATAAAAATGTCCTTTTGAAATCAATTTATAACATTTCCTAAGGTTTTAATACTTAATACATCATAAGGCATAATAAAAATCATAAAATTTAACAATAAACTCATAAAGAAATGCATCACATTTTATACCTCAATTTAATGCTAACTAAGCATACATCTACTAGATTTAATTCTCTCACATGTATAATATGTCATGAACATGTCATAAATGATAATGTACCTAAGTAGTTTCGAAAATTTTTGTACAAGTTCTCAACTAATAGTTACAAATTTTTTTAAATTTATATTTTATGTTCCAAATTTTGTGGCATGACATTTTATTTGCATGTTCATTTTTTAAAAAAAATATATATATATAAATCCTTTCTCTAGTTATTTAAAGTAAAGAAATTTTAATAGATGTTTATTTTTTCAAAAGTTCAATCAAACTAATTGTTCTTATAAATTTTATTTGTTTATTTTTAATATTTAAAGTTTATTGAATCATCTATAATGGTGTAATGTGTCAAAACACTAGTCTTAAAATTTTTATAACCAGATGTTATAAATAACAGAAAACACATTATTTAAAATTATTCAAATTTATATATTCAAATATATTAGACAGTGCCTTTCTAAAGTAGTATTCTCAAATAAAGGGTCTTACCATCTCTAATAGAGCAGATTATTAGGTTTTATTCAGGAATTTGATACTCAAGATCATCCACTACCAATTACTATACAAGTATAAGTCCAAGCTGTTGTTTCACACTAATCTTCGTCATCACAAAATATTTTGTACAAAATGCAAGGCAGTATGAAGAAAGAGTATCAAAGATTTTATCAAATCTTACAAGTTCAATATTATAGAACTTTAACTTATATAATCATGCATTCTTATTTAAAGTCTTTATATGGCATGATTATCAAAATTTGTTTTGTAAGAAAATATTTATTCTAAGACTTCCAACACTTCTTGTTTAAAAGATCTAAAGGAGAATCAAGGATCAAAACAATGGATCTATTCTATGTGCAACTTTTTCAAAAGGAGACATTAATATTTATGTTAATCAAGAGGGTTTAGCTTTGTGTACAGATCGAAAACTCAAGTCTAAAATAAAATAGTGAGTTCTATTAAAGTAGGAATGAATTAGAGTTTATTTTATGGCTAAATTGGATATTAAACTATTAAAATTCCATTCTAAAAAAGAAAACTTCAGCTTAGGAAAAAAACCTCAAAAATTACCAAAATAAAACCTAATTAAATTAGCTATATTTAAAACTTAAATATGAACCAAAACACTTTTCCAAAAACACTAAGCTTAAAATAATAAATATTTGCAAGTTTGAAACATTTTGGAAATAAATATAAAAAAAAAGTTAAAATTTAATCCTTTCAAATTAAGGATGATCTTAAATAAAAAATTAAAAACACTTATGCTTAACTCATCCATTGATTAATCTTCTTTCAAGAAAAAGACGAGAAAGCATATAAACTTTGTAAAATTAATCAAAGCACATCACTAGAGTATTCATCAAACTTGGACTATTTTGTGCAACAATGGAATCTATTTTTGCTCATTCAAAGTTATTAACGTAATTTCTCTCAAAAAGATTAAAGGAAATTTCTTCTTGACATCATTGACAAAATTAAAAATCATGATATCAAAAAAGTACTTATATGATGTTAAAAAAGTACCTATTAAAGCTAAAAGAGTTAATTGTCCCAATCAATAACTTAAGGAGCTTAAACCTAGCAATTTGTAAATGATACTACCATAGCAAAAGTCAAAAGAAAAGCCAATTACTCTCCAAGACCTTCAAAGAGAGATTTTAGACATTAAAAGGTAGATTAAAATGTTAAAAGAGGAGAATTTAGATGTAACAATTAGATAAAAACTACAAAAGGAGAACCTAGATGTAAAAATTAGATTGTTATCTTTTGAAGCCATTACCTACTTGCCATCATCGTCAAACTTAAACAATTACTAAACATTATAATTAGTAACAATTAGATCTAGATGTAAAAATTAGATTGTTATCTTTTAAAGCCATTACCTACTTGCCATCGTCATCAAACTTAAACAATTACTAAACATTATAATTGCCATTTCAAATCAAAAATCAAACTCAAGATGAAACATTTTTTTCCATGTACAACATGGGCAATTTTGAAAGTGGTGTGTAAAGATCTTGCTGGTCCTCGATAATGATTTTCATTGAAACACAAGAACCTTGCTTGACTCTAGTACCAATCAAAATTGTATGAGATAAGGCCTCACCACCAGAATATATTATCAAGAAATCTCAGAAAATGCTATAGTATGCATAATAAACAATTTTATATCAAATATAAAATTTCAAAAGCTTATATTTGCAACCAAGAATTTTGCCACAAAAATTTCTTTGTTTTGGGTCCAAGTATTTGATAATCTGTAATATTTATCTCTTTATGTCTATTCTGTATGGATAAATGAAAAATACATTCTTGATATACATTCTATTTATAGAGATTCATTAGAACCTTAGAGAGTGTTTGAAGTCTTTAAAAAATTGTTACCACCATTTTATCTTCTAACTCCAATAATTCAAATAAGCCAACAATGTATTATTGGTATGATTTCATTTGTCTCAATTTTTTAATATTTTCAAAAGTTGTAACAATGTTGTCTCATCACCATTCATAATACTTTCAAAAGTTATAATAATATTATCTCATCACCATTCACAATACATTAAAAAGTTGTGATTATATTATTTGTTTTCAATAATTATAATAATTCTATAAAAGGAATGTACGTTGAAGATAGGAAAACAACAATTTTGAGAGGTGTATCACTTTTTGGAATGTCACCTTCTTTCTTATCATTCTCATATAACTATCAAGATATAATTTTCATTTCTACTTGTTTTATTTTAATTGTTATATTTCAAATCTCATATGGCCATCATTACTGTTTAATTTTTTTTTATTTTGTTATCTTATATGGTCAACATTGTCACTTAATATTATTTAATCAAAATTATTATTATTATTATTATTATTATTATTATTATTAGAGCCCTGTATAACTTTTAATTCTTTAAACAAATAATTTATTAAGACTAAATATTGTATAATATTTATCTATAATCAGATTATATATCTTTTATTGCTTGATCAACCCTATAATTCATTAGTCAGCCCAAATAATATTTTAAAAGATGGTCCCAGTGGATGATCTTAATAATTGGTTTATAATATGGAAAGAAATTAATATTATACAATTAAAAATCTTTTTAGAGTAAATACTATGAAGACTAAGAAGTATGAACTTTGACAATGATACTCCATCACCTTCCTCATCTTCGAGTCATCATTAAAATATAATAAATTTTTAATCAATTAATATTTCAAAAATTAAACAATCTTTGTTAAATTAGCATATTTCAAAGATAAATTAACAATAATAATAATAATAATTTGGTTAAAGACTTAAAGTTAAATGTGACTATGATGATGATTTGTTTAACTACGACAAAGATTAATAATTTGTTTGAAGAAGAAGATGATGGTGATGATGATGATGATCCACTTACAACGAGAACTAATAATTTGTTTCAAGAAGAAGAAGATAATGGTGGCGGTGGCAACTATGACTAATAATTTTAATTTGTTTAAGGACCACTTTGACTGATTTTTTGTTTAAAGAAGATGGCGATATCAACGACAGTGATAATAATAATCAAAATAATGGTAATAATAATTATCATCGACACTGACAACGATGGCAACTTACTCTTTTAAAAAATAAAACAGTGTATTTTAAGATTTTTTAAGATATTTTAAGATACAAAAATAATTTGACTTTTATTAAGAGTTTTTAATTTACTTTTTAATAAATATTTATTAAAAAATTAGAGTTCTTTGATAAAAAGTTTATTTATCTTTTAAGGTAATTATAATCATCTGATGTTGATATGAGATAAAATTAAAAATTTTGTTAAAAATTAATATAACACATATAAACTAATTGCAAAAATTGATATACAAACACTGACAACACATATGAAATTCAAATATATCAATAAATTGATCTGAAATGACATGATAATAATAAAAAAATTATGGATAAAAATTTGACATAATGTTTTTCAATGTTATGTTAGGCCACATCAATTTGAAAAAGCATGTAAGGCGGTGTGCAAATTGACAGCACATAAAATAATAAATCAAACAACATATAAAAGATAGATAATTTACTATTAACAACATATAAAGTACTTTAATATTAAAATTTTTAATTCCATCAACATCCACGTCCTTTTAAACAGCGGCCAATTAGAGCGAGCCCAATAAATTAAAGGGAAATTTTTAGAAATAATCTTATTTTTATCTCTCTTTACAATTTCGACCAACTCTAATTCATTCTTACCAAAATAACTACTTTGGACAATTTTACCCTCAAACCCTAATTTTAAGTTATAAATAGACACAAATCTCATTTTTTCACACCTTTCTCTTGTTTGAATCTTTCCTCTTTGAACAGCTCAAACAATAGTAAAAAGTACATATTCCAGCTTTTAACTACGAATTTAGAAAAAAAAAGTAAATTTTTAGAATTTAGATTTTTGTAATTTATATTTAATTTAAAGTGTATGATATTATTACAAAATAATTAAGTGATGTTATTAAATACAAAAATTTATATATCGAGAAGAGGGTAGAATAATCCCTGGCAAAATAGTCCTTTGGGTTGGCTATCAATTAAGTGCCCTGGGTCCACTACCAACCCAGGGCATATGTTTCCTTAGGTTATTATATATATATATATATATATATATATATATATATATATATATATATATATTATTATTATTATTATAACTAATAATTTTCTTAAAAATTATAATTTAATAGTTAAATTTTTTATTAATTATATTATAAAAGTTATAACATAATTAATTTTTTGTATTAATAAACATATAATTTTTGAAAATATTTTAAGCATATGACTGAAATGTACTGTTGGTGCTTGACATGGAGGATTGTGAGTTATGTTATCTGATGGTTCAAAAAAATACCGCAGTGAAAGAATTTTGTACCATGAATTATTGGCCATGATATATGACTGAGCTAAAATTAACCCAACAAAATTTAACATTCAATTGAAACCTGGTTTCAAATATATGGATAGAAGATCTTGAATATATATGAATGTCGTAGACAATTATAGTGTATCTAGTTTTGTGTGTAATATTGGGGTGGAAGGGTGTAAAGATCTGCCCATGCTTTTTGTATCTGTAGAGCAAGTAATTCTTATTGATCCCAAGATGACTTGTAGTAATTTATCAACTATTGATACAAAAATTCCTACACAACTAGTTGTTTCTTCTTGAATAGCAATCGATTCAACTAGGGCCAATATTATACAGAATATGATGTAAATTCTATAGACCCTGCACTAATCCAACGTGGAGCTCCAGTTAACCATGGAAAATATGTGTTTTGCCAAATCAATAAAGATCATGTACATGTTTTCTTTCAAGCTTAGCCATATGTGTATGGTGAAGGTGCTGACATGCTTAATGATATGCCACCAAACGCATGCAAGAATGATTACGAAAATGATACTAATCCAGCCATGAACTTGAGTCAGTAAGTTCGTGACAGTGACACATCTACGAGGATTGGTGATGACATGGTTGGTCCATCAAGTGGTCGTCGTATGCCACTTATTCCCCATCATTTTCTACACCACAAGATGCATTGTCCATGTCTACATATAGTGTGATAGATGTTGGATAGCTTTTCAATTCAAAGAAGGAGTTACGAGATACATTGGGTGGCATTGAAGAATTATTTTCAGTTTTGAGTTTCAAAATCAATAACAAATCAATTTGAGGTTAGATGTGTTGTTGATGGATATAAATGCCAGATACGAGCAACGAATACAAATGGAAAAGGTGAATATTGATGTATTAAATTGTTTGAAACTAAGCATACTTGTAGAAGTGATCAACTAAATTTAGGTCATCAACAAGCAAATAGTCAATTTATTGGTGAGTTTGTTATGGACAAATTTTAAGATTGTACTAGGATTTATACTCTAAGTAACATTCGCTGTGACATACATCAAGAGTTTGAAGTGCGGGTGTCTTACCGTATAGCATGGCTAACAAGAGAAGAAGCACTAAAATTAGCATGTGGGAACTCAACTGAATCGCTCAACTTGCTGCCACAGTTTTGTTACGTACTCAGAGAAAGGAATCTAGGTATAATAATGCATATAAAAACTGATGATGATGCACTTGGTGTCTCTTTGAATGGTTTTTATGTGGCAATTTGGCCGATTATTACTATTAATAGAACATTCTTAAAGGGTACATATTGAGGCACCATCTTTATTGCTGCTGCTCTTGATGGAAATGATAAAATTTATCTTATTGCATATGGAGTGGGGGACTCTGAAGACGATGCTTCATGGGAATGATTTTTAACAAAGCTATGGGATGTGCTTGAGACCTATTAAAGATCTTGTTTTGTCTCTAATTAACATGAGAGTATCATTAAAGGTATAAAAATGGTCTTCCCTAACTTATACCATGGTTTTTGTGCATATCATATTGAAGAGAATCTCAAAACAAAGTTCAAGTTTAAAGACCGCAAGAAAAATGCTTTTACCTTATTATAAAAGCATTGTGTTTAGTGATTTTGAAAAGCATATGGACAAATTGAAATCAGTGCATCATGATACCACCAACTATTTAGAAAATGAGGTTAGATTTCACTGTTGGGCAAGATGTCATTTTCCAATCCAGCGATATGACATAATAACCACAAACATTACCGAAAGTTTGAATGCATTATTAAAAGATGCACATACTCTTCCTATTATAGCCTTAGTTGATTAGATATGTTTAGTGTTATAGCGATGGTTTTATGAAAGGAGGAAAGAAGCTACTAAACACAATGAGGACACATTAATTGAAGCAGCAACCCAAAAAGTGAAAATGGTGCATTTCATCTCTTTAACTCTGTCTTTTTATCCAGTTTCGCATTATAAGTTTGAAGTTAGAGGTAGAGGTGAAATTATTGTGGTCGACCTTAACCTAAAGACATGTCAATGCAGGCACTTCAACCTACAACAACTACCATGTGCTCGCGCAATGGAAATAATTAGATATGTCAAGGGAAAGTATGGAGAATTTTGCTCCAAATATTATTACAATGGTACACTGTTGGCCGCGTATGCAATAAAGATTCATCATGTTGGTGACCCGAGATTTTGGCAAGTCCCCAGCGACATTCAAGCAATTATTGTAAAACCAACCATAGGTCATCTCCCATCTGGTTGACCAAGGAATACGTGCATCCCATCTTCGGGTGAAGAAGTGGATGTTCGGAGGTGTTCTCGATGCAAGCAATGTGGACACCATTGCGCAACTTGTAAAATCCCCTTGAATTTAGAGAAAACTTAAATATTGACATTTTATTATTTTTTGAATATTATTTATTATTTTCTTATTTATTTTCAAATAATTATTTACAATTCTAGACGACGGCATACCTCCCTTGGGTTCTCAGACCTTGGGTCCGTAAACTGAGGGCCCAAAAAAAATTGCCCTAAGTCCAAGGACCCAGGGACATTTTCTGGACTTAGGAGAGTTTTGGTCAGACTCAAGGTAGCGATATTCCACCTATTTCAGTATATAATCTACGCAGTGCATACATCTACGAATATCAACAATAATTCACAAGAAAAACAAATTCTGCCATTCACATAAACATAGTGCAATCTATAAATGCATAACCAAAATGGACAACAACAAAACATAAGCAAAACCACTACCACAACACACAACCAAAGTTACAACTACAACACACAATCAAGGCTACAACCACAATACACAATCAAAGTTACAACCACAACCATACAGTCAATGTATTTACAAACAGAATCTGCAAATACATAATAATTAATTGATTGACATAAACAATTAAAATGTAAAACATTAATGTATTCGGCCTACAAACAAATCTAGTGTCATCTTAATCCTAAAGAATGAGTCATGTTGTAATGTTAAATCCCACTGTCGACCTAATATAACGTACTCAATATATTTACAAGTAAATACACTAAAGTCGCCACTATTTACAATTTTTGTAGTTGTATCTTGGGGCTTATGGTATTTGAATGGAATGTTAATGTTTGTGCAATTTGGCTGCTAGTCTCAGAATCCAAATCTGCGCAGCACCACAGGTAACAAGAGGCAAATGTTCTTCATCGTGTCAAATGCCTCTCAAGAGAAATGGCCTCGTGGGGACGAATCGTAAACCGTGATAGTATACCGAACCAATCCATCGACAATGCAACCTAATGATCTCCATAAATTAGCATAGGCATCAGCACAAAATCGATCATCCTCCAAGGGTTGTGCACACCTGCACAATTGCCTTGAAAGTGCACCTCAATGATAGAGAAGTCCAGTGGCTCAACAGTCCTGCGCCGCTATAAGTAAAGTAATCATGACTTCAAAGTTAAAAACCATGGTTAGTGAAGGTCAAATTCAAATATTGTAATGTAATGAGAAAATGGTTAACTTCTAATTCTATACTTACATATAGGTGTGTTTGGGCAATGGTCACATTTTGGCGAATTCTATCAGGACACACCATTTGTCGATGCTCGACTAGGTACAGATACTCATCGATATATTGATTAACAATAAAACAAACATTAGATTGACCAGTTATATAATAACAACGCATTCGATAGTGGATGTAATACTTACGGTATCTTCCAGCTATGCATCCGCATCTAAAATACCACAAAGCCACCTAGGTGTGATTGTGACACATCGTGTCTCAATAGATGCATCAAGATCCTCTAGTTAATGGAGATATGTGGCAAATAAATCATCCACATAAGGGGCGATTGGATCTATAATAGTATGCGTCAGATACTGTGGCAATTTCCTGCTAGTTAGTATCCCACACGACCTCTTCAAAGGGTTAGTGTACGAGCTTCTATCCTGCAAGTTAGGCCTATATATCTTGCCGAACTGATTACAACCTGCATCACCTGCAGGCTGTATGTCAACTTCAACACCTGTAGAGGGCTGCAGTGCTTCAACCTGTGAAATAATAATCAAATCCACCAAAATTAGTAATAGCAAATCAATTGTTGGAATCATAACAGAAAAATAAGTAACAACACATTTGAAAGTTTAAATATAATAATCTGTAAATGTCAATGGTCACTCATTGCCATCCATGCATAAAGGTCTACTAATAATTGATCAATTCGGCCCACAACATCAGTTCAATCTGATGCATACCATCGTGAATGGCACGCTTGATCCTATCCACATCATTTCATATGTATATGGTGTCTTGTCGCATGTAATGGACCTCTAAATCTAAAGAATTGAAGCAATCCATAATAAATTTCCTAAACTCTTCGTTGACGTGTACTAGCCGGGAGAGGAATGATGTGATAGAGCAAGAGAATGATGATGCGGCATAATCGGTGATGGCAAAAGGGAACGATGTTGTGCCATCATGGGAGAATGATGATGTGAGGACCCAGTTGAATGTTGTGACATGACCGGCGAATGATGATGCAATACTGTAGACGAATGATGAGACCTCACCAGAAATTGACGTTGTAATAATCAAGAATAGATATGTTAGGCAAATATAAGACACCTACGTGAAAATGTAAATGCAACAATAAATCATACCTCAACACAACTTAAAGTTGTAAAGACGCTATCCTCATACACGCCTCGTGGTTGAATTATCTCTAGTAATTGAACCACGCATAACAATTTTATCTCTACACTCTCGAGTTGTAGCGCTGAAACAACCTGAAGTGTCTAGATACCGAACAAATACCTATGAATAGTAGATTAGATTAATTTCGCTTCAAGCTCCTCCATTGTATGATACGTGGGATGGCATCACTCACAACAACAACAAACCTATTTTGTAAGCTAGGGATACTCTTGTAAATTCACGCCTACATGACATAAATTATAAATATTTCAACATGATACACAACGCAGAAATGAAAATATAACATGAAATTTGTTAGAAATGCCTGAAATGCAATCGCCATCTCAATAATGTTGTACTTGCCCTTAAATTGCTTATCACTAGTTTGCAAGCGCACCGAAGTGCTCTTACATTTGCTGTGTTGGATAACAAGCAATCGTTACAAAGACTGTATTGTATAAAGATAGACGGCAGATCCCCATGAATATCTATTAAACTCCTCTAAATCTTCCAAAATATCTAACAACCACAAATTAGCAGGTGATCTCCCGTCCTTACCAAATAAAAACTTCTTCAGCAAGTAAAAAATGGACAATCTAACTACATCTACATCTAAAATAGAAGAAAAGTCTAGAGCATCAAAAACTATATCAATATCGTCTAGGGTGATAATGTATGGATCCCCAAATATAGCATTCCTAAGACGAGTACTATCCTGTAAGTCTAAAGTAGGAAAATGTCCACACCTAAGTCCGATTATCAACCCAAACTCAACACGTGAAAACCAGATCCTCTGGTTACTAACTAAAATCCACATCTCATTTGGGTTACCATTTACATCTATTTCATGCAATAGTATGTAATGAATTAAAATAAATGAATAATGTAAGTCACCTATGCCTAACAAATAGCCAAAGCATATTTGCCTAAAAATAGCTAATTGGGTCTCACTTAATTTTGCCCTTATCTGATCAATCACTGCAAATCTCGCCAAACAACACGTCTCTGCGTGGAAGTACTTATGTATTAGGATCTTCAATCGAGATTGATTTGCTATTTGTACTTGTAAATTGGCAATAAATAATAATTAGTTATTATTGAATATTATAAATAAACAATAAAATATAGACACCAAACTTAAAAAAATATAAATTCCAATAATAGCTACTAAAAACAATAATTAATAGGTAAATATTAATTTTTTTATTATTTTATATTTTTCACTTATTTTTACTATATTTTATATAAATATAAATGAATTTAAAAAATTATAAATATATATAAATATAAATAAAAAAACCTTGGCTGCGTTCACCTTGGCCACGTGAACTTCACACGCTTAGGGCAGGCACGGGTACTTCTGGGCTACCATAAAGTTGCCTGGGTGCGTGAATTAAATTTCATCTGCCTTGGCTCATGTGTCTCCCAAGCCTAGGCAATTTCATCTGCGTCGATCGCGTGTCTCACACACCCGAGTAGACATTAATCTCCCCTGGGCTAGTGAACCACATGCGCCTCAGGAGACCCTCCCTAGCTATTTTTTAGGCACGTGAAATGCTCACGTCTGAAGAACAGACGTTGTCTTCTTTCTTTGTCTTTTGTATTTTCTTACCTAAAAATACCTAAATTACCTTATTTGCTATATTTTGTCCTATCTACACATCTAATTCACTTATATTATGTCAATATTTTAACGATCTTGTTATTTTAATAACAATTTCTCACAACACAACAGTCAAAAACTCAATTTTGTGATTTTTTAAATTTAATTATAGTTTACATTTATAATATTTATAAACACACAAATAAAGCAAAATTTGTATAATACAAGTCAGATTAACCTTTTTTATTATTGTAGTTATATTCTGTATACTATCGGAAATAAAACCCACAATTCATCGATGATGCAACGGTAAAATTTTTTTTTAAAATGGACAAATTATGGAAGTTGAAAAAAATGATGGTTTTTACCTTTCAATTATTTTGAAGGTAAAAATGAAATATATACATTAAAGTTTGAGAGTAAAATATTTAAAAATAATTATTTTAATAAAAATAAATTAAAATTATAAAGAAGAATAAAAATATGACTAGTTTTAAAAAATTTTTATTATTAAAATAGCAAAAGAGACACTCTAAGAATGCGAGCCTATGTTATAAATAATAATAATAATAAAATCAGAGAGAGGGTTTTGTGGGACAAGCTTCAGATAACATTTTCGTGTCCTCTGTTCGAAGCTTTGAACCCTTTCTTGAGCAGCGGAGGTATCATTTGCGATTCCGACTGTACGTTTAAAGCTCCTTGGTTAATTTACACTTAATAGTGTTTGAATCGTCTTTTCTTTTGTTTGGGTTTCGTTGAGAGTATGTTTTCATTTTGTTTAATATTGGGGATAGGTAACAGATAGGTTCGAGATTCTTGGTTTTATTTTTAATTCAATTTTCTGATTTTTTCACTTTGACGGACTTTTTTTAATCATTTCATTTGAGGGTCCTTGATTTTGTTGGAATGACATGCTTTTGCAGCGATAATGGTGGATGAAAATCAAGTCGATGTCAAGGACGAGGTGGCTGAAGTAAGTTGATTGCTTTTCTACTGTGTTACTTTTATTATACAAAAGGTTTATTTATTTATTTTTTAAATGAAATTTTGTTGTAATGGTGCACTTTTTGTGAAAATGGTTTTCTTGATTGAAGGGTTGTGTGGCATCTGAATGAAAAGAGATAAATGTATGGAATTTTGTTATATTACTGCTTTACTTGAATGAGTTTTCTGGAATTGAACCAATGTGTCGGATTTGAATCAGCAATTTGAAGAATACCCAATTAGCAGAATTGCTGATAGCAGTTTTTATGTTGTTGCACCTGTTTGGAAGGAAGTTTGTTCATTGGTTGTTGAAATTATTGTAATATGTTTTTAGAAAGGAGTTTTTTCTTTGCAGCTTGCCCCTTTTGATTCTTCTAAGAAGAAGAAGAAGAAAAAGGTTGTAATACAAGAGACTTCAGATGACTCTGTAGACAAATTAGCTGAGAAAACTGAAAATTTGACAGGTTTTTTATTGGAGAATTTATTATTTATTATTGTTTTCATCATTTTTTTGCCTGATAAGTTAAGTGGAAACTGTTAGTTTTTTTGTAATAGATTCTGTACTTTATTGCAAACTTCTGGGCACTTGTTGTTCTCCTTTTTGGTGCAGTCTCTGAGGGGCTTGAAAGTACTTTTACTGGTTTGAAAAAGAAAAAGAAGAAACAAGTAAGTTGGAAGACTTCTAAAGTAATCAATTATTTCCTTAAAAGTTGGAAGACTTCTATATTAAACAGTAACTTGTCCCCAGTTATTTACTTCCAAAGTAAACAGTAAACAAGTAGGTGGGAAAACTTATCAATCTCCATAATTAACATGCATGCTCTGTGACTATTGTAGGTAGAAACGAGTATATTGAATGAGGAGAGTGGAGATGTAGGAGAAGATTTGGCTGGTAACAAGTTGCACTTTACACTTTTTCATTTAAGTTTTACTGTGGCAGCTGATTTATACAGCAGCATTATGTTTCAATATACATCAGTTTATTTCACAAAACCTAAAATACAGTTGCACTGTACATTCAGATCATGCAGGGGAGGATGATGAGGGAGAAGGAACTGCTCTCCGACATCGTTATCCTTGGGAAGGGAGTGATCGAGATTATGAATACGAGGAGGTATATTGCTATTTCATTTTAATTAAAGTTATATTCGATATAATTTAGTAGTGCTTGGTTAAATGGCCTGTGTTTCTACTGATTTATTTAGGAGTTTCAATCTAGTTGGAAAGCATTTTGATTCATGTTGTACCCAAATAGTGAATTGGGTTAAGCCTATGATTAAATAAGAAACAGACACACTTTAACCATATAAATGGGAATATATTAGTACAATTATGTTGAAGCAATTGACATTACACTGCTGTTGTTTTTGGCAACTTTGCTGTTAGTACGTTTGTTTTTGTTTGTTTGGCTGATGTCATGTGTGCAGCTTCTTGGTAGGGTCTTTAACATCCTTCGAGAGAATAATCCTGAACTTGCTGGAGATAGGCGTAGAACTGTTATGAGGCCTCCACAAGTTCTTCGTGAAGGAACAAAGAAAACTGTTTTTGTGAATTTCATGGATCTCTGCAAGACGTATGTTCCAGTGCTTTGCCTAAAATTGTTTTCTTAATTTCTTTTTTGCCATTCTATTTGGATACTCTGGCTTACCATTGGATTCATTTTTCTTTTTTTTCTAACTAATGTTGTTTTTGTAAGACTGAACCACATAAGTGCGTACTAAATTTTTATTCCAATATCCTTTTCATGTATAGCATGCATCGGCAGCCAGACCATGTCATGGCATTCTTGCTTGCCGAGCTGGGGACAAGTGGATCACTGGATGGACAGCAAAGATTGGTAGTCAAGGGGAGATTTGCCCCCAAAAATTTTGAAGGGATACTGCGTCGATATGTCAGTAAGTATTATGTAGATAATTTGGTAATAAGTTAAGAAGTTGCTATAGGGACTTGTCTCTTTCTTCTTTGTTTTGTTTAATTGTTAAATCTAATATCTTTGCAATATTGTTTTCAGATGAATATGTTATTTGCCTGGGTTGCAAAAGTCCTGACACAATTCTTTCAAAGGAAAATCGTCTCTTCTTTCTCAGATGCGAGAAGGTAAAGCATTCACATTGAACTGCATTATCTATTTTTGGTTCTGGCACTTTTTATTCAATTGCCTTTTTAGTTAAAGCATGACTATTATGTGATTCTTGATATGGATGTCATGGGCTTCTGATTACAATTCCTGTTTGGCTTATTTGCATGTGCACAAGTTAGGAACTCCCATTAGGTATAGAATTTTGTAAGATAAAGTGTGCTACTGTTTTCATTCTCATTGTTGTTGATGTAATTGAGCTTTCTTATGATAGGTTGCTAAAATTCCAGTTATGTGGCCAATGATGATTTAAGTATTGCCTACATTGTCATATTGTTTAGCCCATGATTGAGATTGATTATTTATTTGAGGCCTGCTGGAAATCTTTTTATGTAGTCAAAACATTAATTTATAAGATGTCAGGAATTAGTATGATGTCACTGTAGGCAAATTGTTCTCTTGTGTTTCAAGTGTCATTATTTATTTCCAAGTCATTTGCCTAGGAGACTGATGATTGGAAGTTGCCTACATTGTCAGATTTCTTTTCAATGACTGAGAGATACATAGTTACTGATGTCTACTTGGAAGACTGCTGTTTTAAAAACGATTCTCTCTTGTGAAAACAATAATTGTAAAATTGGCATTTTCTTTTGTGGTTATGCTTTAATGGTGGCATCTTAAATATGTATGCCAGGGCCAAATCTTCTACTGAATGGCATATGGTGTAAGAATTGCATACATTGTCAGATTGCTTATATTTTGATTAGGAAATAATATACTTCTGAGGCCAATGTGGAAGCATTCTCGCAATGTTTGTCAACATCAAAGGAATTTATTATGGTTTTTCTTAAACAAATTCTAGCAAGATCAAAGTCATATCTGTATGAGGTAAAATTCTTGGTTTTAATGTTGGTTAGAATTTGGATGACCCATTTCGGTATGATTGAGGGTAGTCAATCCTGAATACTTCAATGGGCTTGGATACACTTTTGAACCTGCATGTTTATTTAAGATTAGGTATAATCTTTTGATCTTATTCTTGGCAGTGTGGCTCAGGACGATCAGTTGCTCCAATCAAAGCTGGTTTTGTTGCTCGTGTTGGCCGTAGAAATGCTGGGACTTAAGTTTGTTTTGTTGTTAGCCTTATCCACACCATGCATTTTGAGAAGCTGTTTTTTTGTTTAACTAATGCAAATTCAGTGTTGTTGTGGTTGGTTTTGAATGGAGGTCAATATTTGTATTTACTTAGTTGGAAAGATAATGGATAAATGGATCAGCATGAGCTTGAGATTGATCAGGAGGCTTTAATATCTTTAGAATGAGTAAATCTTTTTCAACCTTTTGTACTGTCTGATATTTTGGATTTGGTGAGATTGGCGCCATGATGGTTTCTACTGAAGTTCGTTTGCTACCGTATAATGTAAGGTCGATTTGGATGACAAACTTAATTGATTCAGATTTAAAGGTGTTATTGCTGAAAAAAATTACTTAAAAAGATTTTGGATTGTGAAAAGTAAAAATTTGGCAGCTTTTCAAAGTCTGATCCAGTTTTTATTTTCTTACGACTGAATAATACTGTTGGAAAGATAATTTTAAGTATATCTATGATTTGAATGTGATAATAAAAAATAAAAATTTATATAAAATAATAACACACACACACATTTATATATAATATTTTTATTATAAATATAATGTTATTAAATTAATTTGTATGAATAAATTTATATAGTATTTGCAACATTTTATATTTTTTGTAGTAAATTTTGTGAACTCTTTATTGTTTTTTATTGCAGTTCATCGTATCTTTGATGCAAAATTAACAGTAATTAGTTAAAATCAGATCCAATTCAGTAATGTAGTACAAAATGCCACTATACCAATAACCTTTAGCATGTGTCAATAAACTCACTTCTTGCCTATGTTATATTCTGGAAAGAAGTCCCAATTTGCATTGTATCAAACTTGACTTAGATGTCAACAGATTGAACCCAAATTTGATCCAACAACATATTTTCCCTTGCAGCATAAATTATTCGTAAGATCTAAACGTGCGTTTAAATGGGCAGAGCAGTCTTCACAATTTCGTGCGTTGTTCTGATTAGAGCAGTAAGCTGTTCATTTTGATCTTCACGTGAACAAGCTGAGAGAAGCACTTTAGCGGTTTCTACATCTGGGTAGCAACCAGAATCGATCATTTCTTCAAAAATTTGTAAGCACTTTCCTTACAGTTTCTTTCTTGAGTATGGACCTAGCCAGGAAGTCCAAGTTACAACATCAGGTTTCAACCTTTACACGGATAGTGATTGGAACAGACCTTCCATTCTCTCCATGAATCCTGCCCGTCCGTATGTGCTTATATTAGCTGCATATGGTCCTTTCTCCATTGCAGTTAAGCCTTCCTCCGTTTGCTCACATTGGCCTAACCTGCCATACTGGTTCACCATACAGTTGACGACAAAGTAAATGGTTTTAGTCAGGATTTATGCATTTGGTTTAGGATGTCTTCGCAATTAGCTACGTTGCCAGTTTTTTTAGTAGGTACATGATAAGCACAGCCTGTGCATCTAAAAGACATAAAGCAATGTGAAACAACTGGGGAGAAACGAATAAGCACTAAATGGAAGTTCTAATAAAGGAGGAGATGGTGTTTCGTATTCTTGTGTTTTACGTGGCATGTGATAAAGGAATGTGCAGAATGCGAAAGAATGATCAAATCAGTTTAAACAATTTGACAGTGAAATGCTAAAACACATTAGTGAGAGTTATAAGTGACACAGAGAAGAACCAATAATTCATGTGAAATTATTGACAAGATCCCATCACTAGAGAGTTAAATGTTTCTAAAACAGTATGCTTTTCTTCACTCTCTCTCTGTGTATTTTGATCAAGTATAGGACATGCAAAATATCAAACTGAGCATAAACATGCTAGTTTGATATGACAAATGCGACGCTGCTCTTTTGTTTTCTATATTTCCACAACAATACAACTAGAAAAAAAGTGTGACCTATAAATTCTTTTAGATCTCATGGCAGATTATATAGACTATGGAAAATATAACCACAGTAATGTTTGATCAGCAATTCAATCCAGAAATATATTGTTATCATTTAAATTAATAGTATTTACCTTCATGATGACCGGCTCTGCCATACACATCTACCATGATATTATATGAATCTCTTTCTGGTTCACAACACAGATGCAGCATTAGAGTCAAATACAATGAAGAAAATAACAAAATGCAGAGAGGATTTTGCTTCAACTTTTGGCTATGAAAACGCAGACTTTGTATATTGCTACTTTTTGTATGTCAGTATAAGAGAACATCACAAATTTACATAAGGTGGTTTGAGTAAGAAACCCTAGAGATAATACAGCTAATAAGACATTTTGTAATCATATACAGTTGTCTGAAATAACAAATTTTGTCTTGATTCAGGACACTGCTAGGACTCCTCTGCAGGGCTATTGATGAGGACTGAGGTGCAGGTGGTCCTGGAGCAGTACTACAATCTTAAAGTGTGACCACAAGCTGAGTTGGTTGGAAGACTTGAGCAATGCAGGGAACTTCATGAATGCAGAGTTGGCAAAGAGGTGTTGAGGTGTTGATGAGGTGGCAAGTGCTTGGCTTTAACTCCCCGTCTTAAACTTCAATGTTTGGTAAGACATTCAGTTTGCTCTTCAAATACTAGAATCTGTCATTTGATATCGCCTATGTAAAAACCTTTGCTACTTGATCTTTTGTTGATATGTATCTAATCTCTACTTCTCCTCTTATTACTATATGTATCTAATCTTTACTTATTACTCTTTCTCTGATGAAGTTCATTTCAATCTCAATGTGTTTAGACTTTTCATGGAACTCTGAATTTCCAACTAGTGATATTGCACTTTAATTGTCACACTAGATCATAGTTCAGATTCAATTTCTCAACCATGACATCTTTGAAAATATCAAAGCCTATGACCAATATTCCAATTGAGTGGTGGACCTTGTTATTGTCTTTTGCTTCTTAGAACTGTTGGAGATATGTCTTGAAACCAATCGTATCATAAGATTCAAGTATATCTTAAGTTCACATCTATCTCTATAGATGCGAACTTTAAGAACATAGGTCACCTCTCCCAAGTTTTTAACCGAAAAGGTTCTGGATAGTTAGATTTTTACCTTAGTCATCATGCTAACATCAATGCCTATCAGCAATATGTCATCCACATACAATATGAGAAACATGATAGCATGATCTCTAACCCATTTATAATCAGAGTTAATTAGGATTTTCACAAATTTAAATGATTTGATCACCTCATCAAATTGAATATTCTAACCCTTGGAAGTTTGTTTCAATCCATAAATGGATTGATGCAACTTGCATACCTTATTTCTATCTACAGCAGATAAAAAACTTATAAGTTATTTCATAAAAATATTTTCCTCAAGATACCCATTAAGGAACACAAATTTTACATTCATCTACTATCTCTCATAATCATGGTATGCAAAAATGGCTAAGCATAATTTGGATGGACTCAATCATAGCTATTGGCAAAAAGGATTCCTCGTAATCCAATCCTCGTTTCTAAGTATATCATTTGACTATTAGTTTAGCTTTTTAGGTCTCCACTTGGTTATCTATACTAATCTTATAACCAATAGAAACTATTCCTTCTAGCCAATTTACAAGTGTCCAAACTTGATTGGCATAGATGCATTGAATCTCAAAATTCTTTACTTCTAGCCATTTACCTGAATCTTTATCAAGATACTTGTCTTAAAACTTATAAGATTATCACTATGATCAGTTTCTCCTATTAAGTATAAGTTAAACTCGTGCTCAATGACAAACTCGTATCATTTTGGAGGTTTCAATACTCTAAAAGATCTTCAAATTAGAACATGCACTAAGGTTTCTTGACAAGACGATCTAGCTACAATAGCATCAATTTAAGGTAAGGACTATTCCTCAATCTTAATATTTCTACCCCTTCTCTGATTTTTCTTCTAACTTACTAATGTTAGCTAATTTAAAATAAGTTGGACATATAATATCCTTAAATTTAGGCATTAATTTCTCTTGGTGAAGAAAAAATAAAAATTATAAGGAATTGTGAACTTGCAATGTATGAATGTTAGACTCACATGATAAGGCTAGTGCATAGCGAGTGGGATAGAATGTGAAAATGTTGTGCTTGCACAAGGTGAGTATAGTTCACTGGCAGCGAGTGAGAAAATTTGCACACTTTGAGTAAGGACTCACATAATGTCAATAAGGCAAAATATGTATTCACAGCAATAAATGACAAAATTGTTATTTCAAAAATGTTTTGATGGATAGAGTTAGATGATAAAAGTTGATATAATAGAGATTACTAGAGAAAAAGATAGGTCAAATAACGCTAAAAATGCAAATTCCACTATTTTTTTTAAAAAAAAGCAATTTTGCCAAAAAGGATAAAATTATCAAATTGCCAAGGGTCGAAAAAGCTCCACTAAAATTTAAGCATTCAAAAATCTTAGCAATGTTATAAATAAAATGTATGAAAAAGTGGAATTGAATTTGAACATGAATTCACTTGAAAAAGACAAAAAAAAACTAAAATAACAAATTTTGCTCTATGGAAGCGAAATAGCCATTTCATAAAGAATCAAAGGGCCAAGTGGGGAGTTAAATGAAATAAAAAATCTTAAATTTGCTAGAAAATGCTAGGTTATTGTGGTAAATTTAAAAGAACACACTAGGAATTCCTCAAAAAGGTAAAGGGCAAAATAAGAAATTTGTAATGCTAGAAATTTCAGCAATTTTTTTCTTTCCTAGGCAGCAACCTGATGCTTTCTCTCTCTCTTAGGATTTCTTCTTTTTTCAAATCAAAAATCATGAAAAATAGATGTTATCTCAAATTGCTCCTTAAAAAAAAATATTCTACATCATGAGTTCTTCAATTTGAGATAAATATTTCATCAATTCATGATGTTTAAAAATTTAATATGCAACTTATGATGCTTCTATGGTGATAATAGGTGAAAGAGAACAAAGAATTGGTAATTATAGTAAAAAATTGAAGAATTAGTGATTATAGTAAAAATTAAAGAATTTATGAAGAAAGAAGTAAGATTCTATAATATTTAAATTCATGAAAATTAAGTTTTATAAAATTATTATTTTTTATGTGAAATTGAATGTCTAATTATATGATAATATATGTAAAAATGTGAAAAATGCTAGAAAATAAAAGAAAAAATGTATGAACATCATTACAAAAAATTTGGTCAGAATGATATATATTGAATTATTGAAATTTGATTAATAATTAAATGTGCATTTGTATAATGGATTTTATAAGTGTAAAAATTAGTGAAAATGGAAGAAAAATGTATGAACACCATTATGAAAAATTTGACTATATAATGCACATTGCGTTGTTGAGTTTTGAATGATGATTAAATATATATTTGCATGATGATATGTGTATTAATGTTAAAATTGCTAGAAAATGAAAAAATATATATATGAACATTATTATGAAAAGTTTAGTCATAACAGTAAATATCACATTGTTAAATTTTGATTGATAATTAAATGGACATTTGCATGATAATGTTAGTAATGTAAAAATTACTAGAAAATAAAAGAAAAATACATGAACACCAATATAAAAAATTTAACCATAATAGTTTATATTAAATTATTAAGTTTTGATTCATGATTGAATATATATTTGCATGATGACATGTGTAGTGATAAAAAAATTGCTAAACAATAGAAAAAAAATGAATGAGAACCATTATGAAAATTTTGACCATAATAGTGTTTAGTTGTTAAAAAGCTTATGGATGATGAAAATGATAGTTATCATGTATAATATTATGTGTAATGACTTAGAAATATAAATTTAGTTGGAGAATGAGAGAAAATGTAACAGAATCCAAATGGTGAAATTCGGTCATTATGTACATGTATGATGGATTTATGTTATATTATGAGTTAATGTATGAATATGTGCTATATTATGAGTAAGTACGATACATCACCTCGTCGACTTTTAACGCTAAATGAGATATTCTAAAATACTTTTACGATATTGTATGTTTTAATGATCTATCTATTTATCTATCTATCTATCTATCTATATATATATATATATATATATATATATATATATATATATAAGTACATGAATATGCATTTATAGAATAATTTGGTTTAATACATATTACAAAATTGTATAAATCGAGTAAATGAATGGTATGAAATATTAAAATAATGAATTTTTTATATTCCATAATTATAAACGATATCCATCAATATGGGAAAATATTGAATGGAATGGAATGTTAAAACAAAGAATTTTCTAACATTCCATAGATATGATATGATTATGATAAATATGAAAAAATAAAATAAAATTATTCTATATGATAGGATAATGGATCTTAAATGAAAATATGTAATTTTTTTTTAAGAATAAATAATTACGTATTTTATATATTTATTAGACAATTATGGTATGACAATATTTAACCTGCATGGCATATGTATTATCATGATTGATGATGATAGCATACATTATTCATGAAAATATATTATTCTAAATACATAAATAATTGTATATTAATAATAATAGTTATAAAAGAAAAAAAATGTATAATTTATACTAACTATAGATCAATAGAACAGAATTTAGACAATTCAAACAAAATAAATTTTGAATATGTCATATATGAATTATGTAAGAAAAGTGGCCATAATCCATAGTTACTCTATTTATGATCGGTTTAGAATAAATAGAAAATAGAATAAAGAAAATAAACGAAAATGAAAAGATTTTGATAACAATCTGCATTTAAAAATACATAACAAACTAAAGATCATCATGATGTGTCTAAGTATATATTTAAAAATGTATGTTAACATAAGTGTAATGTTGAAAAAAATTGGCAAAGATGGTAAACTGTCATTCCCTAGCAAAAACTATCTTTGATTTAAGTATTATATTATTTTACTAAGTAATATAATTTGTTCATCATTTATTATTATGATCATTTTTCAAGTAAGAGTAAAGCGACAGTAGCTCCAAGGAATGCAGTCGAGACATAACTTTTCATATGGACAAACTTTTGTAAAGTTTGATTTGTTTATGTAAAATATTATTACTTGATACATGCCTGCTTTAAATAAAAATTAAAATAATAAATTGTATTATGTTTTTAAAATAATATATACTTATAAATAATTTGAGAGTATCTATATATAATGGTTATGAAGTTAATTAATGAGTGGTACAAAATAAATGATTTAGAAATGTGAATATATTTATTTTATTACACGTAATGTATGTTTAATTTTATAACAAAAATCTTGCAAAAATATTTTTTAAAAAATATTATTCATTTGGTCAGTTATTATTTATATAGTTAATTTTTCTATAATTTAAATTAGGGTAACAAATAAAATCTTTTTTTTAAAGTATATAATGTGATTTTTATTAAAAAAAAATAATTTTAATATTTACCTATTTTATTTTCTATAATTGAATACTATATGAATAAGAAGAAAAAAGTGTTATAAGACAACCTTAAATTCTCATATAATTGAAACTCATTTTCTTTTCATTCTATATCTCATACTTAATCTTTTGAACTAATTTTGATAAGACTTTATTAAAGATATGCAAAGCAGTCTAAAAGGCAAAACCTCACAAATACTTTAACAAATTCGTAAAGCTCACTATGTCTAAAAGAGTACAATTTCTTCTTTTCTTTATACCATTAAGTTGTGGCGTATAAGGAAAGGTCAAGTGATAAATAATATTATTTTCCACCAAGAAGTCTAGAAATTTTGTATTTAAGTATTCGCCTCCACAGTCTAATCGCAAAAATTTAACACTCTTCCCTTTTTATTTTTCTACTTCACTCTTAAGTTCCTTGAACTTTTTGAAGGATTCATATTTGTATTTCATCAAATACACATACTTATACCATGACATATTATCAATAAACATAATGAAGTATTCAAATCCTCCTCAAGCTACTTTACTTAATAGTCCACACATATTTGTATGTACGAGTTATAATAGTATCTTAGTTATTTTGCTTTTACTCGTAAAGAGCAAGTTTGTCATTTTATCTTGAGGACATGATTCATAAGTTGATAAGCTTTTGAATCCAATGGATCTAAAATCTCACTTTCTCCAAATTGAATCATTCCATTTCATCCGATATGACCTAATCTATAATGCTATAAAATTTTAGAATTTGTTTCATTTTGAGCTCTTTTCTTAATAATAATTTAATAAAACCTGTATTGTATAACTTAAGCACATACAAATCATTTGTA